>CM034150.1:268388852-268988852 GCA_019776745.2 Taxus chinensis
CACGACTTTATCTCTATTGATGACTATCACCATAAGAGTCTAACACAACTTGAGTTGTTAGATGAACGTCACTTGATCACCCTTTAGCATCATCAAGTCTATCAAGATCAAATAAAAATTTATTATAATAAGCATCTTAAGCCGCACGACTTGAACATCAGTGACTTTGTTTTGAAAGAAGATCAGAATGTCATTACTTTAGAACAGAGCCAATGTGTAAATTGTTTTCCTAACTGGATTGGACCATACATTATCATACATAATTATGGGTCTAGAGATTATCATTTAGCCTCTCTTAATGGTAAACCGAAACCAGAACCTTTCTACTGCTTGAATTTGTGACATTTATATTGTTAACATGTATATTAACGTGACCAAAATCATCTTAATGATCCTATTTCCGTCATTAACCTCTTCCATATTTCATTGCAATGATTTGGAATTATGTGGTCTACCATTACTATCCTATCCACAACCTTAAATATGGGCACTGTGGCTCTGCCCATAGCATAATCATTATGGATAAGTTTTTCCTTCTTAGTGAGAAATTCATGGTCATTACTTCCATCTCCTTCTTATCTACCTATCGGAACCATGATATGAGTCCAGAAGTTTATCTTGAACATATTTATTATCCCCTCCCCAATTGGTCTACTTGGCTATCCTAATCTCTCCTGTAAACATCATGGATGCTTTTATTAGAATTTATCTTATCCTAAAAACAAATTCCTCCCTTGAAGGAAAAATGTTTATATAAAAGCATATTGTAAAAGAATATAATTATCCCTTGAAGGACAACTATCATGTATCCTTCCATCAAAAGTTAACAATCTAAATCAAAAGAAAAAGAAAAATTCATAAAAATATGAAATGTAGACCACTCCGTCGAAGGATGGCTACTATATTATATCATGACAGTAAAAGGCTTCCTGCATTGATTAGCCTTCAAAATCTCAAAAGCAAAGTAAAATCAAAAGAAAACATCCTAGGAAAGCCTCCGACATTGATCAACTTTACCATCAAAGGAAAACTTCCCGCATTGATTAGTGTGTGTTTTATATCCCAGATCTGGGGCATAGTCTTAGGAACACCACCTAAGGAGAACCCTATTTTCCCCCGTATAACTTCATCCACATTTCTTATCATGTTGAGAATGGGTCTATAAGCACACCTTTTCCACCTTTCCTCTTATGATCTTAAGTGTGAGTAACTATCGTTAGTTCTATGTTAACACCTACCTTTGGTCACAAGTGCATTTATTTTTCTAATTCCCTTTCTCACTTTACCTCCAATCCGGTCAGGATCACCCCTTTCACGTACGCTCTTTATTATGATGTAATTTCCCTCATACATTCAGGGTCGTAACTTTCAAATTCGTGTCTTATCTATCTAATTCGATTCACCTCACCTATATCTAGTTATCTTCATTCATCTAATCTACCACACTGTTTCCTATTTTCTATCACATCATGTCCTGCTTAATTTAAATCCATTATCATTTTATATCTCTAACATTTATTATCGTCCATTAAATCTAATCTAAAGTATGTCATCCTTTATAGCTTGCTATATAATCTAAATCCATACATCACACCATCTAAATCACATCCATAACCATAATCAAACATCAACATCTATCAAAACATAAACCATAAGCCATCAAATCTATCATCTATAATCATTAACACATATATAAAAACTGAAAAAATAACCATCATATATATATATATATATATATATATATATATATATATATATATATATCAATCAAAATGTTGTATATATCCATGATAGGCCTCTACTGGGCTCTATCTCAAAATTCTATACATTATATTATAAAAATCTATACATCATACATATCATGTTCACCCACTACTCAGTGAATGATACATCATATAATCTTAACTCTCCTAGTACGGGTGTTTTCCCACTCTCCGTGATTGACTAAAATATGAATATTATAGTGTAATCTAATGCTATAGGAGTGGTAAAATAATTGAATAAATGAAGTAATAAAATACATAAATAATACCCAAGAAAACTAAGAAATAAAATGTAAAACCCTAATGTGAAAAGAGGGTTAAGAAGGCCTTAGATGATTCGATGATGTTGCAGGACTATGTTGCTGTGGAGACTATATGAACAAGAGGAGGAAACCTTTGCACATGATCCTAAGAAATTACAGATCTAGACTATCTAGCTAGACTCGAGCACTTGGAGAGGGATAGGGGCGCCCGTGGGCACCCTGATCAGAGACCTGGGTGCCCTTGTCTATGGAAATGGCCAAGAAACCTCCTTTGAAGTTTTGCTGGATGTTCTCTTGTGTTCTCTTCCTATCACATGAATGTCGATGTATGATCACTAATGTCATTGTAGACCTATAATGAAGAATCACCTACAAAACCCCAAACAAAGCATAAAAAATATAAAAAGGAAAGATGCATATGAAGGGGTCAAACTGTCCTTAGCAGCCAAAATGGTGGACTTACTAACTGAGTGTTGCACTACATTTCAGACCCAATGTAGTTCTAGGTGTGTGTGTGTGTGTGTGTAATTGTGCCCTAGGTTTCTCTTATGCTAGACGCACTTTGTGAAGTAACAAACAAGTAGCTAGATGCAGATTGTAATAAATATGTGCATAGAAACACTAGACTCTCCTCCTATGAAGTTTGATGCAGATGAACCAACCTTGTGTGCTTGTGATGGAGCTAGATGGATTCAAATGTAGCTATAGATTCTTTTGATGGATGCAAGCATAGGTGGTGATAGCCAATTCTTAGTGCTTGGTCCCTCGTTATGGTCACATAATTTTATATTTATATGGTTCTCTTGCTTTAATTTTGTAATTAACCCTGAAAAGGATGGCCACCAAAAATATAAGAATCTAAAATGGCCAGAAAGTGTCCAAAAAGAGAGAGTAAAGTGTAAAGAGGATCACAATACCTATAGGGTGCCCCAGTCCTGGTTGGGCGTCTTTGTTAGAAATAGGGAAAATGCAGTATGTAGGTACAAACTAGGAAATTATGGGTGCAAGATTGAAAGTAACAGCAGAAAACAATTCAAAATAGCCAAATACATGGGTTAATTAATACTCTTTTCACTTGAGAACCATATGAATAGTAATATGAGACTCGAGACTAAATAATTACTTACAGTACTTGATTTTACGTCTACATTTTCCCCCAATTTATGTTGGTGAGAGAAAATCTCCGTAACATAAAGTAGATAGATATGTGTACTTGATATCCATGTAGAGTGATGTAGTATACGTTTCAAAGGACTAGACAAAGCGTGGAGCGATAAAAACATGGAGCATGGAGACTAAAGATGCAAAAGTGAAAAAAGTGATGAGAGTGAACCCAGGGCGAAAGCGTGTGTGTAGATGTCGATGTATGTGATATACTTGTATGTTAGTATCATGTGCATTTTGTACCCGCTATGTGTGTGATGTTGACTGCTTGCTTCTCATATGGATGAACCTGTAAAAGAGAATACAATCAAGTAGTCAAATACACATGTATATGTGTAATGTGTAAAAATGCATGTATCTATGTAAAAAGCATGTAAAGAAAGTATGAAAATGAAAAAAGGAACATGTGCACTTGATCCGTGATGATAAAAATGGTGTAAAAAGGATCATGTCGATGTCATGCGAGTTTTTTTGGAAATCTTATGCCACTGGCTGAAGAAGTGTAGGGAGGAAATAGGGAGGAAATTTTGATTTATCCTCCAACTTGTAATTACTTCAAAAAACTGAAGAGATCTCTGTACTGTCTGGTTTTTTGTGCGATCCCAAGCTACTAACCAAAGTAGTGTAGAGAGGAAGGTTTGGTTTATCCTCTAACCTGTAACTTCTCCTTAGAATGTTAGGGACAAGCTGCCCTGTAAAAGTCACTATGTATGGAGTTCTGTAGATTGGTCTAAACTCACTCACTGTGTAATCCAATGTGTCATGGATAAAAAATTAAAATTGAGTTGTAACGGTATTGTGTGTAAACCCAAATGATGCCCCCCCCCCTTTTTGGGGGTGCATGTGATGTTGTGGATAGGATATTGCAGCCCAAAAGAGGAGTGACCATGGATACTGAAACTGTGCCCTGTAGGGGGGAAGGGGATGTGCTTGATAGAAACCAAAAAAAAAGCAAACAAGGTAGATAGAAAATAAGTGTTAGTACGAAAATGCATGTAGAAAACAAGTGTAAGCCAAATAGATAATGTGTAAGATAAAACATAAGCAGATAATGTAAACACCTAAGAAGACAATGTGGGCTGCACAAAGTGGGTTGCAAACATAGGACATCACTCATGATGTTACAAGACACTCAAGTTTGAGATGGATGTAAACAAACAAGTGTGCACACAATACAAAGGGAAAAGCCCGCAAATAGGAGAAAACAATAGTAGACAATGTAACAAATAAGTATGGAAGTAAGTATTCCTACATAACAAATATTGCACATGAAGCACCTGTTAACATGTTAGAAAGAAAAAATGTATGTCAAAGTGTGTAAAAACCAAGAAAGTAGTGTGCTATGAACAAAAATGAAACTATAGAACCTGTAGTGTACAAAATTGGATGCCCCCAAGAACCATTGTGGGACTAGTGCCAATCATCCATCCTATGTGTAATGGATCTGTAGAGTCTGTGAACACAACTAGAAAGCAAATGAACACACATGTGTCTATGATAAAGATAATGAAATATAAGATATATATCTAGCATGTATAATAAAGCAAACATGTAAAAGCGTGAGTAAACAAGAGTAAGTGCAACCATAAAATTCAGTATGTTGTGGATGAATGGAATGTAATGTAGTGTGAATGATGGGAGCCACGTGCCCTTGAGTGAATAGAATCATATGAAATGAGGTTCATTTAGTATTCCCCCTTAGCAGTCAAGAATGAACCATAAACAAGAGTGCGTCATCGGGAAATGGTCAAACTATGTGTTGTGTGCAACGTGTTGTGATGAGTGTATACTGATGATATGCGACATAGATGAGTTGTATGTGACACTGTATCCTAATCATATATCATGACAAGATGAATAAAAAGGAGTGGTGATTTATCCTAAAGTGTATACCACTAAATGATTCAAAAAAAGTGATGATGTAGCCTATCATGAGATGATGCTAGAAGAAGTGACCTTGTAGCCTAAAGCATACATCACTTAATCTAGGTATGTAACATGAGAAAATATTGAATGATGAACATGTAAGTGTGATGAGGTACATTTCTGATGTATACCCTCAACAATTCAGTATGGACCACAAGAATAGAGTGCGTCATAGGGAAATGAAGTCAAGAGAATGTGAAAAATGCGTAATATGTGTAGTAGGGTGTATGGTATGTAGTGTAAAATGCGTAGATGACCTAAGATGTGTAGATGCATAGTAAATGTAAGACACGAGATTTAATATGTAAGGTTTAGGATGTAAAATGTAAGATGACGTGTATGATGCATGAGAATGCGCAATATGAAGTGGCGATGATGTAGTATCTAGGATTCAAAGTGTAGAATACATGAAGACGTGCAATGTATATAGTGCAGTGTGTGGGGTTTGTGTGTATAGAATTACATCAACAGTCGAGTGTGAACCGAAGTACAAGAGTGTGTCATCAGGTAATGACGATGTAGATTCGTATACTAGGATGTATGCATGCATAGGTAGATGTTTAATAATGTGAGTGTAGGATGAGAATTGATACTAGGGCGGAGGGAATTGATGTCATGCCCCCCAAGTGTGTATATGATGAATAATAAAATAATGTAATTCCATCAAGAAGGTCATCGGTATCAGGGTCAAAGTCAAATGTGTAAGCATTAGAGACTTGGTAAGAAATAGTTTCTGGTTGATCATGTAATGAGCCATTGAGGCGTAATTTGTACATATCCATGGCATACTCCTCATAAGTTACATGTGGTAATGGAAATCCATGTGCATACCAATGAGTGAGATTCTGCGTATAGCTAAAAAGGGATCTATTACAAATGAATATGCGACCAAAAGGTATAGGAAATGAGATATCTATGTGATCAAGGTCGAAAGTACCCCCAATGTAATCAAGCCATGACGGTCCTAGAGTAAGTGGCAAGGAACAAGGTCCTCATGCAAGAAATACAATGAGATGAAAAACATGTAGGCTATAGGTGGAAGTGATGCGAACAAACCCATAATAAAGGTAATGAGCATGCGATGGAGGGTAGAGATCCTCAAAAGAAAAGCCTAGACAAGTCAAGCCCTCATGTGCATATATAGTGTCATCACACGTAGGATCAAGTGGAATATGTTCCCAAATAAGGATCATTCATGAAAAACATACATGTAAATGGTGAGTGTGCCAATGAAGGATGCACATGTGAAGGTGTAGGGGATAGATCAACGTCGATATGTTGGACAAGCCCCCGATAAAGAGTCATACTGGTACTAGTAGTAGGTAGAGGTAGTGGAGTGGAAGAAACTGCATCTATCATATAAATAACACCTTTAAGTGGTCGGAAATGAGGTGGTTCATCCATTGGTTGAGGATCAATTGTAGTCAATACGTGGAATAGGGAAAGTAGTATTAGAATCTCAGTCACAATATATGTAGTCGTCAGGGTCACGAAATATAGTGTATTCAATACCATCATGTATGAATTTGACACAATGATGTATAGTAGAAGTAATGAATTTCATGGCATGGAGCCATGGTCTACCAAGAAAACAGTTATAAGAGACTGGAAAATCAATGAAAAAGAACAGTTTTTGGCCCTACGATGATAGGTAATGTGATGTGACTAATGCATGGACAAACATAACCATCATATGCATGCAATGAAAGAAAAGATGGATTAACATCATGATCAGAAAGACCTAACTTCTCAATGAATGACATGGGACATAATTTGAGTTCATATCCATTGTCAATTAAAGTGCGTTTAACACCTACATTGTAAATGTGAATCATGATATGCAAATGAGGGTTATTGTCGAAGACAACAAGATCAACAATGGGATTAGATGGAAAAGCAATATGTTGAGAAAATGAATTGACAAATGTGTTATACAATGAATCTAGATGCATATTAGTAAGAATGCGAGTAGTAGCAAGGAGATGTTGTATTTTATGTCTTAAATAAGGATTGGAAAGCACGTAATCACTAATTGAGATACTCATGATGACTAGATGCTAGGATGATAATAAAAGAATGAGGATCCTAAAAGCATGAAGATCAAGTACAGGTTCACCAAAATGATTAACTAAAATGTGAATATTCTAGTGTAATCTAATGTTATATGAGCAGTAAAATAACTGAATAAATGAAGTAATAAAATATTGAAATAATACCCAAGCAAAATAAGTAATAAAATTTGAAACCCTAATGTGCAAATAGGGTTAAGAAGGGCTTAGCTGATTTTATGATGTCACAGGATTGTGTCACTGTGGATACCAAATGAGTAGGAAGAGGATACCTTCACACATGAGCTTGAGAAAGTGCAGATCTGGACTGTTTGGATAGACTAGGGCACATGAAGAGGGATAGGGGCACCCATGGGCACCCTGGTCTACAAAAATGGCCAGGAAACCTCTTCTAAAGTGTCATCAGATGTTTGCATGTGTTTTCTTCTTGTCGTGTGAATGTAGTTGTATGATCACCAATGTCATTATAGACCTGCAATGAAGAATCACCTACATAGCCCCAGGAAAAGCATCAAAACCCTAAAAAAAAGATGCATATGAATGGTTTAGATATAACATCCATATAACTATAAGTTTAACTCCTAAAAATGTTAATCTATGCATGGGAATGTTCTAAATAGTTATATCTAGATGAATTCCCCTTTTTGTCTTATGCAAACTAATGACCTATGGAAATTTCACTAACTGCTTTGTAGAGTGATTTGGTGAACTATCCAAGCTAATGAGTTGCATTTTCTACCATTTTGAGCAGTTGCAGTCAAGCATACCGACTCTGCAGCCACTAAGATATTTTGGAGGATTAACCCATAACCATCTATAAATGAGGACCCATGTTTCTAGCAGAATTATAGGGTGTCATGGAAATTTTATGAAGTTTTTATTGGTTAAATTTTATTCCTATATTTTTGGCATGTGTTGTAATCAATTGTCTATAAGACACATCCTTTGAATTGTTTCTTAGTTAGTAGTCTTTTCTAGTATTACAATAGTTAATAGAAGAATTTATTTTCAGTTGCACTCTGGAGTATGTGATGAACTTATTTCGATGAATATAGTACATGTTGTTTTGAGTATATGTTTGTGTTGAAGATCCTCAATCCTGAAGTAGAGGAAGAGCCAACTCAGCTAAGGATATTGGATAATTGGTATTTCATGCAAGATCTATATAGTTTCTTAGTTTCAATTTTAGTATCTTGGTTTGATAATTATCTGAATGCAATATTTTATTTCTTTGTTTCAACGTACTTCCTTTACTTTAGTTGATTTCAGCAAGTATTTCATTACAAGTAAATTTTTCCTTTAACAAGCATTCTATTCAGTTACTATGTTTTAGTATCTTAGATGCATTTGATTTACGTTGCTTTGTGTTTAGTAGTTTAAAGATTTCAGTAGTTTGTAGTGACAACGAAGAAACCAATACTAGACAAACACCCCCCAAAAAAGGAGAACCACCATAATACTGAGTTGCATATCCACTTCTCTACATACATTCTTGAACACAACCCTTGTTTATAATGACATCAATGTTTCAACAAGTTGATTAAATGATTGGAAGTTACAATGAACCATCAATTTTGGCACCATTTTTGGGGACAACATAATCAAAACACAACATTCTATTCATATTATATGATATAGGTGTTAGTGAAGTTAAGCTATGCAACTAGTAGAGATCCTAAATCATGCCTTCATAATAAATATTGATGCACATTCCACGTGATGCTCCAGGGATATTTATACCTCACAACACTCAAATAATATCCCCAAATAGAGTAGGTGTAGTAAACATTGATAACACTGCTCCTAAGAGTGACAATGATTCTAATACCACACCTGTTAGTAATACTGAACAAACGTCATCATCTTATTTGGAACCTGAACAACTTTCAGAAATGGGAGAAAATGGAAACAAAAATGAAAGACCCTTGGGTAGAACCTTTACCTACCCCATTTTCTTAAAGGAGGATGAGGAAGAACCTATGAAAAACATTTCCCCATCCATTTTTCCTATCTTTCAAGTTATGTCCATAGAATATCTAGACCAATTCTTATTTGAATTCAAAGTTCTCTATCAAACATATGACTACAAAATAGATAACTAAAAACTCAAGCTCTTTCCTTCCACCCTCAAGGACTTTTCCATGAGGTGATTTATGGTATTTCCTTCTAACTCATTTCATTCATGGGAACAAATGGATACTTCCTTTTTCGATAAATACCAATACTATTGCAAAGGATGAGATAGGAGGGAAGAATTATTTAGGATGAAACAAAAAGAATATGAAAATTTGGAAGACTACCTAGACAGATTCCTTTTTTTCCATAGGAGAAGTGGTTATGATTTGAATTTATAAATAACCAATACAATATTCTTTAAATGGTTTGATGATGAAACCAAATAATTCCTCCATCTCGTGGGAGAAGGTGATGTACACAAACACACCATGGCACAAATTACTGAGTTATGTAGGAGCTACTGTAGAACAAGGGGATGTATTAGAAGAATGAAAACATCACAAACATTCCTTTGGTACCTCATAAATTCTAGAAGAGATGACCAATATGAAAATGGATATCCTAACACAGTTAACTTCAACCATGGGTGGGTTGAAAGATAATAAAAATGTTGCAAAATAACCCCTGGACATGTACCAACCCAGATGTCAGGAAATACATCCTTTGAAATAATTTCATCTTTATATCACATAAATGTGTTTGATCTATGATGTCCTTGACCATGACACCAACCATTGTACTCTCCTACCTCAGCTAAAAGAGATATTGAATGCCATGGATCACTACTGGAGAAGTAAACTTTTGTCAAAGATCAAATAATCAGTCTACTTATGCCCCTGGACCTATTTAGAACCCCTTGATGATGTCATGGCGTAATCATACTCCTCCACCAACTTGGGGACAACTTTATTGTGCACCACCAACCTAGATGGCCTACCCAAATCCACAACCATGGATATCTCCATACAATCAGCAAGGTTAGACACCATTATCCAATACACAGCCATGGCCAAACCAATAATGGTCACCCCAGAAAAACTATAATCATCCAATGAAGTTTACACAACAAAAAAAATATTTAATACCTCCACCACAACAAAATCATCAGCAAAGGAAAGCATCACAAACTCAAATTCCATCCCAGTTTGTCTCAAACCCCAAAAATCAACAAATAACTTCAATTAATAAAGCAAGAAAGGGTGATACAATGCAGGTTAATTCCATTAATAACTTACAACTGAGTTCTGGACAAATAGTGAATAATACTCTAATAGTTATTACTGAAGTACCTAAGGAAAGTGGGAGAACTGAACATGTTCCAAAAACACAAGGAACTAGGTATGACGAAGAGAAAGACAAGAATGTGCATGCAACTCCTTTCCCATAGAGATTAAAAGAAATACATAACGGGGAAGAGACAATACTAGTTCAGGAGCTAAAAATTTTGAATATTGAGGTCCCACTCTTAAGAGAAATAAGGGACATTCCCAAATTCAACTAGACCATTAGGAACCATTACATAAAGACACTAGGAAGGAAGAATAAATACCCAAAAATAATCAAATTAGAAGGAAATTTATCTGACCTTGTAGCTGGAAAACTTATTTCATCAAAATATGGGGACCTTGGGAGTCCAATCATTACTATTTTTGTAAATGGTCAATTAATATATAATTTTTTGGTGGATCTTGGTGCTGCCATCAATGTCATAACAATAGATACATTCAATTTCTCATCCTTAATGGTATTACAACCAACCAATATTGTCCTCCAGTTAGCATATCAATCTATTATTGTACTAGATGGAGTAATTGAGGGTGTTATGGTTACAATTGAATCTTGGGAGTATTCATTAGATTTTATGGTCTTGTAACCTAAAGCTCAAAATATGGGATATCCATTCATCTTAGGAAGACCCTGGCTAGCTATTGTTGCTACCTACATTGACTATAGGTCAAGAAAAATGATTATTTCAAATGGGAAAAAAGCAAAGAATATTTCTCTTTATCCTTCTGCCCAACCATATGTGAATGTTTGTGAACGTTTGTGGGTAGATTTTTCAAATACTAACAACATGGGTTCTTTTTTCTGGCCACCATTGTAGTGAAAAATCATATGGAATAAATTTTTGAGAGATACACAATGTTTGATGAAGATGATATTATGGCTACGGAAACCAAAACTATGGCTATGGAAACCAAAATTGTGGCTTTAGAAATTATTATTTTGAACTCAGAAGAGAACATCACCTTGGTAAGTGAGATTTCTATAGAGGGATGTGAAGAGACATGTGATTACCATGAAGGCCACACATCCACTAATTTTAATAGCCCTTTAGCCAATGTTGTATCCCTTGAGAACATGATTATTTTTTACATGTTATAGCCTCATGCTTGTCTCTTAAACTCTTTGATTGATAAGACAGAACTTGCTATTTTGAAAGACACTAAAAAAGTAATTATTGAGGTGGGAAAAGAAATTACCATTGGTAACAACTTAGGATATAACAAAGAGACTAGGGTCATAGACATCTTGAGGAATCATTCGAAATATTTTTCTTGGAATTATACCGACATGAAAGGGATTCTTCCAACATCTGGACTCATCATATTTACACTGAGGATGTCAAACTAGTCAGACAGCCACAATGAAGGATTAATCCAGAACTACGAGACATTTTCAAACATGAAATAGAGAAACTATTGAGGGTAGGATTCATCTATCAAATATTTGATAGTCAGTGGGTATCACCGCTTGTTATAGTTCCCAAGAAAAATGGTAAGTGGAGAATCTGTATAGATTATAGGGAGCTTAATAAGTCCACCAAGAAATATTACTTTCCCCTACCCTTTATCAATCAGGTTTTGGATAATTTGGTAGGTAAGAAATAATTCTCCTTCTTGAATGGGTTTAGCTGATACAACCAAATTAGTATATCACCCGTACTGATCAAGATAAGACCACCTTCACTTGTCCCTGGCATAAATTTGCATACAAATTTCTATGATTCAAAATTTTTTATGCACCTTCTACCTTTCAGAGAGAAAATTTAGCTATTTTTGTAGACCTCACCAAGGATTGTGTTGAAGTTTACATGGATGATTTCACTATTCATGGGTCTACTTTTGAGGAATATTTGAGCAATCTTGAAAAATTGTTAACCAGATTTGAGAAATATCAACTCTCCTTAAGTCATGAAAAATTCTTGATAATGGTTGGTTAGGGAGTTGTCTAGGGTCATCATATATCTACTAAGGGTATCCAAGTTGATTCTAAAAAGATATAAGTCATTACTAAGTTTCCCACACCAATAAATCAAGACAAACGTCAAAAGTTTCCTTGGGACATGTAGGTTATTATAGATGGTTCATAAAATATTTTAGTAAGATTGTTGCACCAATGTTCTCTTTGCTAGACAAAATACTGTGTTTTTTGAATGGACTCATCAATGTCAACAATATTTTTAAGTTATAAAGGATAAATTGACCACTGACCCTAGTCTTGAGAGGACCAATTTGGGTTATCATTTTCATATTCACATTAATGCTTCCAACACAACAATGGGAGCTATTCTTGGACAAAAAGATAAAGAATACCAAATGTATGCCATGTATTTTATCAACAAAAACCTGAACCCTATAGAGAGAAACTACACCACCACTGAAAATTAATTTCTAGCTATTTTTTAATCTATGAAAAAATTTAGGCACTATAATATTTGTTATAGTATTTTTTGTATACAGACCATTCAGCCATAAGATACTTAATGAATAAACTAGTGGTAGGGGGAAGAATTATCAAGTGGTTACTTATTTTGCAAGAGATTTAACTAAAATATTATTGAAAAGCCTAGAAAGGCTAATGTTGCATTGTTGACTTCCTTTTGAGGTTGAATGTTTTAGGAGAAGAGGAGGCAGTTCAATATCACTTCCCACATGAGCACTTGTTTGTATTATCAGCACGCCCTCCATGGTTTTCTAATCTTGCCAATTATATAACTACATGGAGGTTTCCATCTTACTTTACTAGTAAAGAATGTAAAAAATCAGAAACATTGCTACATAAAAATGGTGTAATGGAATATTGTTTAAATGTTGTCCTGACATGATTCTTTATAGGTGTGTTTGAGAAGATGAAGTATATGATATACAGAGATCATGTCATGATGAACCTAGAGGAGGAAACTACTTAGTAAAGAGGAAAATTCATAAGTGTCGTTGGATTTGGGTACTACTAGCCCTCTCTCCAAAAATTTATTAAGAAATATGTAGGAAATGTGATGCATGTCAACGAATGGGGAAGCCTACTCTATCTTTTGAAATTCCCCTTAATCCTTAGTTGGTTCTTATGGCCATTTGAGAAATGGGGGATTGATTTCTTTAGACATATAGACCCCTCATCCTATGGAAAATATTATCTGTTGGTGTGTATCGACTATGTTGCAACATGGGCCGAGGCTCAAGCACTGACATCTGTCAATGAGGATGTTGTAGTTGAATTTTTGTACCGCAGGATCATGATAAGGTTTGGAGCTACCATAGCTATAGCATCTGATCGAGGACCTTAATTCGTGTCCAACATTATTGAGGCCATTTTTCAAGATTTACTAGATCAAGCATATGAAATCATCACCATACCACCCCCAATCCAATCGGCAGGTGGAAGTCACAAATAGAGAACTAGAAAACATCTTGACTAAATTGTTAATGTAGATAAGGAATAATTAGGTGTCACGACTTCCTGAAACATTCTAGGCATACAAAACACCTTCGATAAAACCACCACTTGGTTTCTCCCCATATGAAATAGTATATTAGAAGAAGTCCATTTCTTCTAGTAGAATTTGAGTTACAGACCTAAAGGACAACACTGAAGATAGGAAGTGATTTGGATAAAGCTTAGCGAGAGAGAGAGATGTAGATGAAGTTGGACTGAACCAGATGAAAGATGGAATCACAATAGCATACTGAGATCCTTCACCACCAGAGGAAGGTATGACATGACTCTCATATCAAGACCAAGAGATTCAAATAAGGATATTGTACCTTGTTATTTGACTCAAAATACTAGCAATTCAAAGGGAAACTGAGAACAAGATGGCTCGTACTGTACCAAATTGAGAAAATATATGATAATGGATCTGTGAGATTGTTTCCAATTGATGGTGATAGAAGAACTCTGGTAGTGAATGGCCATAGAATGAGGTTGTATCAGACAACCTTAGGATAAATAAACCTTCACTAATGACATACAGTTGATGATAGGAATTCAATTCAATCAAAGATTTCAACTCTTCTAACCATGAGTAGTTTGTTAGGAATCTAAAAATAAAGGAAGAAGACCATAGTTCTGATTATCATCCACTTCCCTCCTATATCTAGAAAACCCAAAAATATGTTTTCTTTCATTCATGCAAATAAAGGTTAGAGATGCAATTTATCAACATGTGTATTAACCATGATTTCTTTTTCAATGTAGGAAGTGGAGTGCCAACAATCAAAAGGACATTGAGCTGGTAAGGTGATGTGTACTTACTTTTTGCTATGGATATTAACTATGATGAAATTCCCAATGCATTTATTAAAACCATAAAACCAAATCTAATGGAGTAATTGGGAAGATAAGGGGTAATGATGGTGAGTAAAGGAATGTTGTCACTCTTTTTGAAGAATGACATGTGGTACGAGTGATAAGGATAACAGTATGAGAACCATGCAAAGGAATTAAAATCTTGTCACCTCAAATAGTCCCATCCATCCTTTTTGCTGCGATTTTATGCCGATTTGATGCCATTAAAAAACCAAGAGAAGTTCAAATTTAAACTACTAAAATTGCATACAACTACTTTCTCTCTCTCACAAAACCATTTCCATAATTCAAAAAATACCCCCTCAATGCCTCTGTCATTTCTATTGAAAACCAGTTTGTGTCATGGGGAAGAAGAAGAAGTCTTAGCCAGAGTCTGTGGAGCCACTGCTACGAAATGTCATTATATCTCAAGTCTTCCATGATGTAGGTTTGTTAGATTTTATTCGAAAATTTAAGGAGTTTGATGAGGATTTAATTGAAGAATTTATGTCAAATTTTGAGGCAAGTTGTTATAGAATAGGAGGGAAAAGAATTGAAGTAGACAACCACATTCTTAGCACAATCTCTAGTATTCCATATTTTGGGCTTAAGGTTATCACTAACTCCCCCATTAAAGACTTGATAGCCCTTTTTAATGAATAAGGGGAAACTCTACATGAGATAATCATTAATCTCGAAGGAATTCAGAAGGGTATTAAGGGGGAGAGCTTTATAGGACATTAGAGGGAGGTTGCTTCCTGGGTGAACAAGTATTTTATTTATGATGGAAAATCATCAATATTAGGGGGTGATACACTAAATATTCTCACCCATTTGAAGAAAGGTAGGGAAAATCTTGAACTTAAGGTGAATCTTCCTGAATACCTCACGGATGTTATCATAAAGGTTGGAAAAAAGTATAAGAGTATGAGTGGTGATGCTGAAATTAAGCATCCATGGCTTATTCAATTGATTTACACACACTGGGCCTCTAAGAAACCTAAGATAAAAATAGAAAAGTTTACTACAGGGGAGAGTTCCAAGAAAAAGAGGGCTAGATGGGAAGCTACTCTAATTTATGCTTGAATAGACCATAGCTCATAGTCTAAGCTTCACTCTGCCCCTCGGCCTGTCCCTGTGTTTATATAAGATCCTACAAGTGAAGCCAAAAATCCCTCTGGGCCTCAAGCTTTAAAGAAAAATACTACCATGTCAGCCCCTATTCAATTTTGTTTGAGAAAATTAAGGTCTAGTCCCGCAAAAAAAATTACATTTCTCAACCTACATTGTCTCATGAAGGTGCAACCCAAATTCTGGAAGAGATTACTAGAACAAAAACTTCCTCTACCTTAAGATAAAATTCGTGAGATTTCAAATTTACATCAAAAATTCTTGAAGAATAAATCCATGCTGCTAAGGCATTAAAAACTCCTTTTGAATCTCCAAAAAGTATTACTTCAACTCTGGAAATACAGATTGAAGCTACAAAACTTGCTGCATTGGAGGTTGGTCGAATAGAATCACCAGGAGATGAGATTTTGAGGTAACACCAAGATGAAATTTCCACTCTAAAATAAATAAATAAAAGGTATGGAAACAAATCATTTATCTCTTAAGAATGATTTTTTACAAAAGAGTAGAAAAATATAAAGAAATAGTTACTTTGAGAGTGGAAGTTGATAGTTTAAAGAGATAGAAAAATACTAGTTTGCAAGCATGGAATGATTTGTCCTCTCATTGTGGCCAACTATATATTAGAAATAAAGAGTTGGTAGCGGATAATAAAAAACTTAAAGAAGAGGCTGAGACAAATTCTAATGCAAAGAGCAAATTGGAAACAATTGTTGAGTCTGGCTGTCCTTTGGCTTGTAAACTGATGGTTTGCAGAAAACCATATTTGGTTTATAGTTTATTTATTCAAGAACAATTTTATTCTTGGCATTTACATATACTTTGTGGTGGAGAGCCTCATGAGGCTCCTGATGGAAAATCATTTTTGCAAATTTATCAAGGTTGTGCTCTAGAAATTTAGAACTTATTATGTGAATTTTATCTCCATAACATGTTGGCTACAAATGTTCTTGATTTCTTTATAAATCTGTCAGTGGGAGAGTTTCAGTTGAAAGCTTTTCAATAATTGGTAATAAATTAGATTATGTGGGAGGAACAAACTGATCTCTTTAATCAGCAAGCCAAAAATGTTAGTTTTTATATTCAGCCTCAACACCATAATGACGTTTCTATGAAAAAATTATTTTAGATCTCTTTATTATCAGGCTGGAATTGGTAGAAACATGTCTGAGATCCCTGCCAAATGTGTCCAAGAATTTGAAACTTATTGTTAGCAGAAATTTGGTAAGGATATGGAAACCTGTGATAAGAGATGGGACACTCTAAATTTTCCATTGAAACAAAGGGAAGTTATCTCTCCTCAAAATCCTTGTTGGAGTATGCGAAGAGGGGATGCACTTGAGGAGATTATTTGGTAATTGGGAGAGAAAGGAAACAATGAGTATAAAAAGGAATGGGTTGGTATGTAGGTTAGGCCTCCTCTTTTCCTTAGCCCCATGACCAATTGGAAAAAACATTTCTCCCCAATCACATGATAGTTTTAAGGCATGGGCTGATGCTATGTTGGAAACCCAAGGATGTGAAGGAACAAAAAAGCAATATGCATATTAGTTTGAATAATATGATATAGTACAACATCTTGGATAGAGATCAAGTCAGAGATAGTTTACACGAGGACATGCAAAAGGTAAAGTTCAGGGGAGATGATGAGTAAATAAATTGACTCATCATAACATCCATATAACTATAAGTTTTACTCCTAAAAACATTGATTTATGCATGAGAATGTTCTAAGTAGTTATATCTAAAGTAGAAGACTATGCATTTCCCCTTACTTTGTCTTATGTGAACTAATGACCTATGGAACTTTCACTAACTTCTTTTTAGAGTGATTTGGTGAAAGATGTAGGCTAATGAGGTGAATTTTCTTCCTTTTGATCAGTTGCAACCAAGGAGAATGAATCAACAACCACTACACTATTTTGGAGGATTGAACCACAACCATCTATAAATGAGGACCCCTGTTTCTAGCATAATTATAGGCTATCATGGAAATTTAATGAAGTTGTTATTGGTTAATTTTTTTTCCTATATTTGTGGCATGTGTTATAATCAACTGTATCTATAAGACACCTCCTTTGAACTGTTTCTTAGTTGGAAGTTTTTACCAGTATTATAATAGTCAATAGAAGAAGTTATTTTTAGTTGCACTTTGATATGTGATGAAATTATTCTGGTCAATATAATACATGTTGTTTTCAGTATACGTTTGTTTTGAAAGCCTCAATCCCGAAGTAGAGAAAGGGCCTACTTGAATGAGGAGATTGGAGGATTGGTATTTTATGCAAGATATTTATATTTTCTTAGTTTTAGTTTTAGTATATTGATTTGATAATTATCTGAATGCAATCTTGTATTTATTTGTTTCAATGTATTTCCTTTACTGTTATTTAGTTTCAAAAAGTATTTCATTACAAGTAAACATCTCCTGTAACAAACATTCCATTCAGTAACTTTTCTTCGGTAGCGTAGATGCATTTGTTATACTTTCTATTTGGTAGTTTAAAGATTTCAGTAGTTAGACATGTACTTTCTTTCAATAGTTTTTAGTGAGAACAAGGAAACCGATACTAAACAAAACCCCCCAAAAAAGAGAACCACCATAAGACTGAGTTGCATATCGAATTCTCTGCATACATCCTTGAACACAACCCTAGTTTCTAATGACATCAACATTTGAACAAGTTGATTAAATGATTGGAAGTTACAATGACCCATTAGTTTCTCTTGTTTTAGTCACACTTTATGAAGTAGTGAGCAAGTAACTAGATGTAGAATGTAATAAATGTGTGCATGGAAACAATAGACTCCCTCCTATGAAGTGTGATGCAGATGAACCATCCTTGTGAGATTTGTGATGGAGATAGATGGATGAAAAATCAGCTATATATTCCTTTAATAGATGCAACCTTAGGTGGTGATAGCTAGTGCTTAGTGATTTTCCCTCATTATGGTCACATAAAATTATATTTATATGGTTCTCTTGCTTTAATATCTTATTTAACCTTGAAAATGTCGACCACCAAAAATATAAGAAGATCAAATGGCTAGAAAGTGCCCAAAAAGTAAGAGGAAAGTGTAAAGAGGATCAGGGCACCCAGAGGGGACCACGGTGCCTGGGGCATCCCAGTCCTGGCTGGGTGCCCCATTCAGAAATAGGGAAAACGTAGTATGAATGTACAAATTGGGAAAGTACTAGTGTAAGATCAAAAGTAGCAACATAAAACAACGCACAATGGCCAAAGACATGGGTTAATTAGTACTCTTTTCACTTAAGAACTATATGATTAGTAGTGTGAAGCTGGGACTAAATAATTACCCAAAGTGCATGATTTTGTGTCTACATTCCACTTATCACTCTGTTTTGTCTTCTCACCTCATTTTTTCCACACTTGCGGTACTCCCTAAAGCCATTGGTCATGTTTCTCTCCTCTCGACTATGTATTTCATATACCGAGGTACCTTAGGTAACCTTGTGGTCACAATGCACTCATATTAGTGCGCCTCCTCTCCTAGATCCTGATACTAATCCATCGTTATTGTCCTCGGTGGTGCCATCTACCTGACTCCCTATGTGGCTACCTAATCCTCATCCCCTATCACTTCCAATGAAACACCCAGAGCTCCACATCTAGCCTTGTAAGCTTCTCTCTATGTGTAGTATCTATCTCATTATTGTATGGCGATATCACTCTCCTGTCGTGTAATATCTCACTCCTGACGAGTCACATCTAATTACACCTGTAAGCGAGCTATCTCAGCTACTGCTACTGCTGCTCCATGCCCATCCCCCTCACCTATAGGCTCCACATACTCTCCTCCATGTGCTATCACCTCTCCTCTGGAAAGCACCACTACATCTAATCCTACCTGTACTCTCTCATCCACTTCCTGCGCTACTCACACCCCTTCTTACCACTCTACAAACCCCTCTCATACTTCTACATCATCTTCATCATCCCATAACTCTCTTTCCTCCTATAGTGGGTCTGTTATCACCGGAGTAGGTATATCCCTCTCCGTATCCTCTCATTTATATGCAATAGGTGCCCCCACCGCCACTTGAACTAGTCTGAGTTGTCTCATAACTCATGGAAACTGGACAACCTCCACTATCTTTGGCTTCTTCCCTTTTACCCATCTGACCCTCCTCATACCATGTAGCTCTACATCTTAACTAGGTGATGTTGGGAAATCTCAGTATGGCCTCCATATAACATCTTCTACATCCAATCTCCCAAATTTGTCTCTATACTAGTCCTCATCTCGTACATCCCTATCACTGTGAGCCTTATCGGATCATCATCTCAGAAATCCTACTTCCATCTCGATGTGGTATCTTATGACCCATGGAAGTTGTGGAGGACTCAGAATTTCTATGTGCTTGTATAACCATCAATGTAATAGGAATCACACATCTAATATTTATATCCACTCTGTCACGTACATCCATAGCTCGTGATAGACCTAAGCCAACAATGCAGCCCTGAATGAAAATATTTTACTGTGTTCTACCACATCAGCTAATACGCCTGCTAGTGTCAATATGAATCTAGCTCCCCCTAAATATGGTAGAGAATAACATGAGATAGTCATCATAATCAATCATATCAATTTTCTCCTCAATGTACATGCCTCATATTAGGCCTCTATATGGAAGGCCCCTGAACTAAACTCAATCTGCTAATCCTTATCCTCAAACTACTACCTCAGTGTGTCCACCCTCCTATCTACTATGATAGGCTCTATAGGATACCCCTATATCGGTAGCATCAATATGCAATACACATCCTCCAAAGTGACCATCATCTCCCTAGTCCTGAACCAGAATGTGCTAGTCCGTACATCCTTTCTATTAATCAATGCAATCAACAACCTCACATATTTTGGTATTGTTTGATAGTGGAAAATTTTTCCCAACCCCACTGTGGCTAAGTGATCCCACTTCGTGTCAGTTACATCTCCCCTGGTCTGATCATAAAAAATTGGGACTGTTTATGAAGTATAATGTATCTCTGGCTAGCAAAATCCAATCAATCACCTATTAGCAATTAATCATCATTTTCAATCATTTAAATCATCCATCTACCCATTCGACGCCGGCCCATCTTGGGTCGATGCCCCTTTCCCTCTAGTTGATACCTCCCTATTCGGGTCAACACCTTTATTCTTGGTCGAAGGTGACTGTACGCACCCAAAATTACATGTGCTACATTGTCGGGAAAATGGTTACAAGAATCCCCAATGATGATTCAAAATCCTTTCAAGAAGGTGTTCGAGCTCCAAAACCCATTCGTAGTGTATATTTGTAGCCTAGATGGCCTTACTTAACTTTTCCATGCATTTTTCCATCTCCCCGTCTCTTTCTGTACTTGTTTTGGCCTTCAGTGCTAGGACCACTACCCAGGCAGGGTGGCGGTCCTACCCACTTTTTCCAGATTCTTCACGTGTGTTTTAAACATGCGACGGTTCACTTAAGTTTGCTTTTTGCATGCATCCGTGAGCCGAATTGTCTAAAATTAGCTTTGTTTTCTTGGTTCTCCTTGCTCCTTCTATTTTAAATAAGATTTAATTAGTTGGAACTACCTCTTATTGCCTTGTGCATGAAGTAACCTCCTAGCCTCCATTCCTATATATTCCATGTTTGTACTCAAACAAAAGGGCCTAAGAATTTTGTGTATCTTGTATTTTTTTGCTGTCATAGTCTTGCTAGGAATTGCATAGCCAAGCTCAGATCTCTTGTGCTATCTCTCTTCTACTTGCATTGTGTCCAGATTGCTTCTAAGTTGCCATTGCTCAAGTGTCATCCTCTTTTTTCTATTATTTGCATTCCCAATCCCTTGGACTCACATGAACACTCAGAGAAAGAAAGGAAAGAACTGAGGGGAAAGATACTGATACTACTAGATTTTCCAAGGTTCTTGCTCTTCCAGGTTGGAGTTGTGTATTTGTTTGCTTTGTTTATCAAATTGTCAATTACGAATTGTTAATTTCAATTACATATCAAATAGAGTAGAGAAACATTTCATTCCAATTAGCTAGATAATCTCAAGTAGATCAAATCAATAGGAAGTTTTCTCTTCAACATTACCAAGGAAGTTGTGGGGAACAATAGCTCTGTTAGGGTTATGATTTGTTCTTCACTTCTGAGGTAGGGTTGGAAGGATTTTGATTCAATTAGAATATATTTTAGATTTAGATTCACACATCTGCACAAATAGTTAGCTACATCCGGCTAATTGTTTGTATTTAATTTGTTTATTAGATTAGATGCATTGTCTGAAAAGTTAGAAAAGAACAAAAACATTTACTTTCCATAGATTAGCTTGTTTTACTGCTTTGTTCCGATATATTGAGAAAACACCAAAAACATAGGTTAGATTTCCTTTGATAGATAGTTTATTTACTGAAAGCAAATCAATTCATCTTGCATGACCATCAACGGTCCACAACAAGAAAATACTTACAGTTGTGATCCCCTGGTCCCACAACCCAACAGGCCAGAGCTAATAACTGACATTGACACAAGTTTGCATTTAACAGTCTTACGCACACCTGTAACATACACTGAGAAAATAGGATAGTTAGATACACTGAATATCGCTGCTAATCAAGCCTACGAATTTTGGACTGCTCCTGGAAATAGGGTTTGATTGCATGCATGACCATACGAGGGCCTCAGCCTCAACGAGTCTTTGGTTGTGATCCACAGGTCCCACAACCCAACGGGCCTGCTAGTCAGCTAGATATTGACACTAGTTTACGCACATTGGTATTCATATCTTCACCACTTCCACCCGATATTATTACACACTTTCATTGTTGAACATAGCAGCTGATCAGGCTAAGACTTTCTGGACAAGACCAAGAAAATCACCCATAGTTCCTGCAGCTCCACTACACCTCTTGTCTTCACTTCCATGACCTTGTCTGGAAACCCATACGAGGCACCTGTAGGTTACTTTCCATGTATTCTGCAACCAATCAATAGAATCTCGGTAGAACTAGACATCGATTGGAGTCTCTGAGTAGCTATCATAACAGACCATACCATCACACCCCTTCAGGTTAGGAGAGCATTCTTTTCCTTAGATTTTTAGATTCCAGTATTGCGTGTCAAAGACATAAGGTTTCCCAATTAGCTTGATCACCACCATCACTTTCACTTCCATTTCAATTCCACACCGGCTGTCTCAACATGACCTTGGGAGGTTGGGTGTGAAGAAGATCACATGTTGATTTTCTGTCATACAAAATTGGTGAACCCAATGTGAAGAGCTAGTCTCTAAACATTTCCACTTTCTTCGTCCATCATTTATTTTGTGGGTATTCTTATACCCCTGAATATGTTAGGATATGACAAGTACGGTTGGCCCATCCCGGGTTTTGACATGTACCATTACCAATCAAGTATACCACAACAATCACCTTAACTTTCAACATGGACAGACAACCGCTCATCCGCTCAAAACCCTCTGCTTCAGGGAACCAATGTTGGTTCTTCTGTATGCATTGAGGAACTTGATTAGGTCACTCAGACTTATCCCCTCGAATAATCAAGTTCAAATAACATGACATTCACTGGTGAAGCAAGTTCATCTCCTCAGGTATTGTTTCGACAACCCATTAGCATGCAATCCGATCAACTCCCCCATCTAGATGAGGAGTATTTAACACATTATGCTAGGAGTGAACAACACTTCCAGAACATGTACCAATATATTGATAGGTTGCAAGGACAAGGTGATTTCCTGCTTCAAAACAATAACGCTACCCCACCACCAACTGAAAATACAACCAATGAGGGGTGGCAACATCATGAAAAATTCATAGCAGGATACCATACTCCTCAACAACCTCCAAGGGTTCAAAAAAAGGTACCTAAGCAAGGCACCACCCCGTCAATGGGTGATGTCATTTCAGCTTTGGTAGAAAAAGTCAAAGAGTTAGAGCTTGCCCAAAATATGTAGAATTCATATGCAGGGAAAGCGTGAACTCTGTCCTACCCACAGAACTATGGGAAAATACCTACTGCACAGAATCCTCCAGTCTACATGAATACTCCAAACCCTAGGGATTTATTAACTGGGATGGGTACCTTGGGTATGCCTCCTCATGCCACATATGGATACCTACAACAGGTGCTGGCTGGAAATGTGTTCTCAAATGCTATACCAACCGGAAATGTGACATTACCTTGCTTCTTGCCTTCATCTCTGTATTAAAGTGGCCAACCCCCATATGCACATGCATTCTAAGACACCACAAGGAGATACTTACACCTACTTATGTCCTTATGGTTTTCCACAGGGAATGCTATATGCCCTGACAAATGCCTATGTCATGCCACTTCAGTAATTGATGCAACCTTTTCTTCCCCAACAAGGACCTTCAATGGTTGAAATGTATGCAATGGGAACCTACTATGAGTACCTAAAGGAGCCTCTAGACTTTTCCATCTGGAAAATCATGCTCCTAAGGCCATTTCCTAATCTTCCAAAGTATAAAGGGGAAGGCGACCCAAATGCTCATATCAAAGCCTACACAACAGCCATTCGAGAGTTACTCCCGTGGGATGCAGTTGTTGCAAAAATATTCCCTAAGACGTTAGAAGGCATCACTCTCGACTGGTATTATAGAATACCAGAGGCCTCGATACACTCTTTTAAATAAACTCGTGTCAGAGTTCATTAAGGATTTCGATATGAATAAGCTGCTAAGAACAGGGATTAGAGAATTTCTTACACATCAAACAAGAACATAATGAATCTGCAGCCCACTTCATTCAGAGGTGGTGAACAGGTTCTCTATTCTTCCAAAAGTGCTCCAAACATGGATCAAATGGAACTTTGTGATTTATTCCTCCACTCTCTCAATAGAGAGACAAAGGAAGAGGTTCAAAAGTTCCCACTCAGGAGCTATGAGGAAGTACTAGAAGGTGCTCTTCAAATTGACCAAGTGGCCATTGACAGTGGCTGTAAGACCTATGGAGAAAATGGGAAGTTAGTCACTCCCAATCAAAATAATCCTGGTTACTCCAACAACATGAACAATAATCAAGGACCAAAGATCCTTAATAAGAATTGTGGAGTCACGATCGACGGTGTGACTGACCAACCCAAAAATCCTAATGTGGTTAATCCTACTAGCACTAGTGTTACAAATAGCAACAAAAATAATGGAAATAATCAGAGAAACAAAAATTTCTCACCCTTGGTAAACGCTGTGGATTTTAATCTTCCACAACAATAGCTACAACCTCAGCAACAAAGGCAAATTCTGACCCCAAGCCCTAGTCAATACCCCAACCAATTCCAAAACCAAGGGCAAGGGTTTCAAAATGTTAATTATAACAATCAACAACCAAACAATAACTGTAGTTTCAGACCACAACAAGGAACAAACCAAAGGCCTCGGGATTATGATCCTGACTTATACTGTGGTTTCCATAGGGTTCGCAGGCATGACGCAAGAACTTGCCGCGATTGTAATAATTTTTTACAGAATTTTCCAGAAGACCAAAGACAGTTATTTGTTGACATGTTTTTGGAAAACCCAACTGCACCCAATCAAAACACCTACATGGGACCAGTGTCTCCGTAGAACACACCATTAGGGATCTTCAACGATCCTCTCCCCACGTGTCTAAAGGATGGTAGATTAGATCCCAATGGTTTGAATAAAGGTATTGTAATAGGGACTCATGATCATGAAGCCTCAACTTCGTCAAACCCATAGGTGGCACCTCCTTTGGATGGTTGCCAACAAAAGAAGATCATGGGATTGGTAGAGTTAGATGTCGAACCCCAAATTAATGCTACTACAAGAACCAAGGATTATTCTTTGCAGCCAATCCTGATTTATCTGGTTATGTCAGAAAATGCTCATGATGCACTAAGCAAGCCAGATAGGGGCTTATGATCTAATCAATGATCTAACCAAGACCTTTTCACACATTTCCTTCTTGGATCTAGTGAAGAATTCCCCTACTCATTGAGCCACTCTGTTAGAAGCACTAGGTATCAGGTATTTGATTAATGTTACCGCTCCGCCAGAGGCACAGATAAACCACATAGACTTTGACGTTATTCCTCCAGGACATCTAAGAGAGATATTGGGTTTCATGTTTGACATCAGTAAGATGCCCACGGATGCTGAGATAGCTCGTAGGGGTGACCCGACTTTGTTTTTGCAAGTTTGGATTTACAATAACTATGTAAAACATGTAATGATTGATGATGGGGCAGCAGTTAACATAGTCCCCTTCTCTTTTCTTCAGAAGTTAGGGTATGGGGAGACCAATTTCTCCTCGACGTGAAACACACTGAGGGGCTATGATAGCCTCAAGGAAACCTCGATCGGAACCATAGTATTACTGGTTACTCTCGGGCCCAAGATGGTACTCACTGAGTTTTATATTATAGACCTGGAAACCAACTATAATATGATCCTTGGCCATCCTTGGATCCACCACATGAAGACAATCCCCTCTACTCTGTTCCAGGAGGTCAGATTATTGCATTTAGGGAAAGTATTTGTGGCACAAGGTGATCCAAAACCCTTTGATATACATTTGGCCAACTTAAAGAAAAGGCCAGGGGTCCACTCTGAATTTGAGCTTCCCATGAATCAGTTAAACAAACCTGCAAGTGTGGTATAGAAAGAAAAACTAGTTCCTACAACGTAGTTAGAAGTCACGGGTTTGATCGAGGGTAATGAAACTGTTATTGTAGAGACAGTATCGCTAGGAACCACAACAAATATTTTTGAGCTATTAGAGAAGGATTTTCCTATCCTTCTCCCCTTTGATTCCATGGGTATGGGACATGCCTTGGGACTCGGTTCCCTTCTAGCAGATGAGGTTTGCATGGTTGAGGTAACCGAGGTAAAGGGGGAAGGTACAAAGGATGACTCAATGTCCATCTTTCTGAGTAGTTGTTGGACTCTCCATTTTGATGGAGCCAAGTGTCACTTTGGTGTCGGGGCAGGTGCGATCCTTACTTCACCTGAAGGAAGGATTCTACCTTTTACTTTCAAGTTGAATTTTGAATGCACAAACAATGGGGCTGAATATGAGGCTCTCCTATTAGGTCTCATTGTAGCTAAGAGAATGGGCATCCTCAATATTAGGGTGTTGGGTGACTCACAACTGGTCACAAATCAGATATCCGAGGTATATGAGACTAGGGATGAACACCTACAACTTTACAAAACAAAAGTGCTAGGTCTGAAAAAAGGGTTCGATTTCATCTCAATTGAAGCAGTTCCACTGGAACAGAACCTTCTTGTAGATTCTATAGCAACTTCCACTTCACGCTTTACCCCAAGTAGTGACTTGGAAGATACCAACTTCATGGTTTCAGTTCATGCTGAACCCTTGATTTGTAAAGCACCAATGACCCCAATGTTGACATATGTAGAAACTGAGAGTCAGCCCGATAGTTCAAAGCACATTAATAGTGATGAATCGACATTACGTTATTTAAACACTTTGGTAGAACTGCATCTTACCTATCATGAGATAGACCTTTCCTTAATCCCACATTCCTCTTCTTATTTTGGGAATCCCATGATTGAGTCCTCTCCGGGAAAGGATCTTGAGATTTATGAGGTAGAAGAAGAAGGGGACTTGGAGTTTCCTCTAGCTCCATTGGAATTTGAGGAAGGAAATGCCTCCTTAATTGAAGGAACAATTGATATAAACATCGGAAATGGAGGAGGAACCAAAGATCTTAAAATTGGGGTCCTCCTTAACTCTAGAGGAAGTGGAAATACATACCCAAATCCTCAAGGAACATCAAAAATCCTTCATGTTTAGCTATAAGGAAATGAAGAGGATTTCACAACACATCGCAGTTCACAATCTCATCACCAAACTAGATGCTAAACCAATTAAGCAGAAGTCGAGACCCATGAAGCCAAAAGTAGCCCTCATGGTGAAAGAAGAAGTAATGAAACTTCTCCAAGTGGGATTCATCAAGCCAATCGATTATTCACAATGGGTATCTAATATCATCCCCATCTAAAAAAGAATGGAAAGATCCATATTTGCATAGAATTTCAGGACATTAACAAAGCTTTCCCAAAGATGATTTCCCATTACCATCCATTGATGTTATCATTGACTCAACAGCTGGATTTGAATTTTTGTCTCTCATGGATGGGTTTTAAGGATATAATAAAATAAAAATATCCAAAGAGGATCAAGATAAAACTACATTTATAACTCTTTGGGGAATCTACTGTTATGCTTTTATGCCATTCAGTCTTAAGAATGTTGGCACTACATACCAATGAGAAATGACATACATATTCCATGATCTTATTCATAAGATTATGGAATCCTACGTAGATGACCTGTTGGCCAAGGCCAAGAAGCACTATGATCACCTAGAGGTGCTTCACATCATTCTTTCATGCTTAATTGAGTATGACATCACATTAAATCCAGAGAAATGTGTTTTTGGTGTAACAGGAGGCAAGCTTCTGGGTTACATTATATCTTCATGAGGGATTGATGTTGACCCGGCCAAAATCTGGGTTGTATTAGAAATGGTTCCACCATCAGACGAGTCTGGTATTAGATATTTTCTTGGTAAACTCGGTGTAATCTGAAGGTTCGTCCCTGACTTGAACTTTGTTGTTCATCCAATCAGCAATTTGTTGAAAAAGGATTATAGCATTGATTGGACGGAAGAATGAAATGAGGCCTTCGAGGCAGTTAAATGATTCCTGTTGTCCCCTCCCATGCTAATGCCACCTAGATCAGATCACCCTTTGATCTTGTATTCACGAGCTATGGATGTTTCGCTAGCCTGCATGTTGGCTCAAGAGGATGACAATAAATAGGAACGTGCAGTTTACTTCATTAGTTGGACGTTACTTGATTATGATACACGCTACACATAGACAGAAAAGGAATGCCTTGCCATAGTATTTGCAACAAAGCGTTTAAGGCATTATATGCTCAATCAAGAAACAAGGGTTATTGTTAAAACAGACCACTTGCGGAACATTCCTCATGTAAGGATCCTTGTCTAAAAAGGCCAGGCATTTCATAACATTAATGGGTGAGTTTGAACTAACATTTGTAAATCAGAAATCCGTTAAGGGAAAAATCATTGCGGACTGGTTGGCTGAAAATCCATTGGATGGAGGTGATTTAGTAGATTTAGACTTTCCCGATGAGTGTGTGTACTTTGTCAAAACTAGGCCCCCAATCTCTGCATGTCCTTGGTACACCAACATTGTCAACTTCATTATGGATCATACATACCCAGAGGGGGAAACATCACAACAAAGAAGGTGGTTACATGTCATCACCACTAAGTACATTATTTTGGAACAAGTTCTCTACCACAGAGCCTTTGATGGAATGTTGTTGAGATGTGTTGATGTAGAGGAATCAGAAAAGATTCTTTACGAATCACATAGTGGGGTATGTGGAGGTCACTTTGGTGGCCACGCCACTGCTCAAAAAATACATCGGATGGGCTACTTCTGGCCCACTCTAGAACATGATGCAGTAGATTTTGTGTGTAGATGTCATAAATGTCAAGAGTTCTCCCATGAGATCCACATACCGGCACAAGCTTTGTAACCAATCACAACCCCATGGCCCTTTTCCATGTGGGGCCTGGATTTGATAGGGAAATTCTCTCCCTCATCAATGGATGGCCATAACTTCATAATCACAGCCACATAATACTTTACCAAGTGGGTAGAAGCCATGCCCCTTACCACCATACCTGGATCTGTAATCGCTAAGTTCATCCTAAACCAGATCATTTGTAGGTACGGGGTGCCACAAGTCATTATTTCTGATAATGGCACATATTTCAAAAATGACATGAGGTGCATGAGTTGTGTACAAAGTTCAAGATAAGTCATCACATGGCTTCTCTCTACTATCCTCAGGCTAATGGACAAGCTAAGGCTACAAATAAGATGTTAAAGGTCATCCTTCTCAAAACCGTTAAGGAGAATAAACCAGATTGGCACCTAAAGCTTTTTCCTGGCCTTGTGGGCCTACCAAAATTGGTTAGAACACCAATGAGGGGAAACCCCCTTTTCTTTAGTGTTTCAGGTTTGAGGTGTTCTACCACTTGAAGTTGAAATACCTAGTCTCTGTATTTCACTACACGGGATCCTAGGAGAGGAGGGTTATCGAGAAGCATGACTATCCCAGTTAGAAAGTCTCAATGAGGCTATACTTAAAGTTGAACAATGGCACAATGTTTACACTGACTGGATGGCTCAGCAATACAATAAGAAGGTTTATGAATATGAGATCTATGAAGGAGATTTGGTATTAAGAATCAATATCCAGATAGACAAAAATACCAGCGAGGGAAGGAAATTCAGACCTAGGTGGTTAGGTCTGTATCGAGTAGTAGAAGACTAAAAAAATGGGGCATTTCACTTGTGTACACTAGAAGGTGAGGATTTTAGTGAATCCATGAACTCTCTTCACCTAAAGAGGTACTACACATGATCCACCAACATTTTCATATGTACATTATTGCATCTGCATTGCATTTTCATACGCCTGTTCATTTTGTAAAAGTTCTTGATCAAGGGATTTATTCTTATAGAAAACTCCTAAAAACTTCTGAAAACATTGAGCAAAACATTCAAATCATATCTCTTCAAACCTTCATAGTATCATCAATTATTTCTGAATCATCTCATCAGTTTAAGAAAGATAAGACAATTTTTTTGACGGTGATCATACCAAGGCCTACATACTTGGTTCTACTTATAGTTTCTTTCTAGGTTAGATGTCTTTTCCTATAGTCTGTTCTAGAAGCTTCATGGTGTCACATCTATCCCATGAAAATATCTTTGGAAATAAGAACATACTAAATTTTTGTCAAATAAGTAAGTCAAATGCAAATCCACAGAAAATTTTTATTTTACACATTTCTTTGCCCTACTAACCTTCGGTGTTGAGCATGCATCTCTTACTAGTGACGTAAGGTTAGGAAAGGATGGAAATGCCCTTACTCGCCTATTCCTTGTCCTTGGTGATGAGCCCATGCTTCCTCCTAGTAGCATGGGGCAAGGAGTAGGGGGTCTCTTTGATAAACTTGAAAGTTACAAATAATTCACCCAAATATTGTGAGTTCTAAATAAAAAACAAAGTGAGTTAGATGTCCAAAATTCTAAAAGAGCTTAAAACCCCAAACCTAGATTTTTTCAACCAAGTGGCCATCTACGGATCCAATTCTAGATAAATTACAGAGCAATTCACATTCTAAGTTATGAGGTAACTTGAGTAGGGTGAGGTTGTAGTGTCTCAATTTGGTCCTGTCAAACCATTGTCTTTCCCTCATCATTACCATTCAACAAATTTCATAACTTGTGCCCTTTCTAGCTCTCGGTGATGAGCCCTCGCATCTTACTAGTTGCATGGAGCTAGGAGTGGGACAAGTTCATTCTTCTTATCATATCATTTTGTCACCACATTTTTCCAAGACCATATGAGGTATCAAAGGTTGCTTAAAGAAACTAAGTTTAAACATCACATTTTGTTAGCATAATCATATATCAACATCATAAAATACAAAGAAAAGAAATCATTCTGTTATCATTCATATCCATTGCATACATTCTGAAAATCATTGAAAAGTGGAAATTCTAAACATCTAGAGTACACATGAGAGATAAGCCAAAAGAGAGTCAACTCAGATACAATGGAATACCAAACCAAAAATAGAGTCTGTATATATCATAGTAGATCAAGTTTGTATACAATGTCATCATGCACTAGGCATGGTCAAAAATGCTCACAATGAGCCTGAAAGATACAAAAAAAGAATCATATGAGAAAAAATGGTCTCAAAACAATAAAGGCCTAATGGCCTGTCAATCCCTATGGGATCCCTCGGATGATGCATGACTGCATCTAGGGATCCTGTTACGGCTGCAACAGCGCTGAGAATGGACTGAATGGTGTGAGTGCTCGTGGTGGCACCCACTTCCCGTAGCCTCACTATGAGAGTGGCTCCATCTCATCAGGTGCTTAGCAGTCTCGTATCCAACTACCTGGGTATGAAGGGAGGTCACTATCTCCACCACCTTCCAGATAAGACTGAACACATCAGTATGTCAGCCAACGACTAAGGGCTGTCTTAAATCTGCAATCAACTCAGCCAAGGTCTTCCTTGAGGGGATCAATAGGGTATCCACACATACCCAATGAATGAGTTCTCACCACTCATGTGCAGATGTTGCCAGAAAAGAACAAAAAAAAGAGAGATATAATGAGCTAGAAAATCATAGAACAAAAATCAAAAGGAGAATACTAAACTAACATACACAAATCAATAGGCAACATAGAGAAAGGAGTATCAAACATACTCGGGTCTCTGGGCATCCATGTGGGATCAGTGGTTGTTGCTGCAGGTGTTGTTGCAGTAGCAAAGCCTCACCAAATCCAAGAGGCATGACGTTGTCCAATCACAGAACTCATTGTCCTCTCCTAAGTTTCTCCTCTGAAACAAGTGTCTCTCTCTCTCTGTGCTCACTTCCTCATATGTTACTCTGAGGATCTCTTGAGTGCATGCCACTCAGGGTCACTCTCCTCTCCCTCCAAAGGGGTTTCCCCCTCATCCTCCTCCCAGTAGCCTCCTCTCTGACAGACTCCCCCTCCGTATCATCTCTCGTATCCTCCTCAAAGTCAGAGTCCAACTCAATCGGCTCATCATCCTCCCCACTATGAGTAGAAACTGCTGCAATCTAAGTAAGGGTGCTCGAGGGGCACCAACTACTCTGAGAGCATGACCACCCATCTAACTATAATAGGCATGCCACGAGTACCCACTATCCAACCAGGATCACCTCTAGGACCCTTTCTGTCCTCCTGAATAGTCCTATAAATAGGCTCCACTGGGGGAGGCATGACAAGGTATGGAAGGAATAACTGTTGAGGTACCTGGTCAAATGGGTGAGTCTCTAATCTCCTAGCTTTGTCAACTAGCTGATTCGTGGAAGAGCAAGCCACCATCGTCGTAACCTCCTCACCCCATATCCCTGCCATGTCCTGGTAGGGTGTAGCAGTCATGTCTGCAGTAGTAAGGAAGCCACTGGCTGATGTGGTATCTGGAGCACTGACATACCTATCCATCTAGCTGCCTGAACAACCCTTGGGTTTGATACTAGTACCCCCTGCCATACAGGATGAAACACTCATAAACCCAACTCATAACAAGAGTGGGGTGGCTCAAAGACTATCCCTGTAATTTGACTACTCTATACAAATCGTGGTAGGTAGTCCCAAAAATATCTAGCCCCCATGCATACTTATGGCCATGAGCCTCGATATGTGCAATGATGGGGGCCCAAAAGTATAAGAGTGTATCTCATCCCTTGTCCCTGACTAGTCTCGAGGATAGGATACCCATGATAGCTCTCTGAAGGATAGGAATGGGAGTGTGCAATGGACCAAACCTTCATTCCCTTCTTCGAGCTAGATGAGACAATGACATCTCCCATATATGTGGCCCACTGCATCATCACGGCCCTAGACCCTGTTGTCTCCAATGTCAGTCTCCTCCCAAGTATCGAGAGCCCAAGAATATGGTATACATCCTCTAAGGTGATAGTCCACTCACCCTGAACACCTGGAAACTGGAAAGTGTTTTGGTCTACATCCCAGTAAGAGAATAAGTCACACATAATGTGGCTAGCTTGAGTGACATGGGGCACCTGTGCTATCCTCCAAATATCCCGCTCTGTAGTACATCCATATCAATCCTGGGTCAGCTGATCCAAGAATCCCAGGGAGCCAATCACACTCTCTCTCTCTCCATCTCCAGCGTATACTCCTTCTTCTGCATTCACCAAAACATGAGAAAAGAGCAAGTTAGTAATGTACATCACATGATAAGCTCATCAAAAACATAGCAAAATATTGAAAATGCAAAAAAATTCAAGTTAAGGTGCATTTTAGACATTCTGTTCAGAACCGCCACCCAGTGCAGGGTGGCGGTCCTGTGACCGCTGCCCTGTCTTGGGTGGCGGTCCTGACCCGATTTCCCAAAATGTGCCCTTAACCCTAAAAATGCTCAAAAATGACAAAAATGACCTTTTTCGACCAAATGAAAGAATTCCCTATAGATGCCCCCCTTAAGGACTCATTTAAAACAAGAAAATTTGAAAATATTCCCCCTAGGTGAAATTTTCAACATTTTAACATGTAGGGCACAAAAAAACAAAAGAAGAAATAACTAACCTGAGAGCGTTGGTTGATATCCCACTCATGGAGGCATGATCATTATCTCGCAACGGTCATTTCAGCTATATTCGCATCAGAAATGGTCAACATGGGTCCAGAGCTCCAAATTCACCAAATCAACAATACACAAATGAATTGAAAAATGAGTTTGTTTCGTTATTTGTTTTTATATATATATATATATTTTAAACTATAATTTTTTTTGAGTGTATGTGTTTACAGGGCTGGAGCATTGTCACATGTATATTTCTACATCCCCACACAAATGATAAGTCCTCTTGTCATTTTGATTTAGTGTTTATTTTTTGATATTTTATCTATCTGCACTTGATTCTCGTCATCCTCTTATAGGAAGCGAGAGCTTGGATGACGACGTTTCGACACACAGGTGTGTCAGGTATAGCTTCTAACTCCCCATTTCAGGAATGCCATACTCAGACTCTACGTTTTACACCTTTTCATGGCTAAGACGCTTCTCCGAGGGGGACATATGTATGCACCCAGAATTACACGTGTTACATTGCTGGGAAAACGGTTACAAGAATCCCCAATGATGATTCAAAATCCTTTCAAGAAGGTGTTCGAGCTCCAAAACCCATTCACAGTGTATATTTGTAGCCTAGATGGCCTTACTTAACTTTTCCATGCATTTTTCCATCTCCATGCCTCTTTCTGTGCTTGTTTTGGCCTTCAGTGCCAGGACCGCCACCCTGCACAGGGCGGTGGTCCTGCCCACTTTTTCCAGATTCTTCACGCGTGTTTTAAACATGTGACAATGGTTCACTTAAGTTTTCTTTTTGCATGCATCTGTGAGCTGAATTGTCTAAAATTAGCTTTGTTTTCTTGGTTCTCCTTGCTCCTATTTTAAATAAGATTTAATTAGTTGGAACTACCTCTTCTTGCCTTGTGCATGAAGTAACCTCCTAGCCTCCATTCCTATATATTCCATGCTTGTACTCAAGCAAAGGGGCCTAAGAATTTTGTGTATCTTGTATTTTTTTCTGCCATAGTCTCATTAGGAATTTCATAGCCAAGCTCAGATCTCTTGTGCTATCTCTCTTCTACTTGCATTGCATCCAGATTGCTTCCAAGTTACCATTGCTCAAGCGCCATCCTCTTGTTTTTTGTTCTTTGCATTCCCAATCCCTTGGACTCACATGAACACTCAGAGAATGAAAGGAAAGAACCGAGGGGACAGATACTGATACTACTGGATTTTCCAAAGTTCTTTCTCTTCCAGGTTGGAGTTATGTATTTGTTTTCTTTGTTTATCAAATTGTCAATCACAAATTGTTAATTTCAATTGCATATCAAATAGAGTAGAGAAATAGTTCATTCTAATTAGCTAGATAATCTCAAGTAGATCAAATCAATAGGAAGTTTTCTCTTCAACATTACCAGGGAAGCTGTGGGGAACAATAGCTCTATTAGGGTTATGATTTGTTCTTCACTTCTGAGGTAGGGTTGGAAGGATTTTGATTGAATTAGAATAGATTTTTAGATTTAGATTCACACATCTGCACAAATAATTAGCTACATCTGGCTAATTGTTTGTATTTAATTTTTTTATTAGATTAGATGCATTTTTTGAAAAGTTAGAAAAGAACAAAAACATTTACTTTCCATAGATTAGCTTGTTTTACTGCTTTGTTCTGATATATTGAGAAAACACCAAAAACATAGGTTAGATTTCCTTTGATAGATAGTTTATTTACTGAAAGCAAATCAATTCATCTTGCATGACCATCAACGGTCCACAACAGGAAAATACTTACAATTGTGATCCCGTGGTCCCACAACCCAATGGGCTAGAGCTAATAAATGACATTGAAACAAGTTAAAATTTAACAGTTTTACACACACCTACAACATATGATGAGAAAAAAAGATAGTTAGATACACTGAATATCGCTGCTAATCAAGCCTATGAATTTTGGAATGCTCCTAGAAATAGGGTTTGATTACATGCATGAACATACGAGGGCCTCAGCCTCAACAAGTCTTTGGTTGTGATCCACAGGTCCCACAACCCAATGGGCCTGCTAGTCAGCTAGATATTGACACTAGTTTACGCACATTGGTATTCATATCTTCACCACTTCCACCTGATATTATTACACAACTTTCATTGTTGAACATATGTAGTCGATCAGGCTAAGACTTTCTAGATAAGACCAGGAAAATCACCCATAGTTCCTGTAGCTCCACTACACCTCTTGTCTTCCACTTCCATGACCTTTTCTGGAAACCCATACGAGACACTTGTAGGTTAATTTCCACGTATTCCACAACCAATCAATATAATCTTGACAGAATTGGAAATTGATTGGAGTCTCTGAGTGGCTATCATAATAGACTTTACCATCACACCCCTTTAGGCTAGGAGAGCATTCTTTTCCTTAGATTCACAAATTCCAGTATTGTGTGTCGAAGAAATAAGGTTTCCCAATTAGCTTGATTTCTGCCATCACTTTCAATTCCATTTCAATCCCACACCGATTGTCTTGGCACCACCTTGAAAGGTTAGGTGTGAAGAAGATCACGTGTTGATTTTATGTCATATAGTGACCTTCCCCAGAAACCACGGACTACACCCTAGGCACCCGTAAAAATCCATAAAAAAATGCAAGAAAATTGAACAACAATCAATTAAAACTTAAAAACAAGCTAAAGCTTCGGTACTTACCATCCTTTGAGTTCTATGACACTTCCTCGCTGCTCCATCGGCCTCCATTTCTCTCAAATATCAGATCTTCTCTCTCTCAGAGCTCTTAATCATCACAAGTCACACCATCTAAATGATCCTCTCTGGCCAACCTCAGTGCTTATATAACCATCATCACCCCAGCCACCGTTGAATTTCCCCAATTGCTGTCAACCCAAGCCTAGTTTTCATCGACCCAACCCTCCTTTGCATATTTTATCCCCGCCTTATCCATTTTTATCATCGAGATCTCTTTCTTTCCCTTCAGGATTGTTTATCACCCATAAAACACTTTCCCTTTTCTCACATCTCCCATTTTGCAATATTTTTGTCCTATCTATCGATCTTTTCTCATCTTTTATCACATATTCCCACGCGTTCTATGGTCATTTTTGTTTCCTTCCTGGGGGACCATGTATCATCCTAATCCCACAATTTTGGCCATTATTTTCTTCATCCCTCTATGATGCATATTTTCACTTCCTCATACTTGAAGGAGAGCACGTATCTTTCACCCTAATTTTTTTCCTAGTAATCTTGATTAACCATCCTCACATTTGTTTGCACATAATTTGATGTCTTCCTCTGACCCGTTGCTCCTACGGCTTGCACATCCATCCAAGTGGTTTCCCATTGAATTCCCTCCATCTCGTAGTGATCTTTTCTGACTCACAGGGTCCATCGGATGTTCACGTCACCTCCACTGTAGGTTGTGCTTTGTCCCTACCGATGTGTTCCCAAGCTCACCACCATACTTTTACCTTTTGTTTTATGTGTTATCTTATCAATGGTCACCCCCCTCACTTGGGGCATCTTTATCTTTCCCCACCCTTCTTCTTTTTACCCTCCCTTTCTCCATCTATCTCTTTCAAACTCATAATCGATTCCCCTTCATGTCGTCGTTCACTAGTTTGAGGGGGAACACCTCAACCAACATATTTCATCACTTCTAGTTCTTGTCTCGTAGTTTTATTTAACGTAAACCACTCAATGAATAGGGGAAAATTTAGACACTTATCTTTGGTACCCCTCATAACCTCATATGGCGTTTACCCCCTATTGTCACCTCACGCGTTCATCCTACCCTTCCCTATTTTAAATATCCACTTTACCTACCAAAATCCTATTTCCCCCATATCCTGCTTATTCTTCATATTTCCCACATATTCCCCACAATTCCCCCCTTTTCCCTTATTATTATTTATATTCTCTAAGCCTATTTAATTTATCCCTAGTCATATTATTTACCCTAACTATACCCATAAATGTTCCCATTTACTACCCTCCTTTATTCCCCTCCATGGCTCATTAACTCACCTTGAAATGGTCAAACGCCACCCTCTTATCCATTTTTGACCTCTTTTGCATCGAAATCCACATCTTCTCCATAAGTCTACCCCTGTCTGTTATAGTTTTCAGTGACTCATGTGGGTCGTTTTTGACCCTGTATGACCACATTCACCCCTCCTTTCTCGAGGATGAAACCTTGAGATTTATGGTATCTTTTTGTGATTATTTCCTCTTGCATCATCTTTCAAGATTCTGTCATCAGTTGGATCATCTTGTTATCCCCTTGCATGTTATCTTTGGAGCTTGGAGCATTTTGAATATTTCTTAGAGATCTTATTTGTGCATGCTTGTTTCTATTTTACAGGTTTTCCCCTCAGCTCTGCCTAGTCTTTTAGCCACTCATGATCGATCTTAGATCCATTTTTTCATCTTATCAAGCTCCCACACCCCTCTTCAGTCACCATCAAACTAGCCTGATCATCATTTCCCCAGCCTTCTATCCTCAAAAAATTAGTTGTATTTTGCATCCTATCCATTCCATTAACATCCTGAAGTAAATTTTAGCATCCCATAATCGATACTCAGTCTTTGTTTCTGCATCCTTTTATCAACCCTGCACAGGTCACCGTAGACTATGCTAGTTTACCCCCACGTCACCATTGACCCACATCTTTCCCCTATTGAATATACCATCTCCCATAGCCTATGTATCTCATCTTCATCCTGAAATAAATCCCAACATCCCAGAATCAAACTTAACCTCTATTTTTGGATATTTTGGATCATATCTGCTTTGGTTGTTGTCGATCGTACCAGTCAAAACTGGGTCGCTATCAACCCACACAGGTTTGGTTTTCTTTCAACATATTTTCATTATCAGATCATAATTTTAGTATCTCCTAGCTTATTAGATCTTTGTTTTTTTTATCATTTGCATCCTTCCATTTATTATCATTTATCAACATATTTCTATCAAAAGAGGGTTGACATATATCCTAAGAAGTTCTCACTTCTTGGGACCAAATTCATCCAGTAACCCTCCATATTTATTACTAATATTTTTGGTGTTTTAGTTCTCTTTGTTTTGCAGGTCATCGAAGCTCGCAATAGAGAGGATCTCTTCTTTTGCACCCATAACATCTTCATCATTATTCACATTAGAAGGTCACTTAAACCCTCCCATATTTTGAGGTTTCTTGATTTATCATTTAGTTTTCGCTAATATAAAACAAGAATCATGGAAATCTTGTCAATCAGTTTACCCCACAATGGACTACATCTCCGAGCTAGCTCAAAAGATGAACTGATATATAACCAATGTAGAAAATACAAAATTCTTACATCATTTTACTGCTCATAGTCAACAACAATGATCAACCTATCTTTTTCTACTAGATTTCAGATTTGGCCTAGGCTCTATTTATTTCGATGTCTTATGGATATGTAATAGAATTCTTGGATCAACCAATAATGATGACGCATTGTCTCTCTCAGATGGAGGCACAATGTCTCTATATCAACACTCTAGCTTTGAGATGATAATATCGGCAGAATACAAAATCTACGGCTCTCTGACACCCTTTGCAATAATGTGACCAAAATGATGAGTTGTTTGACTTGTCAATGGCTCTTCAACATGGTTTCAACTGATAGGATTTGACCTATTAACGACCTTGTTGGATCCAAAATTCAACCAACACATGGCTCAAATTGTTGCAAGACCATTCAACTTCTTGACCTCAATATTTTCATTTACAAATTTGAATCTCCAGTCGAAACGACAATAACGCCTCTAGAATGGGATTTGTGGGAGATCATTTTTGTTCTTAGGATTTATAATAATCGACCTTGAGAAAATCCTCATCTTAACTCTTGTGAGATATTTATGTTGTCTCCACGAGTTATTTTATGATTTCCACCACAAAATCTACTCCAAAATATTATTTGTGTTGTCCATAATCTCCATTCCATAAGATTCTATTATCTTTTTGCTCTATTATATACGCTCTTTGAGTTAGTCTCTTTGAGCTTCGTAAATTATGACTCCTAACTCCTCTCTGTGAGCTTTGACCATCTTGCACTCCTCCTCGAGCTCCTTCACCCTTCTCCTCAAACAGCTTGAGAGGATTAGAGTGTTTTGGTGTCGATAAATTAAATGGTGCGGGCCTTATATACTCCTCATGGACCCGAAATACACTGATAATTTATTTATCCTTTGGATTTATAAAAATATCATATAGGAATAAGGGATATAAGTCCTGTAATATTTTCCACCACATTTGTATGTGGGAAAATAATATTATCCACCAAAATAATATAATTCCACTCATAGCCTTAGATAAGCTTTCCGCCAAAGATCCCATACAAAATGAAGGTAAGAGGGTGAAAGGACAAGATGGTTTCGACCAAAACATTCTACTATTGATCATTGTGTCACCCTCAGACACCTGATGGAAAAGGTTTGGGAAAAGAAAGGGGGATAGGTCTACTGTTGTTTTTTTGACTTCAAAAAGTCATTTGACATGGTTCCTCAAAGTAAACTTTGGGCAATAATGGAATAATTGGGTATACCAGAAAATTATATGGCAATTGTTCATAGGCTTTACGATAAAATTAAAACAAAAATAAGAACAAAGGATGGCTTATCCAAGTGCTTTGGGAGAGACATCGAGGTCAAACAATGATTTCTTCTATCTCCCACTTTGTTTGGGCTATACATAAACAAGTTAGAGGAGTGGATTGACACGATGGGTGGGAATGGAGTCCACATAACTTCTTATGTGGTAAAATTATTGCTTTATGTTGACGACTTTATCCTTATGGATAAAAAAATGTATGGATTGCAAGAAAAACTAAGAGATCTGGAATTATTCTGTAAAGAGGTGGGGATGCAAGTGAGCACGAGTAAAACAAAAATAATGATTTTTACTTTAAGAATAAAACCAAGGAAAATAAATTTTGAGTTCGAAGGTGGGTACCATGCAAGTGGTAAATGATTACAAGTATTTGGGTCTTGACTTTCACAGCAATCTCAGTTAGGAGGCTTGTAGAGCTAAGATGATACAAGGGGGATGAATTTTTTTTTATATGCTCTGAAATAGATGTAGATCAATAGAATTTTAGGATTGGAAAACCAAGTTGACTCTTTTTGGGTTGCTTGTTTCTCTGGTGGGTTTATATGATTGTGAAGTTTGGAGCACCAACATGTTGGCGGTGAAATGGAGATAAATAGAAAGGTTATAAAAATATTTTACACAAGTAGCTTCAAAATAAAATCCATGGTTCCTTACGAGATCAATTTTCCTAAAGTTGGGGCCTTCCTGATGGAGGCGATGAATTTGATTTGAATTTTGGGGTACTTGAAGAAAGTGGAAAGCATAGATGGACTCTGGTGGCCCAAGATAACAATGGAATAAAATTTGAATAGAAGGAAGTGCATTTGGATAAAGCATAATGAAAAGTGGATGAAGAATTGGGAATTATCATGCAAGACTGTCCTAACACTAATGGGGATATAAAAAAGTATGTGAGAGAGAAAGTAAAAATTTCCATGTGGACGAAACAATTGGGAAGAAAAAGATATTATTTTGTCAAGAATTTCAACCCCACATGTGAACATGAGAAAAAACACTATATGGAGGCAAAAATAAAGTGGAAAGCTAAAATTTTAATTGGCTAGCTGAAAAATAGTTCGCATCATCTCAGGATGTGAAGTAGGAAGATGGAAAACGTTGAAAGAGGAATGGTCTGAAAGAGTTTTCCAGTTTTGCAGGTCAGGTTGTGTGGAAACGGATTGACATTTCCTAATAGAGTGTGCATCATATGAGTAAATTTAGAGTAGCTATGCTAATTTTTTAAAAATGGAAGCTCTCACAACCCTGTTCGAAGAGGATAAGATTACAAAAATAACAGATTACTTGACTAAAATCCATACTAGAAGGCTCAAGATTACCAAAGAATTCGATAAAAAACATAAGGAGCAATTTTGGGCCAGTTTCTTTGGTGTATTTAGCTGGCTTGTTTTTGTTTTTTGGGTATCATAGGATGATTGGCCTCGTGGACATCATTAAAATATTTCATTCATTCATTCCATGGGATATAAAAATAATAATAACCTTTGAAATGGGCTTGAGCTCCCAATATTTAGGGATTATTATTAATCCCACCATACATATACCTTACCCATTCTTTAATTTGATTTTTTGACTTGATTAGTGCAAACAACCCTGGCCATGTTGGTGCCAAAGGCATTAATAGGGATAAGAATGACGACCTTTATCAAGCATTGCAGGAAAATATGGGGCACAACACCATCAACCTCTTTGAAGGCATTGCTCTCCTCTAAGGAAAAACCTATCCATCTCACATATCATGGTTGAAGGATGTTATTGTTCTTTCTTTAGTCTTTAAGAAGCTATTAAGGAAAAGAAATACTAAGCACACATCCCACCTCCATCAACCAAGCCTGATGGTCAAGAATTGATGTTATAAGTTAAGTCCTAACCCACTCATCCCCCATTTTTTAGGGTAAATTTTTAACCATTATAGTGCCACATAATATATAAACTTTGAACTTTGTGTGTAGGCTTGGACCTATTACAATTTAGCCCTAAATATTTTTCATATTTATCTCTTTTCGAAGGAGGAAAGAAATAAGACATGCAAGAATTTTAAAGGCACTTGACACTATCTTATAAGGATGACAATGCGAAAACGACAAAGGGTATTCAAGCACATTATTTGCATAAAGAACTTGATGGCACTGTGATGACAAGGGAGGTTCTCATCACTGATCCAAAAGAGGTAAAAAATTACAAAAGTGTCTTTTTTATCAAATATAAAACAGTGTAACCCTTATATATAAGGTGTTTTTTTAATTTGATTATTTTCGTTGTAGCTAGAATCGTCATGAATTTGCATGTTGTATAATTCAAATATTTGCAACATGATATCCTAATATCATGTGAATTATTTCATGTATTTTGTTTTTGATTCCAAGTGGAGAATTTTTTTTCTAAAAAAAACTTATCACAAAAAGAAAACAAAGCTAGTGGAATTAACACAAGTTTGAAAGGAATGGTTTTAAAGAAAAAGAATGTTGCAATAAAAGATATTAAGGTGGTCAAATTTATATTTTACTCCCTTTTCCATGAATTTGAAATTATATTCAAGTTCTTAGTATTAGTATCAAATGTTTGTATTCTTCCCTTCTTTGTTGTTAGAATATGTTATATATTATGTATATTGTACACTTCTGCTACGAGGGTTAGTTGGGGTCTAGGGACGGCTGCTGGTTGGGGGGTTTGGGATACCTATTTTTTTTGGAGTATAGATACGTGGTTTTTTATTTATACATGGATATGGGTGGCGTCAAAATTGTTTTCTTAGCTCATGGTTATGGTACCCATTATATTGTAAAACTGATTTGATAGTTTCCTATTGATGTGCTTATAAATAGCTAGTAATGCAATAGGGTATAACAGAACTTAGAATTACATTATTATATTGTAAATAGTTAAGTTAATGTAAATAAGAGAGAGAAGTTATTGCGATGGGTTTTTTCTCAAAAGGGTCTCCTAGGATAAATCTTGTGTATGTCATTTTTCATTTTCTGTTTATCTTGAATATTTTTTTGAGCATAGCTTCTCGTCTATTTTTTTATTGGTTCAAAACTATACATTTGTATGCTTTCCATTTTAAATTCAATAAGCTCATTCATGTAGGCATGTGAATTTTACATGTTCCTTAAGATTATTCATGCTTACCTATAGTAATCATGTTCAACATCAATGCGAATTCATCCATGTGTTGAATTCTAATTGTAAATTTCTTAAGTTTTGATAGATGTCTATCAGTCGATTTTCCTCCCTACTAAATCACATGTTTTTTTCACTTGAAGATATTATGGAGTTACCCAATGTATTTTCAGACCCACCTGAGACTCCTAATGACTTGGTGGATTTTGCATCTCACTTACAGATTCATCAGCTTCACTCAATCAACATAGATGAACTTAAAATACATCAAGTTGTAAATCATGTAGCAGTCCCAGTGGCCTTTGCATAGACATAATTTAGTGTATTTTTTCCCCCTGTAATGTATTATTAATGTTGATAGCAAGTATTAGATAAAATAGGGAAAAGTAGGCCAGAAAACTGATCTGTTTCTATTTGTTACTCGAGTTAATGTAATTTTGTTATGCTGTGAATATTCTCATAAGGATCTTTGCCACATTATACAGCTAATCTAGCCAAATTAAAGAGTCATGACCCCACAGTGTAATATAGATAATTCTTTGTCCATGCATAGTGGAGTTCTACATCTACCTGAGGTTCATGGTCATTTTACATTGATTAGAGAATAATCTCGTTACATGAAACTTCCAAGATGCAATATTATTGTCCTTGTACATCTTAAACTTTGTACTCGTACATTTTTTAATTTATATTCATTGATTCACATAACCTATGGTTTTCCATAACAAATGAGTGGGCTCCATAACGTTTATCCTTCTTAGGAAAATCTTGTTTCACTTTCAAGTGTACAATTACATAAATGAATATTTGCTATTAGAACCTAATGCAGGGGTTTATACTTAAAATGAACTACCTTGATGGAAGGTTTATCATTCACGGTATTTGTTCCAGGTTTTCAAGAAATAAACTTCTTAGATTATCTTATGCCACCCCTGCTCTAAGGATCATTCTTATGAGGTTTTATGCACCTTTTCTTATGTTTCTAACACTTGATGTCCATTTGAGACACTATACATAGTCATATATAAGAGACCAACAGTTAGAGAGCTTACTAGATAATAACTAATTTGAAGTGATCACTGAGCCAATTCCCAATAGATGTGCAAGACTCCTATATTCACATCCAAGACTGTTTCAAGCCACAAAATTCACTTATGAGGTTGCCTCTTACATTCATACCTTTTGAGCTCTCTTAGTTGCACCTTACCTCACATGGATTTCTTCTTCAAATGTAGTCACAAGACCCTTCATACTTATTTGAACATGTTTGATACATCAAAATAAAGCTTCAGGCTCCCTTAAGAATGCTCAATCAATGCTCTTCAAATATGCATTCTTACAACTCTGCCCTGGTGTTTCTTAATTCATGTAAGCTCAGTTCAAGACCTATTATGAAATTTCAATGGTTTCATGGCATGATTTCATGATTTCTAGATTCATCTCACCATAATCAAAGTGTTCATGACCTTTCCTATGCTGTTCCAAAACACATTTAGGCAATTCACCTTTCTTGTATACTTTTTGAGTGACTTATACAGTCCTATAACCCATTTGCAGTCTCATTTATATTGAAATGATGGCATTTTATTTGGTCCTGTGCCCATTAGATCATTCAAACACCTAAGTTATACTTAATAAAACCTCCATACCTTAGCAATGGCCATGACTATCAACATGAATGAAAAACTATGTCTTTTTTCTCACAAACATGTACTCTGTAACCTGTTACTTTAGCTCAAAAATATTGTCACAATTATATTTTCCTGTAGCTGAGCAATAAATCTAAGATTTGGGGAATATCTATTTTGTAGCAATAAAAAGATGATTTGAAATTTATAGAAAAATTCATCGGTTCAGTCAAAAGATGTTGAAATCCCTAGTACGAGCCTGAGAGTTAACATTTTGCAATAACAATCAAATTACACAATTTCAAGTCTTATAAAAATCATGGAGATGATCCTTGTTACTTGTAGATTATTTCTAGCTTAAAACTCAAGAGAAATAATGCAAATAAATAAGATTGAGGTTTTTAACCTTGTTGTCTAGGCATAGTCTTCATCATAGTCACTTGTAAACATGTTAATTCCTTCAAACATAGTTAAATTACATCTTCCAAAACATCTTACATGCATCAGTATTCATTATTTCATCTCTAAAACCATTGTTCTACCTCCATCACATTTGAATCACCTATGAATAGGTGTATCTTGACTAAGTTTAGACCCCTAAAAAAAATCCTAAACTAACTCAACACTCCTAAGAAGACTCGACAATCTTCCTAGCTTAGATAAGACCATTAATTGTTGGAAATCCATATAATTACTCTAATCCAACTTGGGGATGATTATTCTGAGTCTTATTTATCCACTCTTACATATTTTTGGCCATTATCCACATATTAGGCATTATTACAAGCTGTTAGTGTGAAATAACAACACCCCCAAATGAGTTCTATAGGTCTTCTTTTCTAAGGCAGAGTCATTTGGTGTCATTGCATAAACATTGAACTTTTCCTCAAGGTGTGGGACCTTGCAAAATGGAAAATCTCTCTAGATTAAATCCTGGTTCATTATTCCTCTATTCAAGTGCATGCGTGAGGATTTGCAGAGGATATATCTCTATACCTAATCTAAAACTTGTCAAGGAGACATGGATAAAATATTATAAGAAATAAGAAATATCTAAACTACCAGGTGATGCACCAAAGGAATGATGAACACTTATTCTACCAATAGACACAAACCAACAAATTGCATATAGCAAACAAACACCGATATCCATACCTGTAATGGAAGACCAAATGAAAGAAAAAGAGACAAGAAAGGATTTAAGATCGATCACATATGTGTTTTATTGCTCTTTGGATTGATACAATTCATTACAAAGTAGCTAAAAGGCAGAAACATATTGCAATACTAATGGAAGGCCTGAACCCCATAAATCCATTTGCTAAAAGGAGAAGGGAGCCTACAAAACAAAGAATGTCCAACTCTTTACAATGAATCATGCCCTCGTATTTATATATTCAACCTACAAGAAGAAAGAGAGAGAGAGGTGAGAAAATTAGGTTGATACTTAACCACTTCCGTTAATGCCTCTAATAAAATTTTCCCCCAAATATGTCTTTACTGCCTCAATATTTGGTTCGGTGACTTGAAGGAAAAGGAAATGAAGAAACATATCAAATCTGATCTAGTTGTTGAAGTAAAATATCCTGCATTGAAATCCCGAAGAGGTTTCCTCCATTTTCTTTACCTAACCTTCTCAAAATTAAAGTTTCAAACCTCCATGGCATGGGTGAGGCCAAGATCTTTCCAATGGTGTTAGATTCACAATATTTTGAGCCCTGAGTCGAAAGATATGCCCCTTCAAAGTTTATATTGAGTCCATATAAATGGCCAGGAAAACAGTTTTGAAAAATGAGTCCCCATTTTTATATGGGGCACATGGCAGCCAGATTAGAGAAAAAATCGGGCCCATGGGTCCGCAATTTACCTTTTTTCCCTTTTGTGCAAAAAACACAAAACTCAAAAAAACTGCCACAGCCCCGAAACTCTGCCTGAACACGTGGCACCTTTTGGTTGGCTAGGGGATGCGCTTCCATATTTATCTTTGTGCCTTTTAGACAAAAGGCAAAATTTTAATTTCTCCTATGACTCCCCTCTTTGGCCTTGACTCAGGCTCAAATGCTGACTTTTTCCCTTGGGTGGAGCTGCGGGCCATTTTGCAACTTTTATACCTTTTGGGGAACAAGGGGCGAAAAATAAATTTTCTCCCGATGGCCCACTTTTATGGGACACGTGGTAGTATAGCACTCATTTGGGAACCTTTTCTCTATTCAACCCTTAAATTAGCACCATTAAGATACTTGGCATCCTCCACCGGCATGACCCATGCATTGACTAATCAATCGATTCTGCTCCTTTTGGAATGACACGTGGAGGCACCACACTTGCTTGAAAACCCAGCCCAAATTTTGCCTTTGGAGGAGGGTCGAGTTGACACTTGTCAGCCTTCATTGATCTGTGGAATTTTCAACGATCCCTCTTACTTTTTAGACTTTGTGCTACATGGCAAGCTCACGCTCATTTAGGTCTCTGCCTTGGGACCAACTCTTGGAGATGCGCAACACTAACACTTGGTGTTCTCCACTTACATTCTTATACGTAGCCAATTTTGAAGCCCACCTTTTGACTCTGTTTGATCATTTTCTACATGGATGGCTGGCACAAGTTTGGGTTTCTGTCCTGAGTTTCCTTTCTGGATTTGCACCAAGTTGACACCTGGCACCTTCCAGTATAGTTGAAGACTTTTTAACGCCCTAAAAATTCTTGGGGCTTTGGATGCGTGGAAGCTTGGTGCAAGCTCAGGCTTCCCCTTTTGTATTCACCTCTGGAGAAGCACCATAAGAACACGTGGTATCTTCTACTGCCTCCTCCATACTTAGTCATTTTAGACCTTTTCCTGAACTGTTTCGAGCCTGAGGGATTTGAATCTTTGTTGTTTCTTCCCCTTCTTGTCTCTGGTCTTTTTGCGGCATTGCCCTTTCTTTTCTGACCATACTATCCCATTTTTGAGTCATCTTGTAACTTGAAGAACAGATTTAAGATGTGGGAATGGCCCGATAGAGTTGTTTCTTTTTGCATAGGGTCCTTTAGTCTCTCTTGGCCTCCGTCACTCCATGGTTGAGTCCCTCTATAACCAATTTGTAAGATCTGAATGATTTTTCTCAGGTTCCTCCCCAGTGGGGTCGTGGCTGATCCAATATTTGGCCGAGGGGGTGAAATATGGATAACACAAGCTTAAGAACTCTTATTCAAATATTGAAAAATTTGAATGAGTGTTTTTGGAGGGAAATCAACATTACTAAACCTAGACCATCTATAATAACATGTTTTAATGGTCTCATAAGACCTTATTGCACTTAACATTTGATGCTCCTGCATCAGAGTGCCCTTGAGAGAAAAACTTGAGCTTCTACTCAAATAAATTGTAGATGTCTTCCTTTTTCCTATCTTCCAGTTCATTCTCATTGCCTTTGCTTGTATATTTTGTCTTTTGCAACCACTCTTGCATTACTTCTTCTTGATTTTGGTTTTCTTGTTTTATTCTTTCTCTATCTTCCTCTTCATGGTATTTTCCTTCAAGTTTTTCCTTTGTAGTTATTTTATCTCCTTCACTATGAACATCAACTCTACCTTGTGTTCATAGTCACATGTAGTCACAGCTTCTTGATCATTCCTAAGAATGATTTCATAAGACTTAATAGTCCTCTCCACCTGATTTATCAACCATTCCTTATCTCTTTCATCTGTGGCCTCTTTTTAGAATTGCTTCACCTTAGAAATGAAGTGAAGATATTGAATGTTGAAATATACCTCCTCAGCATGCTTTGAAGCTTCATATGGCTCTTTAACTAAAATATGATTGGCTGAGAATACCTCTACCACCTCTTCACTTCTCTTGACTTCAGAATTACTCTTGTCTTGATATATAACTTCCTCTAAGGCTTTTAGTTCTTCTTACAGCTAATCCATACTGATATAAAAAAAATTCATGATTTGGTGCCTCTTCATCTTCATGTGCCTCAACTTGTCATTCTTCCTCTATGGATTGTGTACCTGCAAACACCCACTCAGAGAAACACTTAAAAGTAAAATTTTGAGACTCTTTGGTCTCCATGGATGCCTCCTCCTTTGGCACCTCTTCTCTTCCTTGTTGCATTTCTTGCAACTCCTCATGTTGCTCTTCTCCTAGAAACATTTCCTCTCTCTCCTTATTCTTCCACCACTCAATTGCTCTCCTCCTTCTTCTTCTCTCTACAAGTTCCTGTATAGGCCATTTAACAACCTTCATCATGTGAAGGTTCCATCCTTGTAATTTTAAAATTGCACTCTCTTGCACTTGTTTCATTATCCTTTCAAAGTCCTTCCTAATGGACTCAATCTCTTACCGGAACTTAGATTGCCTTTGTTTCTCTATTTCACTTTTATTCACCTCATGCCTCTTTGAAGCCATCTCTACAAAAAATATTGCAACTTGCATAATAATGATTATATATACAAATTTAAATGCTTTTCCAAAGTCTTATTCTCTACAATAATGCTAAAAATAGAGCTCAGCTCTTATAGAAAATAATGTAGGGGTCTATACTTAAAATGAACTACCTTGATGGAAATCTTATCATTCACAGTATTTGTTCCAATTTTTTAAGAACTCAACTTATTATATTATCTTATGTCACCCTTGCTTTGAGGATCATTCTTATGAGGTTCTATGCACCTTTTCCTATGTTTCTAACACTTGAGGTCCATTTGAGACACCATACATACTCATAAATAAGAGACCAATAATTTGAGAGCTTACTAGATAGAAACTAATATGAGGTGATCACTAGTGATCACTGACCCAATGCCCAATAGATGTGCAAGACTCCTATATTCACATGCAAGGGTGTTTCAAGCCACAAAATTCACTTATGAGGTTTCCTCTTGCATTCATACCTTTTTATCTCTCTTAGTTGCACCTTACCTCACATGGAGTTCATCTTCAAATTCAGTCACAAGATCATTCATACTTAGTTAAACATGTTTGAGACATCAAAATAAATCTTCAGGCTCCCTTAATAATGCTCAAGCAATGCTCTTCAAATATGAATTCTTACAACTCTTTCCTAGCCTTTCTTAGTTGATGTAAGCTCAGTTCAAGACATATTATAAAATTTCAAGGGTTTCATGGCATGATTTCATGCTTTCTAGACTCCTCTCATCATAATCAAAGTGTTAATTACCTTTCCTATGTTGTTCTAGAATACATTTAGCCAATTCACCTTTCTTGTATGCTTTTTGAGTGACTTATACAATCCTAGAACCCATGTACAGTCTGATTTATATTGAAATGATGGAATTTTATTTGGTCATGTGCCCATAAGATCATTTAAAAATCTCAATTTTACTTAATAACACCTCCATACATTAGTAATGGTCATGAATATCAACATGAATGAAAAACTATGTCTTTTTTTCTCACAAACCTATACTCTGTAACCTGTTAATTTAGCTTGAAAATACTGTCACAATTATCTTTTCCTGTAGATGACCAATAAATTTAATATTTGGGGAATCTCTATTTTATAGAAATAAAAATATGATTTGAAATTTATAGACAAATTCATCATTTCAGTCAAAAGATGTAAAAATCCCTAATATGAGCCTGAGAGTTAACATTTTGCAATAACAATCAAATTACACAATTTAAAGTCTTATAAAAAATCATGGAGATGATCCTTGTTACCTGTAGATTATTTCTAGCTTAAAAATCAAGAGAAATAATGCAAATAAATAAGACTGAGGATTTTAACCTCACTGTCTAGGCACAATCTTCATCACAGTCACTTGAAAACATATTAATTCCTTCAAACATGGTTAAATTACATCTTCCAAAACATCTTACATGCATCATTATTCATTATTCCATCTCTATAACCACTGTTATTCCTCCATCACATTCTAATCATCTATGAATAGGTGTATCTTGACTAAGTTTATACCCCTAAACAAACTCATAAACTAACTCAACACTCCTAAGAAGATTCAACAACTTTCCTAGCTTAGATAAGACCATTAATGCTTGGAAATCCATATAACTACTCTAATCCCACTAGGGGATGATGATTCCATGTATTATTTATCCACTCTTACATATTTTTTGGCCATTATCCATATATTAGGCCTTATTATAATCTTAATAACACTTATTCAAATCTTGAAAAATTTGAATGAGTGTTTTTGGATGGAAATCAACATGACTAAACCTAGACCATCTAGAATAACATGTTTTAATGGTCTTATAAGACCTAATTGCACTTTAGCACTTGATGCTCCTACATCAGAACCAAAATATTTGACGTATTTAAGGTGAGGTCCAAGCATTTGTTGTAAGAGATTTTGCCAAAGTAATTTCATAATCTAAAGAAAGACCTATGGACGAAGTGAGTACCCCCAACTTCTGTCTTATAATCCCTGTCAATTGAACATGAAGAAATGTATAACTGATTTTTTCAGTTGATGAAATATTTACAAGTACTAGTATATTTAGACTCGTAGCCTCTATATAGCCTTTTGGATGCTAGAGCATATTCAAACATAAATGGATATTGCACTATTGAATACAAAAATTGATGCAAAAGTTCAATATGATTGGCTACAATAGTAAATAAATACTAGGATACTGATAAAGGCCTAGAAACATGTATGTTATGTATCTGACATGGTAGCATTTGAGGATGTGTCCAAAATACGTTTCAGACAATCTGGATATGGCCGTAAACATATGAAGGTGTATTTAGATTGTCTGGTATATATCTAACACAAAAGAGTTCTTTGAAATAAAGAAGAAAAGAGGACACCCATTTAATTCAATAGTAGATGAAAAAGTTACATCGTATTATTTCCAAACATAGATGCTATAGACCCAATACCTAGCCTGAGAGGTGCAACATTGAACACTAGCCTTCCAAATACAACTAAGTCGGAAATACATTACTATCCACATATACACATATATCAAGTAATTACAGATTCCAAACTAGGTAGCATCTAAAGAAAGAAGAAATTAGATATCATCCCTGGTCTATGATGATCACCAACGTAGGGGGAGACCATAAAAAACTATATCAAATTTGTCTAGTGCCCAATTTTTCAAAGCATCAACCACCCTATTTTGATTTCTTTAAGTATATCAAAAGTCTATATGTTGAAAGTTTTGTTGAATATTTTCAATTATATCCAACACTTTCCAATCTCCAATCTACTTGGATGCTAGGGGTAACATGTTGTAGATACTTAATTTAGATTTGAGAATTGGACTCCACTATGATATGTTGTCATCCTACCTTCAGATCCTCCTGGAGTCCTCTCAAAGTTGAATATCCTTCCACCATATTATTTGAGATAAATCCTATATTTTCTATAAAAAGGAAAATTGGAGAACCATAATTTGACCTCCCTACTCCTCCAGTATTGGCTTTGCTAGGATTATCTCTAGAGACCACATCGACAACAATTTTACCTATCCAAAGAGGAGGAATTAACACCCATTATTATCCATCGGAGCCCTTCTTCTAATATAGGCTTCTTGGACTGAATTCAAATCCTAGATAAAATGCCAACCCACCTTTGTTAGGTTTTTGAAGGCATGTTACCAAATCATGTACAAATTATTTGATATTTACAAGTCTTGCTCCAAAAAAATTAGCTATCCTTGTATTCTTGATTAAATATTCATTGATTTCTCTCCTTCTAGATGTTCCATAAAAGAAGAGATGTGATAATCCACATAATTTGATGAAAATATTTATTAGGTTGAGCATGATTGATCTAGTATTTTATTTTTCAACATTAAAACTGTAGTCATGAAAAATGTTTAGTATGAAAAATTCAAAATTTTTGGCATGACAACCTAGTCCTCATTTAAAAATCCCTCTCTCAGTGAATGTAAACCCGTCCTCTGACCAACTCAACTATTGTGTTGCCATCATAATGGTCAAGAGGAATGTTATAATTTGATTTTCAAGTGTGTTTCATGTGTAAGGGATGCTATGCAAGTTTATTCATTAAGATTTGGAGATCCATGACAAGACAACAACTCCCAAAGACCCCAAAAGAGCTATCTTTTGGACTTTTTGCACCTAATGAACACCCTCTAGGAATGTACAGGGAAAAGATAAGGAACCTAATAGGAGTATGGAAAATACATGCAATCATCTGAGGTAGTTTAGGAAAGTTCTGGGAGAAAAATCAGGACTAGGAACAAGTTGTGAAATATTAGGCTATTTTTAGCATGGTATAAGGAAATGAAAGAAGTGAAAAATCTAGGTGGCTTGTTCTAGACATATATAGAGATTTAGAAGGATTTGGAAGGTAATAAAATACTCATTGGAAATATTATGAGGCATAATTTATGATGGAGAAACTCATTTCAAGCTTTCGAAGTGAGAAGCACTGTCAACTTGTCCAACAAGGCAGGGAAAGGTCCCTTTTTCTTAGGATAGGTTGGCCAACAAATATTGGACTCCTCGGGAAGATTTGAGACCTCATTCAAAGGCTAATGTGACATATATGAGCCCCCCTTCACATCCAAGGTGCTGGTTATTATACATACCATAATTTTCACGTGTTACATTGTTAGAAAAAGTTACAAAAAGGTCCCCAATGATGATTCATGTCCTTTTAAAAGGTGTGTGAGCTCCTAAAACCTAATTGAATTTTATATTTGTATCCAATTATATTTTACTTAGCATCTGCATGCTTTTTCTTGACTTCCCACTTCATTTTCCTTTATTTTTTCTTTTAGTGTCAAAATTGTCGCCCTACCTGGGTGGCGATTTTGTAATTGCCCCCCAACCACGGCGGCGGTCTTATAATCGCTGCTCTGCATTGGATGGCGGTCATGTGTGAATTTTCTAGAGTGTTCACTTGTTATTTGTACGCATGCAACTCAACTCCAATTCAGTTTTTGGATGTGTTTCTCAATCAAATTTTCTGAATTTGGGATTGATTTGTTCATGCTTAACTCCTCTTTCACTTGTGATTGTTGATTGCATAGTTAACTACCTCTTCATGTGATGATTTGGCATCCCATTGCTGCCAAGTGTTCTTGTGCACTCTACAACTAAATTTCTATAAATTGATCACTTTTTTTTAAGAAAAGGGCTAGAGAATTATTTTGTGCTTACTTGTAATTGTTAAGTTGTCTTCTTTCCTGTTGGAAGTTACATAGCCAATCTCAGTCCTATTGTGTTATCTTTATTCCAATGGAATTGTTTCATTCCACCAATTTAAGTTTCCCATTACTCCAAAAATTTCCTTCTATTGCTGTCATTGCATTCCCAAACTTTGGACTCATGTGGACACGAGAAACTAAAAAGATAAACTGAGGGGACAAATTATCAAACAGATGGATTTAACTTTGTTCTATGAATTCCAGGTTTGAGTTGTTATTTGATTTCCTTCATTTCTGTAATTCATTACTATTGTATCATATCAAATAGAGTAGAAATAAATTTCCTTTCATCTGTAAGTAGTTAATTAATTTCTGAGAGGATTAATATCTTTCATAGAAGCTCTCAGTGATGGATCTTTTTCTTCTTATCCCTGTGGATTTGGAGGGAATTATATCTTTAGGAAGTTGTCTACATATCATAGATTAATTGGAAAAGTTCTTGTTTAAAATTATTTTAGACTTAATACACAACTACATAGGAAAATAGCCACATTTGGATATTTTGCTTGTTTAGGATTTATTTGTTTAGATTAAAAGAACTTTTTTGTTTGTGATTGTAATGTATCAGTTTTGCTAATTTGTTTAGATTAGTTTCCCTTTTCAATATTAAAATAGATTGTTAACTTCATCTTAGTTAATTTGGACACTTCAAACTAGTTTAATATTTATATTCAATTAAGTAGATCAAGCCATAGGGAATTTATGCTACCCTCTCATAACCACTAAATCTCCCCTTTTCCTACTCAACTACTAGAAACTCACACTACCAGACATTAATCATTAATTATCTTATAGTTAGCCATCCAAATTTCCACATCGGCTTCCCTGACATGACCTTGGGGGGTCGAGTGCATATTGAAGGCCGCGTTTCAATTTTCATTCATAAAAATTGGTGAATCCAACGTGAAGGATTAATTCCTTCTTGTTTCCTTTTCTTTCATTGTTGTTACCTCACCTCTCCATTTCTTCCCCTATTTTGGTAGGTATTGTATACTTTCTAAAATATGTCTAGAAGAGATTTTGGTGGGCCATTTGGCTCTGATAGATATTACACCAACGTTTAACCACAAGTCCCCCTCCCTTTCTAGATGGGCTGATAATTACACAATCAATGTGTAAACCTCCCCTAGTTACACGTAAAACACCATTAGTTATGTAAGGGTGGAGGATGTTGATCAACCATTAAATATGAAATACAACTAACCCAGTTCAAACAATGTTGTTATATCAAACGGAACATGTTCTTACCATAGAGTCTTCTCAAGACCTCATATTACCATGCAATCAACATAAGATGACATATTTGCACGAATAACTAATCATTTTCATCAAATAGAAGAGTCTTTGGATAGAATGAAGGAAAAAACCTCTGATATTTTGAATGCCTATCCTAAGATTCTTACTTTTGAGGAAGACAAGAATTATAACATCAAATAATTCATGACAGGGTACTACGAGCGTACTCAATCAAACCCTACACCATAGACACCCCAACAAGGGACTCAATCCTCTCCCAACGATATCATTTCTACTTTAGTCAGAAGGATTATAGAACTAGAGAGTTCCCAACCATCACAACCAACTCATTCAATAGGGAAAAACATGGGATATACAATAGATAACAAGGGATACATCCCTACTAATAAACAACCAATGCAACATCCTGTACAACAACGTTATTTGGTTCAAAAAAATTTAGGTGATTTTATTACAGGATCTAACACAATAGGGATGGGTCCTTATCCTTCTCAAGCTTATCCTACGCAAAGGATGGCTGGAAGTGCATTATTGAATGCTGCTCCATCAAGAAATGTGACGCTTCCTGGTTTTACGCATGCTAGTCCATATCTTGGTATCATCCCACCATACTGGCATATGCATTCAAATTTCCCCCAGATGGACCCATATGATGTCCCTACTCTTTATGCACCATATCAAGGGGCTCCATACATTCCAGTCCATGCTTATAATGCATCTTATCTGACTCCTCCTCCACCTCTTCATCAAGGATCTTTGATGGTGGAATCTTATACAATGGGTACTTACATTGAGTACTTAAAGGAACCTCTTGACTTCACTATTTTTGGTGTCATTACTCCATGACCATTGACTAATCTTTCTAAATTTAAGGGAGAAGGAGACGCGAATGCTCATATCAAGGCTTATACTATTGTTATTAGGGAATTTATTCCTTGGGATGTTGTGGTAGCTAAACTATTCTTGAAAATGCTTGAGGTAATGGAATTAGAATGGTACTATCAGATTCCAAAAGCTTCTATACATTCCTTTAAACAACTTGTTTCAGAATTCATTAGTGAAATTGATATGAACAAGTTGTTGGTTACATGGATTAGGGATTTTCTACATATTATATAGGAGAAAAACGAGTCTACCGCCCATTTCATTCAAATATGGCATCAAGTTATTTACTCTTCTATAAGTTCACTGAATATGGACCAAATGGAACTTTGTGCTATCTTCCTTCATTCGTTTAATCGAGAGACCAAGGAAGAAGTTTAGAAATTTCCTTTCCGTAGTTACGAAGAAGTACTGAAAGGTGCACTCCGAATTAACTAGGCAATAATTGATAGTGGTTAGAAGATTTATGGCTCAAATGGGATATTGGTCACTCCTTCGTAGGGTAATTACCCCAATGATTCCAAAAAAAATCAATGGCCTAAGGTCTTTAACAAGAATCGTGGTGTTATGACTAATGGTGTCACTAAATAGGTTAGGAAGCTAAATGTTGGTAACACTAGCCAAGAAAATAATGACAATGCCAATAGTAACTTAGGAAATCATGTAATCCCTAAATTGATCAACATGGTTAATGTAAACCATCCCTCTCAGAAGCAAAGTAAAACCCAAGGCCCGAACCAACATCATAACTCCAACCAAGGGGAAACAAACCATGGTTATAACAACCAATTTCAAAAGTATGATTGAGGTTATAATAAAAAACAATAAGACACTTATCAAAGGCCAATTGTGGCTTCCATAAGGTTTGAGGTCATGATAATAGAACTTTCCATGATTGTAACAAGTTTTTACAAAGACTTCCTGATACAGCCTAGAATTTACCAACTAAAAGCCCAGGCGCGCTGGAACATCACTCAACCTAGAATGAGCCCTCACCCAAAGTGCACAAAGGTACTAGGCCCCTCTTTAGGGTTGCTGTTGCAGGATGTTAGCATGATGAAGACTTAAATCATTCAGATCCATGACTAATATATTATTCTACAGTGCTTGTTTAGATCTAGATCTAGAGAGTAAAGATTTAAATGATAACCATGATGAAATCAAGCATGCAAGAACCAATTATACTCAGGATTTGATACTCTGATTCATCCAATACCCTCCATTACATTAAAAATGATAAATACATAGAAGCTTATTACAATAAATAATACCACACTTTATGCGCACATTAGATTTGGTAGCATAAACTCACAATAACTCAGTTCTTACATACTACTCTATGTTACACACTTCACTACATATTTATAAGGGTGGGGACTTTCCCTTCACCACTTATCTATTCCCAAAATAGGTCACATGCCATTATTAGCCACACATGTAAGTACACTAACAATATACTTCTTCTAGTTAACTGTTAATGGTAAATCTATTCTTAGCTTGTACCCATGCAAAGCGCTTTGTAGCCAATCCTCCAAAAATAGCTAATGCGTGTCGTGCAAGTATTTAACCGGTTTGTGTGTTCCACATGCTATCTCCAAAAATATATCACATACGTGAAAATGACTAAGTCCCAAATCTATCTATGTCCTCAGCATATGATTATTTCCCAATCCTCCAGTGCTTTTGAATGCGCTCTGCTCTTTGGCGCGAATCTTTTGTATGTTTTTCACTAAGTGCCATATTTTGATTGACCAACATTATCCCACACTAATTTCATTTCCACCTTGGAAATGTTTGTCTCTAAAATGAATCAAAGAATATGAATAGAAGAATAGAAGGAATTTTTATGAATAAAATAATGACTTTACCCTGTAACATCTTCTGCTTCAACTGAAAGGATCAATTGTGGATAATATTCTTTTATTTCCACCTCTAAAGTTTGTCAATCATTGAGTATGGCCTCTTCCTTTTCTGAGATATCTACTGCAATTGACTCTAGCTCATCTCGTTCAATTTTTCCTTTCTCATTATGCAAGACCAAAACAATGTTGGACATTGCAGTCATTCTTCCTTCTAATAAGTCCATATTTTACGCAATAAGTTTCCCAAGCTCATCTAGCCTTTCCTTTTGTGGTTCTTGTGCTGCTGTAAGGGCCTCGCGCTTTTGTTTGACAAGTGCTAATTGTTATATGTGGCCCAAGGTGTCATCCTTCATGGCTTTTAGGACTTCATTGTCCTCTATAATGGTTATGGTTCTTATAATGGCTTCTGGGGCTATAAAAATATTCAGTGCTTGATTTACTTTCTTCAGATCCTCCTACAAGCTTTGGAGAAATGCCTCATATGATGCAATATTCCTCATCAATGAAGCCTTTTCCCTCTCCACTTCTTGTGTTGGATCCTTTTGTGCTGGCATGCATAGAGGTTCATCTTCAAGCACCAAGTCCACCAAGGTTTATACATAATGCATTGCTGAAGGAAACGTTTTGGGTACCTTAGGCTCTAAGTGTGGATTTTATTTCATGATATTGTCCCCAATTTCCTCTGCCATGCTGATGAAAATAGTGTTCTTCTTATGTCCCAAGTCTTTTTCTTTCTTTAGGCATGCTATTTCTACATCCTTAGTTTTTAGTTCTTCTCTCAGGGCCCTAATTGTTGTAGCCTTATCCACATTTCACTGTGCCACCTCTGTCTAGACTGTTACCAAAGCATTACTCACTTGTTCATTTGACATAATAGTAGGCTTTATTGTTATGTGTCTACATTGAGGTGCCTTCTTTAACCTCCTTATTACACATACATCAAAGTTCGGCTCATCCATGTGCATGTGCATAGACCATGATAGTTTCTTCCTTATGTGCATAGTTACCATATCTTCATCCATAAGCTCCCACCCATACAGCTCTTTTTGTGTCATTTTGCTTTGAAAGTCGGCACAAACAATTTTACATGTGTCCTCGGCATAACCCATGACCGATGCAACATATTCTCCACTTGTTTTTTTTTTTATCTTGGCCCCTTATGAACTTAAGTGTCACTATTCAGAGCTTGTTCTATTGTACCCTGATAAGTCTCTTACATTATCTCATCTATCTATTTTTCTCCTTCTTCTCTATCCTTCATTTCTTTGTCCTTTGGTTCAGCTTCAACTTCCTTCTTCTCTTCTAAGCTTCCTCCTTTTTTGGAGAGAATCGAGGTGATCTGTGCATTAATTATGGACTAGAACCTTGGGTTCTTGTTATCCTAAATACCCTTTTGAAGTGGAGCTCTCCATGTATTGTATCCAGGTTCTCATCATCTCCCTCTTGTGGTTGGGGTGGGGTAGTCGCGCGCTCAGCTTCTACCCTATCTGTAGGCTGCCTCCTACCTTTGTGCTTCAAACCACCACTATCTTCATTCTCTAAATTCTATTGTCTCTATGGGATTAGGTGCTGGAACATTTTCCATTGTATGCTTACCTTTTGGTGGCCCTGGGAGCGTGAAATCATTCTCCAAATACTTAATGTTCTCTAGCTTGGGCTTGAGTTGAAGGTACACAATTGCTACTTTGGTGTCCCCAACTACCAAGCTTATAAGATTAATTTTTATAATATCTTAGATAAGCCTCTCAATGTAGGCATCCCATCCTGGATATGCATATGTCTTTCTCAGAGTGTGGTAGTCACAATCTACCTTATCTGCAATGAAGCTTAGGCGGAGCGCATATGTGAATCGGTGGAATGATTCTTGGAAATAGAGTGTTGTGAAGGAATATGGAAGTTTTCACCAAGGGTTCCAAGCCCCATCCTTCATTGCAAATCACGTGATGTAAAAATTCTGGTAGAATGCAAATGATACTCCTTTACCCACCACCGAAGGAAACCCATTGGGTATGCACTACTCCTCTTCAAATGCCACACGAATCCTATCATACCACATCTCTGCCCTCTATTTAAATGGCCCACCCATGGTCCCTTCACATAAGTATTTATTAAATCTTTCCACAAAATATTTGTGTTCTGTGGGGTACTCCCAAATCTTCTCCTTTGGCCCATTGGGCACTCCAATCTCCATAAACACCAAAGACAATAAAATAGAACCAAAACTAATTTTTTCACCTATACATGCTTCTTCAATGATTTCTTTGCTATGTGATCCGTGATATTGTAGATCACTCCTTGAGACATCTTCCTTGCAACATGCAGCCACATTGTATTCACTTGCGACCACCTTTCTTGGTCATTCAACTTTGTTACAAGATGGGCAACTTCCTGTACTACTGGGTACTTCTTCAATTTGTCAATGTCCATGCCGCGCAGACCCTTGGTATATCCCAACTCCTTCCTTGTCTCCAGGATCACTGCTTTATCTATTAAGTCACTCTCCAGATCTACTCCTGAGGCCCTTAGTCCTATCACTGTTGAAATCAAGGCAACTGTGATTCTAACCCTCCATCTGGCGAAGTAGAAGAAGTCCTCATGGACTCTGCTCATCAACCATCGATACAATGGTTCATACTTTCCAAAGTATGGCAGCTTGTACAACTGGTAGACTCCAATCTGCTTTAGTAACTTCTCACCAGCATCATCGTACATTGGCATATCTTTTGTTGTGTGGTTGTTCATTTTTGTGCTCAACAACACATCTAGCTCATTCTTATTATCTAATGTACGATGGTTGTAATCACTGATTTTACATTTATGGATGTGGGAATCCCATTCTTGTCCCACGATCCCACCCTCTAGATACTATATTTATGATAAATTACTCTCAAGAGAAATTTATTCTTCCACTTCGACCTTCTTCTTCCCTTTTACTCCTATTACGGGTGCTTTCTTCGGTGCCATTTGAAAAATCTCTCTTTTCTACCCTCTATAATCGAGCAAGTTGAAACCCTAGTTCAAATCTTTGTGCCCTAGTGGAAATCACATGCCCTATCTCTTTTGTAACGCATCTTCTTCACTCAAACCCTTCACCTATGGGAACACAAGCTTCTCCTATGCACAAACCTTCTCTCCACGTCTGGTTTCACACTCTTCACACCTCAACATGATTTCTTGGCTCGTTTGCACTTAGCTCTTTTCAAATTCTCTCAATTGCAATGGTAAAAATGAACTGCATCCCATCCTTATATAGATTTTCAAAAATTTAGTGCATTTATTGCTCCCTCGCCTACCAACAATCCTCTCATTAATTGACCATTTTTGTTTCTTCTATGCGGTACATCTTTGTGCCCAAGCTATAACCTTCTAGCATGCCTTCCTACCTTCTAGCCATGGAATTCTCTTCAGCTTGCCTCCATGCACCCGAGTACCTCACCACTGCGCCTTCCCTTGGTAGTTCCCATGGCCCCTACTTACCTCACATTATACTTGTTTCTTCATTCATCTCCACATATGGTCCTCATTTCCAGAAGCACTTTTTTTTTTCAATTCTCCAACTTGAATAACACCCATAGTAGTTTTTTCCTTTCATGTGTACTTATTTTCAATATTCTTGTACCTAGATATCAATAACCACCCCACACTAAGGGTATGTGTAGTCCTCTACACATAAAAATTCTTCAAATAGTAATTAGCTTCTGGTGCACAAACATACTTATTACACAAAAACACCAACTAAATTGACAAAGCATAGTGACAAAGAAGGAAATACATTAAGGAAATACAGAATTGAAAACCTAATCTAAATGGCAACACTTCCTTATTACAAACACCAAGAAGACTTATTTATAGTAGGGCTTCAGCCTACTCCCGTTGAAGTAACCAGGTAACAATGTTCCATCAAGTGCCTCTAATTGGCAAGCACCTATTTCAAGTATGTGAGTGATAACATATGGCCCCAACCAATGTACTTTGAGTTTTCCTGGATGGCACAAAAACTTAGAATCATAAAGGAGCACCATCTGTCCAATTGTGAACTTTTTATCCCTGATGTGCCTATCATGCCATGCTTTCTGCCTGGCCTTTTCTTGTTTTTGACTCCAACATGCTATTGCTCATTGCTCATCTAGCTTAATTAACTTTTCAATCCATTCTTCTAATGCTTTCTCATCAGCTAGACCTCCAGTGTGTGCAATACGCAAAGATGGTAACATGAATTCCATAGGAAGAACTACTTCTGCGCCAAACACTAACTGAAATGGTGTGGCTTTGTTCAACCTTTTATATGTTGTTCGATATGCCCAAAGTACTACAGATACTTTATCATCCCAATCCTTTCATCCAACATCACATATTTTTGTCAATGTCTGGCTCAAAATTTTGTTGAAAGCCTCAGCAGTCCCATTTTCCTGAGGATGATATGGTGTAGTCTTATGGTGTGCAATCATGAATTCATCCAATAAAATTCTGATTGTCTCATTCAGAAAGTGTGTGCCCCTATCATTGGTCAAACTTAAAGGACATCCATACCATGTAATAATATTTTCCCATAGAAACCTGGCTGTTGTAACCGTTGTACAATCCTTTGTAGGTGCTGCTTCTTCCCACCTTGTCAGATAATCTATGCAAGTTATGATATAGTGCGCAATCCAATCCTACGCGCAGCTGGTGAAATAGGACCCAAAAAATCTATATCCCATTTCTCAAATGGTTCTGCACTATTAATAGGTCTTAGAGGCATTTCATCTCATTGACCTGGTTTCCCAAGATGCTGACAGTGATCACAAGCCTTGCAATAATCCTTACAATATTTATACAGGGTCTCCCACCATAATCCAGTGAGTAGAATCTTGCACGCAGTGGCATCACCTACATAGTGGCCACTTGCAATACCACCATGAGCTTCCTCCATGATATCTGTGTGCTCATGTTCCAGTACACAATGACGTAATACTTCATCTCGACCTAATTTGTACAGGTCACCGCTAATCAACATATAGGGTGCCGCACGTATAGCAAGTTGTTTCTTCTCTAAGGATTTCATTCCTTCTGGTGCCATGCATGTTCGTAGAAAGACAACAATGTCCTCTAATTATGATGGCACTCATTGTAACCTATATAACTATGCATCTGGCATGGTATCTTCAATTGCATGTGCTTCTTCTCCTGACTATATTCTGGATAAATGGTCTGGTCCAGAATTACTTTTCCCTGGTTTTACCACAACTGTGAAATCAAATTCTTGAAATAAGAGTACCCATCTACATATGTGCCCCTGTAAAATGGGCTTGTTTACCAAATACTTCAATGCCATGTGATCTGTATAAAAGACAAATGGTGTAGCTAGCAGGTACTATCTGAATTTATGTAGCACATAGATCATTGACAAAGCTTTGCTCTGTAGTTGTGTAATTTTGTTCTGCAGGAGTCAGCTTTCTACTAGAAAAATAGATAGGATGATCTATAATACCTTCTCCAGGCTGAGCCAAACCACACCAATGGCCATGCCAGAGGTGTCCACATGTACATGAAATGGTTGGTCCCATGAAGGAAAATGCAGAATAGGTGTGGTAGTAAGTTTCTCCTTTAATGTCTCGAATGCACACTATTGTGGTTCTCCCCAGTAGAATGTACCTTTTCCTTTCAGTAACTCCTCCAAAGGTGTGGAAACCTTGGCATATCCCTTTATAAATTTTCTATAATACCTCGTGTGACCCAAGAATCTGTGCACCTCACTCTGACTAGTAGGCTCTTTTAGGCCTATAATGACTGCAACCTTAGCTGGATCAACCAACAAACCTTCCTTACAGATTATGTGTCCTAACAGTATTCCAAATGGTGTAGAAAATATGCACTTCTTGATGTTCAAAGAGATACTCAACTGTCTACATCTTTCAAACATTAAGTGTAAATTGTCACAATGATCTTTAACTAATCCATACACCATCCAATCATCCAAATAAACTGTAAGAAGTTGTGAATAAAGTCCTTGAATGCTTGAACAACTATGCGTGAAAATACAGCAGCACATTTTTCAGACCAAAAGGCATCACAGTATAGGTGAAGCTACCCCATTCAGTAGTAAAAGTAGTCTTTTCCTGATCCTCCTGGGAAATCCTAACCTGATGATACCTAGAGAACCCATCTGTAAATGAATAGATTTCACGCCCTGCAACGCCTTCTAGTATTTCCTCAGTGAATGGCGTAGGAAAGGGATCAGTCACACATGCAACATTCAGCTCCCTGTAGTCCACATAGATCCTAATCCATCCATCCTTCTTGATACTGATCACCATTGGACTAACCCATTCTGACTCATCTAGGGGCTTGATGATTCCAGACTTCAACATTTTGTCAATCTCTTCTTTGACCTTTTCACACAAGTTGGGGTTCATCCTGTAGGGTCTCTTTCTAACTAGGCATGCACCCTCTTTAAGATTTATCCTCATCTCCCCTAATGATTCATGCATGCCTTTAAGCTCATGGTACCCCTGAGGAATAAATCTGATAATCCCGTAGTAACTCTATGATTTTTTCCACTTCAAAGTCTGACCAATAGTCCCCAATTATGGCCTCCTTAGGCTCAGCATCTGATCCAATATTCACTTTCTTTGTCTTCATAGGTTCATGATAGGCGCGTGTGGTCTTATCTGCACTATCCAACACCTCACGCCTACCTGTTGAATGGTTTATATCCAGATTTTCTACTTCTTCATCATCCACTAAGTAGACCATTTTTCCTTTTTATTTCTCAAGGAAAGCACACTAAAGTAGTGTGGCATCGGCCTCTGTCTCTTCAACAAGACATGCTCCTGAGTTTCCTTCATCCAATAACTCCTGAAGGAGTTCTTCAGCCTTGGCACTATCTCCCATAGTTAAGTGCTTTATGAATTTTAATGCTTCTTCCACCAGAGGCTTGGTAGAGAAGAAGTCAAACGTCTGAGTCATTCCTGTAATTAAATCCTACCAATTTCCAGTCTCTCTATGGAGTTCTGCATATACATACCAAGCACACATGCAACCATGTAAAGTGGAATAAAACTTGTGCACCCAGAGCGAAGGTGGTAAAGCTTCCTACCCCTCTATCCAGAGTCTCTCACACTGCTAAACTGCTGAATAGGTTGATTACCATGATAAGTGTAGATTTGAGTAGGTGCATTACTCCTGAAGAACCTAGTGGCAAGAGAAATCCTAATTTCATTCCATCCTACAAGATTATCCTTGTGGACCACCCACCAGCGCGCTGCTGTCCCGCGTAGGGTATATGCTAGCATATTCCTTCTTTCTAGCGGGTCTATCCATTGTTCTTCCATGGTGCGTAAGAATACCATAGGATCTCCTTCTCTGGTGTAACAAGGTACCGAGTTGTTACCTATTCTCCTGATATAATGTGGTTTTCTACCCTTAGGAAATATGCTCTTTACTGTGTGCCCTACCAACTCATAAGTGTTATGAGCCCAATTATCACAAGCAACACTTGTAGTATTGCTAATAGACTATGCATCCTCCCACTGAAGGATTCCTTCCTTACATGGCTCAAGCACCTCTAGATCCTAGATGGTGCGTACATAAATCCTATTCAGGTCTTCTTCACTCAAGGGCTCAACATAGGGCAAATTTTCCATTTGTTAAAGGGATAATAACTCTTTCCTCCTTGTTTTCAAAACTGATATAACCCTTGTTGAACCAAAGATCAACATTATTTGCATAGCACCAAGGATGCCCCAATAGAGCTGGGAAGCTATCTGACTCTGCCAGTGCTAAAACCTCAAAATCTCCAGTGAACTTGGCTCCTTGTATGGTAATGGATGCATCTTTTAAAACTCTGATGGGAGTGGCCTTAGTCTGGTTAGCCATGAACAAAACATTAGAGGATGGCTGCAATGGAGGTCTCCCCATTTGTACCCATGCATCTAAGGTAAGAACATTGACTTTGTGCCAGTATCAATCAATATATTACTCAAAAGCCACCCATCCACAACAACATTCAGAGTTATTTCCTTGTCATAATCTAGGCTATGAGGGGGAAGATTTGCATGCAGGATCTATCATCCAGTCTCAGTACTTGCACGCAGAGTGTTTCCTTTTAACCAATTCCCCAACAGTGGAATGATATTCTCCTGGCGCAACAATTTGCACACTTCTCTCAAGTCATCCATATCAGTTTGGACCATCTCTGATGCTTTCTTTTGCTCCATCTTCCATGATTGCTCCTTTAAATATTGTATTTCACCCTGAAGATTCCTGAGTACCTCCATGGTTTCCTGGTAAACCTCCTTCTGATGGGTGGGATCTGGGTACCATGCATGTAGAACCTCCTCCTTAGTGATGGTAGGCCTCTGCTGCAATGCTTCTTTGGTGTGCACTGCTTCAGCGTGGGTCGTGATCTTTACCTGCAATGCCTCAGATTCTACTTCCAACTTGGGCATCCACTGATTTTCCACATTGTGTTGTATCCTAACCATCCCTGCACCTTTTTTTCTTATTTATGTTGTTTTCTAAGATGCTCATACAAGTCTAGGCACTCCTCATAACTATGATTCTTTCCACAGAAAGAACATGTAATATTTTGAGGACATTCACACCTGTAGTGGTCAGGAGATCCACATGTATAACATGTTCTGTGAGGGAACTCACCTCTTCCACCACCATGACCTCATCCTCCATATCCACCATGAAATCCTTGACCTCTACCATGACCACCTTCAAAATTCCCTTCATTCCAATCATAGCACATGCCTGATTGTGATCCCATTCCTGATGCTTGTTCTTGCCTTTAGAGTTATCTAAAACTCCTATCTATCATACACCAATATCTATAACATCCTAGATCTGATCAATCATCTGACAGTCTTCTATGTCATGAGTCATGGACCTACATATTTTACAGTAACAAGAGACGTTCTTCCTTATCACATGTTGTAGTAATGGGCAGTGGCTAGCATCATGGTTTAAATGGCATATCTCATAGTCCAACAACAACGAGTGCACTGATCTGTGGGGACAACTATCCTTTGTGTGACCTTCCACTTCACAATCTGTGCACCAAATCCCTGTGTGTCTCATGTGCTGAATTTTCTGATAGTTTCTCCAACTGCTTTTCCATAGCTGTGATATGTGCTTCTAAAAATGGGCTCACCCTAGTGTCTATACTTCCAACTTGCCTCAGCGCATAAGGCTGCTTCAAGTGCTTCACATGGATCAGTGTATGTTTTATGTGATAGTGCCCTCCTAAAAGGTGTAATCAGACCTCCAACAAACCATTGTGCATGCTGGCTTGCATGAATATCATAAGACAACTTGGATAACAATGTTTTGAAATGAGCATCATACTCTCTGACACTCTCAGTAGTGCCTTGCTTAATATCCTTGAGTGCACTTATACTCTTCTGCTCAAACTCAAGGATGTGAAACTCTTTAAGGAAAGCATCTTTTAAGGCTTGTATAGTCTATGCAAGTCTGATCAGGGTCAAACTTTCTGTACCAACTGTGTGCACACCCTTGTAACGTAGTAGAAAATTGACTTGCCCTACGCTCAGAAGTCGTGATTCCTTTTGCGCGCCATAGTATTTCACACATGTGTACATGTTCAGCAACATCTTCTATGCCCTATACTCTGGGAGATGAAGAGACATCTCCATGTAAATATTCTGGGGTTGGTGCAGACCTTGCCCACCTGATCCAGAACCTCCTGTGTTTCCTCTACCCCAGAACCACCAGATCCACCAGAGCTAGAGCCACCTATACCTCCTGATCCCAAACCTATAGCTGGGGTCAGACTAGAAGATGTACTTCCCTATGTGTCCCAATAGTAGTACTAAACTGTACCCCGACAGTCTATGAAGTGTTACTACTCCCAGAAGATAGTCCAAAAATCTATGCACCTGAATTCTATGTGGATGATACACCCAAAAGGTACTCCCATATAACAATGAATCCATTTAAGCTATGATCATTGTGATTTTTATATGACTCACTCCTTCTCTCCCACTACCTAAATTAGCTTGCTGACTATTTGTTGTACTAGATACTGGAAAACCAAGCACAAGGGAAAGGTTGCCAGGTGGATTCAGATGCACGCCCATGGCCCAGGTCATCTCTACTGGCATGCTTCTATGTGAGGCCGAGGAGGGTTCTCTGTCATGCTTTCCCAAATGGGGGAGTTCCTGATGCTCGGGTTCCACGTCTTCTATATGAACTTCAAACCCTTCCTGAACTATCTCTCTCCACAACGCCATTCACTCTGCAACATCCCATTGCTTCTCTATCTCCCTCTCACGCACCTCATTATACTTAAGCTACCTTTCCTCTCTTTTCCTTTCTGTCACTAGGTCTGCCATCTTTCACCAAACCTACTCCTTCCCCCACGCGTGGTGGGGTTTAGTTCACCATCGATTTGTTCTCCAAGTTCAGGGTTACCATCAGAATTTTGATCGCCAGTGGAATGCCTTGCAGGTAAGTTCCCCTAGGATATCATAAAAATTGGAATTCAGCTACCTCTGGGCATGAATAAGTGGAAATTGAGTACTCCAAGATATAGCTGTTCAAAACACCATGGAACCACGTATCCACAACGTGAGTCCAAATCAGATCAGCATCATAAAGGGTCTGAAATTCTTCCTACATCTAGACAAGTGTGTGATACCTCTAATTCCATTTAGATGCATAAGCAACCAGCCACTCGTACAGTTCTATCAGAAAGATAGTGAAGAATCTCTCATACAAATAGTCATACAGATTCTGCTCCACCCATGTGCGTGCGTCAAACTCAGATCTAGTGTTAAACCTCCATGTGTATTCTTCTTCTAGGTCATGTATCCACTCCTCAACACTTGCTAGGGTCAACTGGTATGTCTTCATCACGAATCATCCTGAAAACAACTGAAAAAGAGGTCCCGACAATGGAACCAATGATGCAGCCTAGAATTTACCAGTAAAATCCCAGGCGTGCTGGCACATCACTCAGCCTAGACTGAGTGCTCACCCAAAGCGTGCAAAGGTACCAGGCCCCTCTTTAGGGTTGTTGTTGTAGGATGTTAGCATGATGAAGACTTAAAGCATTCAGATCCATGACTAATATATCATTCTACAGTGCATGTTCAGATCTAGATCTAGAGAATAACAGACTTAAATGATAACCATGATGAAATCAAGCATGCAAGAACCAATTATACTCAGGATTTGATACTCTAATTCAGCCAATACACTCCATTGCATTAAACATGATAAATACATAGAATCTTATTACAATAGATAATACCATAGTTTATGCGTGCATCAGATTTGGCAGCATAACCTCACAATAACTCAGTTCTTACATACTACTCTATGCTACACAGTTCACTACATATTTATAAGGGTGGGGACTTTCCCTTCACCACTTATCTAATCCCAAAATAGGTCGCATGCTATTATTAGCCATGCATCGTTACAATAATAGCCACACATGCAAGTGTGCTAACAATAGACTTCTTCTAGTTAACTGTTAGTAGTAAATTCATTCTCAGCATCTACCCATGCAAAGTGCTTCATAGATGATCCTCCAAAAATAGCCAATGTGTGTCATGCAAGTCTTTAACTAGTTTGTGTGTTCCACATGCTATCTCCAAAAATAGCTCATCATTGTGAAAATGGCTAAGTCCTGAATCTGTCTTTGTCCTCAGAGTGTGATTCCTTCCTGATCCTCCCATGCTTTTGAATGCACTCTACTCTTCTGTGTGAACCTTTTGTATGTTTTTCACTAAGTGCCATATTTTGACTGACCATTCCTACAATCGTAAAACCAGTAATACTAATATTTAATATTGGATTTGAACAAGACCTTCTCTTACATCTTGTTCCTAGATTTTCTGAATAATTCCCTTGCGCATCATTTTGCACGGCTTGATGCAGTAGCTATTAGTTATCTAATATAGGTTATGCCTCCCCCTAGTACTTAAATAAATCATATTGACTTTGACATACATCCTCTGGGACAGAGTAATAGGGATATTTGGTTTTTTCGATATAGATAAGATATCATTTGACGCTGAAATAGCCTAAAAAGGTGATCCTACTTTATATCTACAAGTCTAGTTTATAATAGTTTCATTAAGAGATCCATGATTGATGATGAGGTTGCAGTGAATGTGGTTCCTTTATCTTTCTTATAGAAGTTGGGGTACAAAGATACTAACTGTTCCTCTACATGAAACATGTTTCGAGGGTACGATAATCTTAAGGCTAATTCAATCAGAACCATACTTCTTCCTATCAAACTTGGGCCAAAAAACCATCTTGACGGAGTTTTACATTATTGACAGGGAAAAAATTTATAACATGATCCTCATGAGACCTTGGATTCATCGAATGAAGGTTATTCCTTCTACTTTGTTCTAGAAGTTAGATTCCTCCATTTGGGAAAATTCTTCGTCACCCAAGGGGATCCTAAGCCCTTCGATATACACTTATAAAACCTCAAAAAAAAGGATTCCATTCAGAATATGAACTCCCTATGAACCAGTTAAACAAACCACCTCTGTCAAATCAATTGGTCATGACCACCGCGATCATTCCAAATGCTGAAGTTATAGACCCAAAAACATTTGAGGTGGCCAAAAATGATAAGGGAAAAATAATATCTGTGGAAACTATGTCCACCAAAATAATGACATATATCATGAAACTCTTAGAGAGTGATGAATTGATATTCCTCCCATTTGAACCACAAGGAATGGGTATCCTTTTTGGTATGGCCTCTCTTCCCACTGACGGTCTTGGACTAGGTATAAACATGATAGAATTAACAAAGGAAGAAGAGAGGAATGAAATCAATATGACACCAATCAAATCCATCCATAGGGTTGGTTCTATTCTGAACCTTGGGTTATGTATGAACATGTCAGAAATCAAGTATGTCATCTCCATGGGATGTGATCCTATTGTGCAACGAAGATGAGTAGCATAGTCATGATCACTTACACACGATGTGTCCATAACATGACAAAAATTTTATTAAACACCTCCTTCAAGGATTAGATAAGCATATATACATGATCATGGGTAGGGGTTGTAAGTTTAAACTCCGGATAACAAGTCCTTGTCAAAAGAACATAAACTTCAAAGGTGGTGTTTCTTCACTATGTGATCTTAGGTGCGAGGAGTTTGACATCCTTTAACTCTCTTCACCTTAGATAGTCCAACATATAGCCCACTTGTATTTCCATATGTATATTACTGTATTTACATTGCATTATCATCAGTTAGCTCATTCCGTGAAATTTGTAATTAAGGAACTTAGTTTCAAGTAACTCTCAAAAACTTCTAAAAAACATTGGTAATTATTTAAATCATATCTCTTCAAACATACATCAATATTTCTTATCACTTCATCCGTTCAACAAGACAAGACAAAATTTTGATACTAATCCTACTGAGGCCTGCATATTAGGTTCTGCATATAGCTTTCTTCTAGCATAGTTGTATTTTCCCATAGTTAGTTCTAGAAGATTCATGATGTCATATCTCTCGCCATAAAAACCTCTTTGGTACAAAAACATTCTAAACATTTTCACCTGAGACACTTGTTCACTTATCTCAACCTTTGGTGTTGAGCCCTCACATCTTACTGGTTATATGGGGTTAAGGCCAGGGGCAAGCCTCCCTTCCCCAAAGCATAATTAAATTCCAAAAACAAAAACAAAAATTATATATCTCAAGGAAAAATCAAATCAAAATTTTTATTTACACACTTCTTTTCCCCACCAACCTTCGGTTTTGAGCCCACACCTCTTATGGGTGGCATGAGGTTGGGAAAGGAAGGGAATAACCTTACTTGACTATGCATTGTCCTTAATGATGAGCCCAAGATTCCTACTGGTGGTACAGGGCAAGGTGTAGGGGGTCTCTACAAATAAGTTAATAAATTAAGGCAAATTCATTCAATAAATGTGCTTTGAAAATCTTAAATCCCAAGAAGAATGAATTTAGATGTGCATGTTCCAAAAGAGATTTAAAATCTTAAGACCGGATTTTTTCAATCAAGATGCCATCTATTGATTTAATTCTAGATAAACTTTCAAGAAATCACATTCTAGGTTATGTAGTAAATTGTATGCAGAGTTAAGATTGTAGGTTCCTAATTGGGTTTATGTCAAAATCTTGTCTTCCTCTCACCATTTTCATCTCTATCAAAACCACACAATTCGTGTGCCTCTTGGCTCTCGATGTTGATCCCTCACATCTTGTTGGTTACGTGGGGTTATGGGTGGGATGAATTCATTTTATCATCATATCATTATTCATCAACATTTCTAATGAACAAGAAGTACTAAACATTTTTTGAAAAGCTAAAGTTCAACATTACAACATGTCTACATAATCATCATATATCAACATTACAAAATAACAAAAAGAAATCATTCTATTAGCATATGTCATCCATTTCATACATTCTGAAAAGCATAAAAAATTTAAAGTTATAAACATCTAGAGTACACATCCGAAGCAAACAACAAAACAAGTCAATTCTGTGCAAGGAATAGCCAAACCAAAAAGAGGTATCTGTATATATATATATATATATCATAATAAATTGATTTTGTGTACAATGTCATAACACACTAGGCATGGTTAAAGCGCTCATAATGAGCCCATAAATACAAAAAAAGTCATATATGTGCCTCAAAAAATGGCAACAAAGCAATAAAGGCTTAATAGCCTATCAATCCCTGTGGGATCCCTGAGAAGGTGCATTCCTGACTCTAGGACTCCTACTATGGCTATAGCATCATGAATGCACTAAGTGGTGTGAGTGGCCATGATTATGGCCACTAGCCATGGTCTCACTATGTGAATGGCTCTACCTCCTCTCTCTCTTAGATTCCTCATACCGTAACCCTCATCTTCAGATCAAGAATTATCTTTGTTGCCTTCCAAAGAGGCACAAAAACATTGGTATGACGGCCATCCTACAAAGGTTATCTCAAATCCTCCAAAAAATCTACTCTGGGCTTCCCTATAGGAAGCAACAAGGTATCCACATAGACCTAATGAATAAGGTATCACCATTCCTGAGCATTCGCTGCAAAAAAAGAAATAATGGCAAGTTAGAAAACTACAAAATACTAAAAATATATAAAAATATGGTACATAGTGATTAACATTCCTAGACTAACAAGGTCAAGAAAAGAGTAACCACGTACTCGGATCTCTAGGCACCCATGTAGGGTCCATCGGTGTAGCTGGTGCGGCTGCTGCATGTGCCTACTGTGCCTCTCCCCCTCTCAAGGCAACATGTTGTCCCATGATCGACTCCTCGTCTCCACCTCCCTCATGAGGAAGTGGATCCTTAGAGACTAGGGTCTCCATCTCTACATCCTCCTCCTCTCCCTCAACCATGTATCTATCCTAAGTGTCATGCCACTCAGTGTCATCATCCTCCTCATAATCCCTCCCTCTACACTTTCATCCTCATCGATCTCCTCCCCTATCTCTATTTCAGTCTCGGAGTCTATATCAATAGGTGGCTCCCACTCCTCCCCACTATGAGTGGGTGTGGCCTCAAGTAGGAGAAGCAGTATGGGTCTAGCTGCTCAGTGAGCATGAACAACCTGTCTCACAAAAATAGGAATTCCTGGTGTTATAATTGTGTAACCACAATTGCCCATAGGGCCGGATTAGGATTCCCTGACACTCCTATAAATAGTTGGAATAAGAGGAAGGACATCAATGTATGGTATTATGAACTACTGAGGAACACTGCCAAATGAGTGAGTCTCCACCCTAGATGATTTATCAACTAATTGACTAGTGGTTGCAGAAACTATCACCGTTATCCCATCCAATCCCCATAATCCTGCCATATCCTGGTAGGTTGTGGAAAAAAACTTCATCCATAGTTAACGTAGCCACTGACTGGTGTGGCAACCTAAGCACTGATATCCTGGTCCACCTCAAAGCCCTGACGGCCCCTGGATCCTGTACTTGCACTCCCCTCTGGTAGGGGATAATCATCTCATAAACCTAACTCATCGTGAGTGTGGGATGGCTAAGTTACTGACCCTGTAATCTAACCACCCAGTATAAATCACGATATTTTGTGCCCAATATGTTTTCACCCCAAGTATAGGTATGCCCATACTACTCTATCTGCATCACTATCAGGGCCCAACAATATAACAACTTGTCCTCGGCCCTTATTCCCTATCAACTGTGAGGCCAAGATACCTATGATGGCCTTCCAGAGTGCAGGGATAGGAGCAATGGGGATAGAAAGGAGATTCATACCCTGTTTGGTGCCTGATGACACCCCATCATCCCCCAAGTAAGTGGCCCAAGTATTGGCCCTGTATGTAGATCCTGCTATCTCTAGATTCAATCATCGGCCAAGTATGGGAACACCGAGTATCCTATATACATCCTTGAGAGTGAAGGTCCACTCTCCTCTAAGCCTTGGAAACTGGAAAGTGTTCCGGTCTGCATCCCTATAAGAGAAGAGGTCACACAAAATTTGACTGGTAGGTACAATGTGATGCACCCGCACAATCCTCCAAATCCCTTCTCGGTGTAGCATGTTTATCTCGGCCTGTGTCAGCTGGTCAAGTATAGCTGGTAGTCACTCACACTCTCACTCTCAACTCCAGAGGACATACTCCTCCTTATACATTCATAAAATAACAAAAGAGTGAGTTAGTAACATAGGCAAGCTCATAAAAAATATAACAAAACAAAATCCAAAAAAATATAGTCTAAACATGCTAAATTTGCTTGTTGTCCCAAAAATGACAAAACCATCACCTTGATATAGTGATGATTCTATAACTGCCACCCTAGAAAGGCAGAGATCCTATAACCACCTCCCTATGTAGGTGATGTTCATGTCAAAAATTGACAGGTCATCCCTTTAGCCCTAAAAACTCCAAACAAATGTAAAAAAGACCATTTTTAGTGAAATAAAAGACTACCCCATGTGCGCCCCTCCCTAGGGACCATTTCAAGACAAGAAATTTCAAAAATATCCCCCCTAGGCTTAGATTTTCAACTTTTTACATTTTAGGTTTCAAAATGAAAAACTAAGAAAAACTAACCTTTTTCTGTGTGGCTAGGTTCCTTAGTCTCTAATCCATCTTCACCTTGTCGCAATGGTCATTTTGACTATACTCTCACTCGAAATGGTTACCATGGGCCCAGAGCTCAAAAATCACCAATACGATATGTGCAGATTATTTGAAAAATGAGTTGTTTTGATATATATATGTTGTGTTTTAACTTCATTTTGAGTGTATGTGACCACAAGGTTGGAGTGTTGGTGAAGGAATATTCTTATCCCCATGCAAATGGTACATCCTCTTGTTATTTTGATGTAGCATTTATTTTTCGATATTTTATATATTTGCACTTGATTTTTCCTTTCATCTTAGAGGTAGTGGGAGCTTGGACGACAACATTTCATCACATGGGCGTGTCAGGTATAGCTTCTAACTCCCTATTTCAGGAACTCCATACTTAGAATCTAGGTTTTACGCCTCTTCATGGCTAAAACACTTCTCTGAGGGGGCAATATGTATGCACCCAAATTTGCACATGCTTAATTGTTGGAAACGGTTACAGAAAGGTCACCAATGATGATTCATGTCCTTTCAGAGAGCTCCTAAAACCTACTTGTAGTTTATATTTATAGCCTAGTATGTTTTACTTTGAAACTATATGCTTTATCCTAGCTTCCCGCTTCATTTTCCTTTTTTTTTGCCTTTAGTGTCAAAACCACCGCCCTACCTGGACGACAGTTTTGTAACCACCCCCAAGTAGGGTGGTGGTCTTGTAATCACGGCTTTACATTAGGTGACAGTCATGTGAGAATTTTCCATAATGTTCACTCATGATTTGTATGCATGTAACTCAACTCCGGTTCAGTTTTTGGACATGTTTCTTAGTCAAAATTCCAACATTTGGGCTTGATTTGTTCATGCTTAACTCCTCTTTCACTTGTGATTGTTGATTGCATAGTTAACTGCCTCTTCATGTGATGATTTGGCATCTCATTGCTGCTAAGTGTGCTTGTTCAATCTATAGCTAACTTCTATAAATTGATTGCTTATTTTCAAGCAAAGGGCTAGAGAATTATTTTTTTCTTCTTTGCAATTGTTAAGCTATCTTCTTTCCTACTAGAAATTGCATAGCCAATCTTAGTTCTATTGTGCTATCTTTCTTCCACTAGCATTTTTTTAGTCCACCAATTCAAGCTACCATGTGCTCCAGCACTTTCCTTCTATTGTTATCACTGTATTCCCAACCTCTAGACTCACGTGGACACAAGGAACTGAAAAGATAAACTGAGGGGACAAATTATCAAACAACTGGATTTACCTTTGTTCTGTGAATTCTAGGTTGGTGTTGTTGTTTTATTTCCTTCATTTCTGTAATTTATTACTATTGTATCATATCAAATAGATTAGAAATCAATTTCCTTTCATCTGCAAGTAGTTAATTAATTTCCAAGAGGATTAACATCTTTCATATCAACTCCTAGTGACGGATCTTTTTCTTCTTATCCCTGTGGATTAAGAGGGAAAAATATATGTAGGAAATTGTCTACATATCATAGATTAATTGGAAAATTTCTTGTTTTAAATTAGTTTATACTTAATACACAACTGCACAGGAAAATAACCACATCTGGTTATTTTGCTTATTTAGGATTTATTTGTTTAGAGTAAAAGAATTTTTTTGTTTGTGATTGTAATGTCTTAGTTTTGCTAATTTGTTTAGATTAGTTTCCCTTTTCAATATTAGAATAGATTGTTAAATTCATCTTAGTTAATTTGGACACTTCAAATTAGTTTAATATTTAGATTCAATTAAGCACGTCAAGCCATAGGTAATTTATGCTACCCGCTCATAGCTACTAAATCTCCCCTTTGTCGACTGAGCTACTAGGAACTCACACTACCAAACCTTAGTCACTGATTCTCCTATAGTTAGTCATCCACATTTCCATATTGGCTGCCCCAGCACAACCTCGGGGGGTTGAGTGTGGATTGAAGGTCGCATGTCGATTTTCATCTGTACAGTTATCTATTTTGATCACCATGAAATTCGGTGGAAGTTTCTTTCACCGGTGCCCAAACTTGGTAAGAATTGAAAAAGGGAAAAAATTGAAAATTACAAGTAGAACTTTCTCCTTAAATGGTGGGAATGTTCTCATCATCCCTTTTGGAATCAAAATCATATAAGGATTTCTCTTGGAAGTCTACTCCTGGCTCCGGTGGAAAAAAATGGGCTCAAATAGCTATTTCAGGCAGTGTTCGGTGAAGGCAGACATCTATTTTGGGTAAATGTGCAATTTTTAAACCTTGATGTGCCTTTGTCCCTTTACTAAAGGGACATGTGAGACACATGATTTCACCACCAAGGAGGTAGATGGAGAACTATAATTTGTGTCACTTAAGTGACAACTTGGGTGGTTAGGAAAAGTTTTCCTCTCACCTAACCCCACCTACCCCCTTCCTCATGATGAACTGACCCTATATGCACTTCGAAGAGGGTGATGTCCCTTTTTCCCTTTGTTTATGGGACATGGGGGGCACAAAAGTGCACCACCAAGGAGGAGGAAGAGCTACGTCACTTAAAGTTATAACATGGTGTGTTAGGGAAGTGTTTTCAACTCACCTTCATTTTTACACCCTGCACATTTTTACACCCCTGATGTTACTTTTTCCCTTACTAAATGTGGTATGGAACATGAGGAGGTTTGAGACCCATTTAGAAATTTTTAATCCCATTCTCGAGTCTCATCTAACTCGAGTTAAGAAAGGTGAGTTAAAGCAAGGTTTAGCTAGGTTTATAAATGGGGTGAGTGTAAAACTCATACTTAGTCATTTGCCAACCCATTTTCATGTTTTAAAAATCTCTTCATGTGCTCCTTTGTTATGCTACCAAAAATTTCAAAAACCCTCATGCTATAAAACACAAATTTGCTCATTTCTCCCAAACCTCTACTTTGGTTGCCATGAAATCCAGACTATAGAATCCTTGAAAAAAAACCTTTAAGGGGAGTATCTACATGCCTCCATTGATGTTATCTTCCATTTTCTGCATCCATATGATTTTTTCAACTAAAAGCATCCATTTTTCATATCTACACAAACTTGGTGATTGGAATCCTCTAAAAATTGGAGCAAAGGCCTAGGTTGTAAAATAGAAAGTTTTGTAATTGGTTTCATTCAAATCCTACACTAGGAAGACCACTTTATATTTTTAGTAAGTTTCCATTGGATCACTTACTAATAATAATAAGTTCAATAAAAATGTGAATTCAGGAATCTCAAGCCATTCCTTCAAGTGTAAAACACTCAAATGGCAAAATTGTGATGTAAGAGCATCCACAAGAAGACATTCAAATACAAAATTTCTTGTTCATGGAGTCCATTTGAGTTTTTGGAAAACCTTAGAGGTCTTAATAGGAACATGTGAGTCATTTCAAGAAAGCAATGAGGGTTGGAAGTTTTAATTCTCCTTCTTGATGTACTTTCCTTCCAATAAGGGAATTTGAAATCATAAAGGCATGTCAAGAGATCTAGAGGTTGATTAGGAGTTGAAAGTGTCTTGTTGAGGCATAAGGTATGTAAAATAGTCCTAAGTGTGGGGGTGAGTCATTAAAATTCTTAAATTAGTGTAAAAAGGGTAGTTATGAATCTAAAAGACATATGGAAGTCCAAAGGTCACAAAATGACAATTATGAACCAACTAGGAGTAGGTACATGGAAGATAGAATTAGAATATGTATGAGTTGGTGAGGGAGTTATAGATCATTCCTCATGGGAGAGGATCAAGAGAAGAATGGGTACAAAGTCCTGTAACATAGTATTTAGTAAATAAATACTTACTTTGAGAAAAAAAAAAAAAGGTATTTTCTTATAATTTCCTGAGTTGTGTTGTGAAGTTTCTCTTGTGAAGTATGCATGGTATGTGTTCATTGAACCAAGAGCTTGAATATATCTATTTAAGGTTATAGTAACCACGTGTGAAGCATGATACTCTGTTCTGGTAAGAGCTTGAAATCTTGATTCTCTTGGTAGATGATGTGACTGTATTGATCTTGAGAGAGTTTAATAGTGGATTCTTGCATTGAAGTATGTATAGATGTGGTGGTGTGATTTAGAGAGGTATAAGAAGTTCAATATATCATTATCTTCCTTTACATGTTGAATAACCACCAACAAGATGATTGTGACTGTGTTTTTGTAAACTAAGAAAGTTTTCATCTTGAGGTCCACATAAAATGATGTACATGTCCATAGAAGCTAAATTAAGTTCTTGTAAAGTTGTGCCTAAGGGATATTAGATGGTCATATAAGCCAAGGAGGTTTAACTTTATACTAACAAATTGGAGGTTGATCATTTTGAATAGCCTTATTTTCTCACGTATATCTGAGAAATATCTCATTAATTCATTCCATTACCTTGTTATCAAGATTTGTTGCTAGAACATGAATGAAATTAAGCCTATGACAATTCTCCACAAGAAATTTGAGGTCTTGAATCCAATTTCCAAGAAAGATATAAGAATTTTTTCTTCTCAGGTGTGAACAATGATATACAACTAGGGTTTTAGAAACAAGGCCCTTCCGCTAAGCGAAATGCCTTGAAATTTGATAGATAACACTGTAGCCATATGTAATAAAGGATTCTCAAATAAATTTAGCTTTTGATTGATGTGGTTTTGATATTTTATTGGCAGTCCTCAAAAGGACACAGTGCACAGTTAGAAAGGCTAATAGTAAGGAAATATGAACAAAGAGACTAAGCTTTAAGCCTTGAGTTAAATGTTGAAACCTCTAGGGAAAAACAGATAACTTAATGGGTGCACAAAAATGTGATGTTTGGGTCTTAAGAGTGTTTCTATTAAAATTTAGAGCCCATAATGAGTTATGGTAGGGCTAGAATGTCTGAGGGAGCTTTGGTAAATTAAGGTAAGGTTTGACAGTGAAGCAAAAGTGGTTGAAACATAAGATTGTGCATGCACATTGATATTGTTAAAGGGTACTTGAGGGAGTAAAAATTTCATTGTGGGGAGGTTTAGAAGCTCATTTCCTTGGTATTAGTAAGATATGTGTTCTTAAGAGCATGAAAGGGTAGTTTAAGGTAAGTTTGGTAAAATCTTGAAGTTTTAATCCCTTTTGGTGCATTTTATTGATGGTTCTAACAATTTTTTGAGTGAAATACATGGTACAAGGTAGTGGAGAAGTTTTAGGAGCCTAAAAGAAAAATATTTGCTAGTTAAGCTAAGGGTTAGTGAAAAGAAGAGGAGAAAATGAAGGAAGCTAAATATGAAGATAGTTTACATGAAATGGAATGAGTTTTATGAATGCATTGGAATGAAGGTAGTAGAATGAGCGGGGTGATTATAAGACCTTTTTAGGTGATAATATCCAGTTTGTGCAAGATTTGATCAAATATAGTAGTTATTAAGCCATTTTGGGCTTTGATTGATCCTTTACTGCAGAGATAAGGTGTAATTGATGTTTGGAAACTCTTGAAAGGTTAGTTTATGCTTGATTTTTGTATTTTCTCTATATCAAATTGGCAAGATTGGCAAAAATTGGTAAAAACTAGACAATCATGATGAACATGCTAAAATAGTAAATGGATGAAATGAGCTCAAAATGATCACATACCATTCCTTCATGCATATTTTAATGATCTTGACACTCACAAGATTCTTTCTCTTAATTCTCAAGTAAATTCCCGTATTCCCCGATGCGGTGAGCATAAAGTGCCTAAATGGGAAACTACCATTTTTGTCCCGAGAACCATTTCCCTTCATATCACATAGAGTGCATGATCATAAGATGGATGGCATTGATTTTTTTCCCTTTCTCCTTCCCTTACTCTGGTATCAGAAGGATTTTGATTCATTCTTCATTCACTATTAGTACTCATGGTGACAAAATCATGATTATGGTTGTGTGAGAAAAATACACTAAATTCTCTCCATGAGAATGATTGTTCATAAAGACATGGTAGTTTCTCAAGAAGCACAAGGATTGTCTCAATGAGGGAAGTCATCTTTCAATACTCTCGGTGGTCTACCTATCAAGTGTTCATCACTCCCCTTCTCGGTGTGTCCAAACACTGTTGCAGAGGTTCATAATTTCAAGAGTTTTCAAAGGGGGAAATGTTTTCAAAGGATCTTCATGGGAGCTAATCTCCATCCAGGGTGGAGGCACCTTCATCTATGATTTGGAGAATAATTTCTCTCCTCTCTTCTTCTTTCTCCTCTTATCTCCCCCTTTCTAATTCCTCATTGAATGTAATCATGACATTTTGTCCTATTTACTTAAGTGACGATAAAATATTTGTAAAATGTAAAATTAATCTCTAAAATTATAAGAGAGGTACTTAATTTGTCTCTTCTAAGGGAAATTGAAAACTCACAAGTGACGGGACATGAAGAGTCATGTGGGGGGTAGATGAAGAGTTGATTTCAAATGTTATAAATTGGAATGGCTTCTCCATTCCAAGGAATTTTTAGAGTTTCGGAGTTTTAGTTTTTGGCTAGCAATTGTGGATTGTTGTATGTTGTTGGGATTTTTATCGTCACTATTAATAGAGTGTTAACATATAATTTCAAGTCATAATCCACATGAGATTCTTCAAGAAAACACACATCATTCTACACAAGAAAGAAGAGTTACATTTCTTCCATTTCTTTGCTTATGCTTTCCTCTATTCTCTCTCTCTTTCCTAGATTTGCAAACATGGTGATCTTGAATAACCAAGAAAATTATTTTTACTTTTGAGGAACAAATTAATGGAACTTTGTGTCTTTAGTTTGTTGATCTCATTTTTGTTTGTATAAGTTAGATTATTCTAATTAAATGTGGACCCACTCTAGTTGATGTATATGGATTCTGCAATCCTACCCACAACATTAACCCTCTCTCCTTATTTCTCCTATTCTCATATACCTCCTTTCACTGTAAATTCCTCCTTTGTACCTTCGTACAAAAACTTTACCACAAGTTCAGTGGAGTGTTCTTATGTGATCCCTGGCCTATTGACCAACTCACATAATTATTATTGTTTACATTCAATAGTGGGAGCCTACCCATACAAAATAAGGAGGGGCTTAGCCCCATGACCGTTGTTGGAAACACATAATTTGAAACACTACAACTTATTTCACCAACAAAAACATAAAATCAAATTTATTTTTAATAGTACTTAAATAATATTTATTTTGACACTTGTGACTTGTCATTTGGCATTTGGTTGGCATTATCCAAATTATCAATAACTTTTTGTGGCTGATTTGTTTTTTACATGCCTACTATGTGCTTATTTCCTATTTATTAGGCTAGAATTTATATATATTTTTACTTTTATATAATTTTTGGACAATTGTATCCAAGCCATATCTGAGGCCTTAAAAAGAAGAAAATATTATTGTATCCAATCAAATTCTTTGTATCGGTACCGGTATCCAAAACGTATTGGAAAACTTATGGAAAATGTTATTTTGTGCACCACTATATACATGAAGATGAGATTACTCTCGCTAATTTGAAGTTCTTGGGTGTTATGTTCAAGAATGAATCCTTTTTATAGCATTGGGAGAAATTGATGAGATAATCACCTTGTGGGATGAGTTATAAGGTTACCCGTAGAACAAGTGTTTTGAGAAAAATGTTGAAGACCTTCCTAAAGTCTATAGAGTGTCAAAATAGTTTAAAATACTATTGTCGCATCTCCTTAATGAAATCACGAAGAGAAAACATGTGACAATAAGTATCTAATTGTTGAAAGTCAATCTAGATTATATATAGACTTCAATAAACCAAAGAAGGAAGATGGTATTGAAATACCGATAACATAATTACCTAGTGAGATCTAAGGAGGAAACCCCCTCCAAAGAACATGGAGCTAAAAATTATTATCTCACCACTTGAGGTTGGATAGCACAGAGACTTGGCTATGATGTGGAAAATGATCTTGAAGAAATTATAAAGAAAAATTAGGCAAGAAACTCAGTTTGGACAATGCACTAAGAAATAGTCTATTTGAAATGGATCATATGTTGAATAATGAGAGAGGAGGAGCATGTGGTCAGCGAAGAACAATACAAAAATCAACACATGATGTAATGTATAAGCTCTCGGGGAACATTTTCAAGCCAAAACTATTATCATTTTCTCTTAGCTCAATGAGATAATCATGGATTGAATTTGGGCTTCCCATGGTCTCTTTGAATTTTCTTAGGTATTATTAGAGTCAAACCAACATGCATTGTTTCCAAATTTCTTTAGTTTCTACTATTCATATTTTTTGTTTGCACTATACTATTTTTTGATGATGCACCCCTCTCTTACTCTTTTGATAGTCTACATAGGTATATTGATGTCTTTTCTAAATTTTTTGAGCATTTCTGACATGTGGTTCACCTTAGTAAAAATATGGTAATGGTATTCAATATATATAGTTATATTCTTTCCAGGTTTTAGTTATCCTAGTAAGGAATAGGTTGTGAGGATCACGAAAAATCATACTTTGGAGTCTAGTTTATTGGTCTACAACTTAGTCATGTCTCTGCAAAGAATAACACTCACTTTTTATCCTGGAACACTATTATTTTCTTATGCATTTCCAATATATCCCTTTGAAGGTGCACCTCCTCAATGCATGCATTAAACCCACACCCTTTCATGGGTTATTTAGAGGTCTACTTTGGGATTTGTTAACTATGCTCATATTGAGAGGGTCTTGACCATAGTTACCATGTTCGAAAAGTTTGGATAGTTCGAAAGGGGGAAATTTTTCAGAATTTCAGAATTTTTCAAAAGGTTCGGCTCGGTTTGGTTTGGAAAATTTACAAATATAAAATATATTTAAAAAATAAATACCATATATATATAATGATAGTTGAAAAGAAAAACCGATTACACATAATAATAAAGAAATATATTATCTAAGAATTTTTCCTGTATGTGCATAGGTATTAGTGTTTCTTGTCCATTTTTTGTTTTGTGTTGAAGTTATTTTAATTTAAAAGCTTTAAATTTTTAATTAAAAAAAGATAAAAGAATATTCAATTTAACTTGTTCGATAAGTTCGGTCAGACCAAAAAGTATGGTTTGAATTGAATTTTCACTAAGTTCAATAAAACATGGTAAATATGGTCTTGACTATCATTCTTTAGCATATAATATAATGCAAATGAATTGTTTTACAGTTCATTGTCCAAGTTGAATTTTATTTCCAAACTCTTTTTCTTGATAGTTTCTTTAGGATTATTTTTTATTCATGGACCTCAACCTCAAGCTATGAGAGATACCCATATTTGGCACTTTGTTCTTTAAAGATGGTTTCATGTTTAGGTGTCATCGAGCATTCATGTTTAGGTGTCATCGAGCATTCATGTTGTTAGTGTTCCTAAACCAATACAGTTCTAATGTTTATCGGGAACCTTGTTGATCTACTTTCTTTATTCAAATACTCCTTGGATGTTCCTCATCTTGATCCCATGAAGGAAGTGATTAATAGAGCCATTAGAGGATATATTGATTTTACATTTGTGTCACTTGGATTTCTTCCTCATAGCCTTTTAGCCCCATGTTGGATTTTTGTTGATAATTTCCCATAGATATTGGATGGTACAATCATTCACTTGATTAGCTTAGGATTTTACTACTTCATTTATAGTGTGCATTTGATGCAAGAGGCAGATGAAAAAATCTCATTGAAAAATGCAGAAACAGTGGACTTTGAGGACAATACAAATTCCATGGGACACAACCTAAACCTAGGATTGGAAGAAACTGGGAGGCTTCCCTTGAACATGTAAAACCATGATTTCACCTCCATTTTTTTTGGGATGTTTCCTTAGGTTTCAAAAGATAGACTAAGCTTGAAGGCAGAGTAAGGCATATTGAATGGTGTGCTCTGAGACACCTTACTGGATCTGAAAAACTAAAACCTGAGCTGACCCATCACAAGGAAAATTAAATCTTTTCTTCAACAAGTATGAAAGACCAATTACCTTATAACTCTTTTTGGGGAAGTTGAGATCAATCGTGATCAAAAGTGTCAAAATTTGGTTCATTATTGGCATTGAAGCCTTGAAAATTATTGGGTGCTATCTCATGTCTTGTAAATGGAAGCTTCTTTCAGGTGAAAATGTTGCACACAAACCCCAGAAAATTCTCATGTTTCGTGAAAGTGGTTATGGGAATATTCACCAGGGATTTTCCACCTTCGATTTCCTAGAGGTTTCTTAAAATGAACTCTACGGTCCTCCAATGATCCATCACTTCAAGCTGTTGGTTAGTTATTTTTCAAGTTAGCTTAACAATTATTTGAGCCTTCTATTATATTCTCATATGTTCTCATGTTTACTCTACCGATTATTATTAATTTCAATGATAATCTCATTGTTGTCTTTGAGGAGCTATAATTTCTTCTTGAATGTATTTTACAGTCACTCCTAGCCTAGCTTATCATCTCTTGGTGCATCTATGAATCAATCAATATCCAAGTGTGTTTGGAAAGAACCACAACCAAAATGATCATTTTTCTACCTATTAGTATTCTAGATGTGATACATGGGTCCATGACCCCTTACATGTAAGACCTATTGCTCATGTAATTTGGGATCCTCATTTTGGTCAACCGGTCGTAGAATCCTTTACCCAAGGAGGTGCCCTCGGTCCAGTCAATATTTCTTATTCTGGTGTTTATTACTGGTGGTATATAATTGGCTTATGTAATACTTGAGACTAATCTCTAGTGAACTTTGATAACTTTTTATTTTTTGGAGATGTATTTGGAGTTGGTAGGGTGCCCATCATTATGAGAACTTGGTACTTCTGACATGGATCTTTGAATACCCTTCTCCCCCATCAGAATTTTTGTTTCAAATGTTCCTTTTCTCTCTCAACATTGTTTGACACATGTATGTACTTGGCCTTTCCTTTCACCATGAGATTCCCTTTCTGTGCTACTCTCTCCAACTTTTTGTTTGGTCTTCCCTAGTTATTTTGGGCCTTTTAACTTCAATATGAAAATATTTGATCTTGCCAATAGTTGTCTTGCAATTTGTTATTTCATCTATAGTAAAGAAGTCATTATTAAATTTGGTCTTTGACTAAATAGTTTTCTCAGAAGGACAGGTCTCTGTTGAATCCTCATCAGATTTTGTGACTTCCTCATTTATTTTTCTGAAACACCCTCCTACCTGGTTTGGTCAGAATGGTCCACACTTCTTCTAGAAGAGGTAATTGTGTGGAAATTTCTAGCCACTCCTTACTCATGAGTGGTGTGGGGACCACTATTTCCACTTAAATTCTTTTTTGGGTTTGGATCTTGATCTAAATTTTTGCACTTCAGCCTTGAATTTTACATCAACTCCATACTTATATGATTTACTTGTTTCATACACAATGGTATAAAATAACAAAAAATGAATTGAAACTCACATTATATGAACAATTACAATAGACACATCAATCTAAATCATAATAGTGGGGAAAATGTGCAATTAATTGATTTTGAATAAGAAACTCAATCAAAAGAATAAGATACTTGGTAATAGCTCAAGAATGTGTTGTCACCAGGTTTGTTAAAAATCAAGAGTAAGGAGCTTATTTGGAAATTCCAAGTTTGACTCCTTTGTTTGTTGGCTTTGTCTTGGTTTCTTGACAGTTTTTGGGAGGGTGTTATAGGCCAGAAATGTATTGGATCCCTTTGTATCTATCTACAATTTGGTTTTGAGGTATTCAGATCCTTCAATATGGTGTGATGTGCTATCTATCCTTTTTCCAAACCCTAAAAAAGTGTATTTGAAAACAAATCACCTTAAAAAGGGGTTAGTTATTTAGGTTGGACTGAGCTTAACACACCCTGTTGATAGTTGAGGGTTTTCCTACATACCACTACTCCAAAGAGGTCTCAAACCGCACGTAGTTGTCTTACATATGTGAGTGAATGTAGAAAAAACACTTGCAAACTAGATGCGATCCTTCCTTCAAAATTTGACACTTGGCACCATGCAATTTTGACCTCCTTATTTTTAGATTGGATCAATGGACTGCCCTAGGGCTGCTCTTTGAATATTTGAGATACGTCTATGCCTTATGTGTAATGATCTTCAAAATGTGTGAGTTTCTTAGGTGATAAAGGTATTCCAAGAGAGATAAGAGGTGTGTGAAATGATTAATGACCTATGGTATCAATTATATATATATATATATATATATATATATATATATATATATATATATATATATATATATATATATATATATATATATAATACTCTTCATTAATTTCTCATCATATCTGACCCATGGAATGTGTCTAGGCCGACCTAATGAATATGTCCACATTTGGAAAATAGCCATTGTCAACACATGATACTAGCATAGGGTAGGACACTGATGGAAGGAAATAATGTTTGAGGTTTCTGGTACTATTTGGAGGTAGGGAACAATGATATATGAATCAAATATTTTCTATTTAGGATTTCTAAGGTGTTCTTGTATAAATTGAATTGATTTTGAATGAAAATGATTGACAGATAGAGGTAGAACACTGATGGAAGGAAACAATGTTTGAGGTTTCTGGTACTATTTGGAGGTAGCGAACATGGATATATGAATTAAAGATTGTCTGTTTATAATTTTTAATGTGTTCTTATATAAATTGAAATGATTTTGAATGAATATGAGTGACAGATAGTGGTGAACAAGATAGTGGATTAGTACATGGATAGGAGAAATGTGTGATCAAGAGTCAAATATATGTTGATACTCCAAGCATGTCAAAGAGTGCTAAAACTAATGTTGTTAAGTGTTAAAGAAAAAATTTAAGTTTCTACATATTGATGGTTTTTTAGAATTGGATGCTTCTTAGAATATTTCGTCTTTGTTGATCCACCAATTGAGTAGATTTTCTGATTTTTTTTGTCCACTCCTTGAGTGTATTGTTTTCTACTGCCTTTATTTGGGGACAATGGTATTAATTATTTCTAATACCACTTTAATTATATTCTCCTTGACAAAACCTCTCTTCGTGCCATTGTAAAATATTTAATTGTTAGGCTTTACACTTACGTTTTGTGCATACATCTTATCTGATAATGTAGTGCCTCATCTTCAATGGTTCTAACTTATTGTCAATTGACATTTGTTCCTACTCGACGTTATCTTAACCTGATGTTTACAAAGGAAATGTCACCATAGCATTTTTTATACATAATAATTACCAAAGGAACATCAACTACAAAATAATAAATGCATACATGATTTAAAGACATTTTAATCTTTATCAGAGGACTAAGATCAAATGAATATAATAGTAACAAACAAGATCTATCATGCAAATTACAAACAAGTGTGCATGATAGAAGATAAGAGTGACTTAGTTTGTATTGGGAGATATGGATTGATTCTAGGCTGGAAATGATAGAATTGGGTTGTGAAATATTTGTTTGAGAAACTAGATTTGAAACCTCTTCTGACTGAACCTCCCATGCAGGGGCAGGACCACCCCGGGTGCAAGTGCCTGATCTAAGTGCTAATCTCATGGTAGGTGCTTTACTTCTTCTCTTTTCAGGGTCTAAATTTAACTTCTTCCTTTCACTTTTTATCACTTTAGATTTGTCGTAAGGTTTTTGGGTTACACCTTTTCTTGTAAAACAAACCCTAACTACCTGTGCAAGGCTCGAGCAAACATTAGATGGAATAAATAATGCATATGCTTGAGTCGGATTGAACTTGGTAGTCATCCCAATGTGATTTTCACCGAGTGCTACATTACATTTTAGACTCTATGTAGTTCTAGTCTAGGTGTGATTGAATCATGTCTCTTGAAGCTAGGTTTACCTTGTGCTAGTTACACTAAGATAGCAGGTTACAACTAATTTCCCCCAAAGATAGATATGTGAGATGAAATTCAAAAATAACCCCTCCTATGCAGTGAATAATTTAGCTCAAATGTAGTCCTTGGGTGTTACTCTTTTCCCAAGTAGTAGATAGTAAGTGAAAGCCTAAAAGTGCCCAGCCCCTAATAATAGTAAGTCATGTATATGTATATATATATATATATATATATATATATATGATTCCCTTGTTTGAGTTTCATCATTAACAAATAAAAAGGCCAACCCAAAGTGATAAAAGAGACTTTAGAAAATATACCAAATGATGTGACAATCCAAATTTGAAAAAGAGAGGGAAAAGGACATAAATGCCCAAAGGGGACAGTAGTGCCTGGGTGCTTCTATCCTTAATGGGTGATACTGCCCAAGATGCTCAGAGGATATAACAAAAAATATAGAGTTAGGTCATGTGTTGTTTAATGTCCAAAAGTAAAGTGAGCATTTGAGAAGAACAACTGTCAAGATTATCAAGAGGGATAAAGCAATGTAAAATTAAAAATAAGTGTTGTTAATGTCTATTTTTCTTTCTTAGGAATCATGCATATAATGACATATTTAGAGGCATGATGTAAGTAGTAAGTGTGTGATTTCGTGACTACAATACCACAACATTGCAGAGAAGAATGCAAGAGTAATAATAACTTTGTATTAAATAGGTAGTTCTCATTACAAGTTGTTTGGTATTGGGAATACTTGTTACACAACACCTTCATTGTCCGTGAGATGTTGACAATTAATTGTAGGCCTTAAATTTGATGTTCTTTCAACTGTCACATGGCAATCTCATGATAAAAATTTGATGTCCATTTGAACGTCGTTTGGAAAAAAAAAAATTTCTTTGAAAATTTAATCAAAATATTATAATATCCTAGGTATATGGTGGAGTTTGGATCCCCTTTGTTTCTTTTGGTAATATTTTTTCAAGCTCGACATGGTTTTGTAGTTAGATCAAGGTCATTTGTCCTTGGTTAGTGGGAAATTTGCGGAGAAGGTAAAGCAGTTATTAATCAATCAGATATGTGAAAAATTCAAGATTGATATGTCTCAGCATTTTTTAGGTAGATGTGTTTAAGATGTCTATACCAGTTCTATTTAGATGACAAGACTCGATGCTTATTGGTTCAATAAAACTATCAATAACTAAATATAACTAAAGAGAGTCAATACATTACACCTAAACTTGACAATAAAAACATTAAAAATATATCAATGTTGGCTACTAAAGCATGTAATTAATAAGATGTTGATGACAAGGACGATACCAACTTGACACTTTACAATAGGTTCTTGGTCCTTTTTCTTGTTGAGGCTATCACTTCCAAGTGTAGGATTTTAGAGGGGTCCCCTTAAGCTACAAAGGTGATTACCACCTCTCAGTCTATCTTAGAGCTAGGAGATGGTAAGTTCTCTTTTATACTATCAGTTCAGATGTGTAAAGAGGCCAACATAATAGATTTCATCTTTCCATACTGTCAATATGGTGCTTTATCCATCTCATTCTTATAAGACCCATGAATCATATTCCTTTTGGCATTAAGGGCCTTCTTGTTATCATTGTTGATGAATGTGTTCACAATGATAGGCACTCATTACTAGTTTTATATCTACATCTAGGAGATCATCAACCTTGGGTTTTAGAGAAATACCTTTATTTCTCATAACATTGTTTAGCTTGACCCACATTTCCCAGCATTTTGCAAACTAATCTTGTGATAGTGGTGTATGACGATGTTGCTAGTTCTTCTAGGTTGCACTTTTCTACATATGACAGGGTTGGTTTCCAGCTTTATACTTGGTCACCATCAGCTCCTTGTTGCATTGAGGACTCTTCCCCTTGTGGTTATTTATGATTATATTTGGATCGTATGGTTTGGGGTTTAACCATTTTTAATTTCCCTCTAGCTATGTTTCTTTTGTCCTAGTGTTGTAGTGGATAGTTACTTTTGATAACCTATGGTTCTATTTACTGTAATACTTTTCTATTGTAATTGCGTGTACTTTTGAGTCCCATCAACATACTTTGGTCAGTTTAGGGTATTAATATAACATATTTTTAAATTTCTGACAAGGATTACTTATATTCTATATATAAGATGTATAAGTGTAACTTAAAATCAAGTTGATTTTAAAAGCCTCCCATATATCTAGAATGGAGTGCCTAGCCATCGAGAGAGGGAAACTATAGACTATAGACTATATAGAATAGGCAACCCATTGGTCGAGTCTTGTCCTCGACCTCTCCTATCCTTGTCTTGGGTTATTTCATTGATAAATGTAGAGTGAAGAATCATTGGTTTCACCAGAAAAATACATGGGCATAAGCTACGCCCATATATAAATACTTAAATTAAAAAAACTAAGAAGATCTTGTACTATTTATTTCCTGTGTATTTTCTCATGTTTTCTACATATCTCAAGCATCATATCTACCTTGGTTTATCAAAATTTATTCAATCCTTAGAATGCTTCATGTGTTTGTGAAAGGAAAAATAAATTACTTTTATAATAACTATTTTTTTATTTTATTCACGTTGAATATCTATGCTAAGTTAGAAAGCATGTAAATATGAATATTCACAGCCTTTATTTATCTTGTACTGATTAAGATCCTGTCATGGTTCCTATTTGTTTTCTCCAATAAAATTGACATTACCCATTTTCAGTGTGGAACAGATGACATATGATATAAAAAAAATTCACTAGGCTCATTCCATTTTTCCTACCTATTTAACGAGATTTGATGCAGTTATTTTGTTACCAAGCATTTTCTCATGGTGATTCCAGATTATTGATTATTTTGATCATCTGAGGATCATGATATACTTTCAATTTAAATTTTAGGATTTCAAGGGCACAAAACAAAAAGATAAACCAGTGAGAGAGAGCTTCATTTGTGGTGTGTGTGGGTAGGTGAATTCCCTTTTCACGTTCATCTATGGTGTATCCTTGTTTATGCACAGAAGTACTATTTTTTGAAATAACTAATAACGGTTATTTTCTGAAATCACTTCAGCCATATGCAAACAAAGAAGAAATGTCCTTTATACAAGAGGATATGGATGTAATTATAGAGAATCCAGAGGGGGACCTTCATAAACAAGTGTGTGCTGCTAGTGAAGAAGGGTATTCCAATTATGGAACAAAAGATAAGATTCAGAAAAAACCAGCCAAAACTTTGCAGCAATCAACAAATGCTCATTCAGATGTTCAAAAGGCTGAAAATGCAAGTCAAATTGAAAAATTACATGGAAAACCTTTTCCTCTAAAGTTTATATGCCGGACTGTTGGTGATAATAATATAGATTACGTAGCTATAATGAAAGTAACAATGAATATGTGGGGGATGAATTTGGTGCTGGTGATGAAGAAAGAAAATTTTCATCTCATGATAATAAAGTAAAGGTTTTGGTGAAATATAAGAAACCTAAAGAGAGTGAAACATCTCATAAATTAGGATCTGCACAGAGTGATCTCAATATAATACAGATTTATGCAATTAAAATGAACTCTGAATTAGGAAAAGAGCATAGAATTCCCAAAAGAAATTTCAACTAAAGGAAAAAACAAGCTTAGATTGTGTAGACACCTAAATTCTACTTTTGTAATCTTATTACCAAACGCACACAAATCACTGTCATTCTTACCAATTCCATTATAATTAGTGATTTCCGTTAATCAACTAACATTTCTTACCATTCTGACCAATTAACAACACATTGTTGATTTCCTAATCTCTTTCGCATTCAAGATGCCACTTTACGATGAATAGTAAGTCAAAATCCTCTTCCAAACAGACAATTAGCAATTATTAGCTAATTAGGCCTATTTTACCCTTGTTTTGGACAATATACCCTATTATTGGCTCAAACCCCTCTTCCAACCACTCAAAATCACCCCACTTTCTTCCACAACAACTCAGAAGGCTTCAAAAGTCTATCTTAGCCTCCTAATTGACCCTAAGTGGTTGATTAAGGATCCTCACATCTTAATCACTTTTTAATTCAATAATCATGATTAACAAGCCTTTAATCTTCTTTGTAATTTTAGTCCCACATGCACCAAAATACTAGTTTTCCTCAAAGGAAAAACTATAAATAAGACTAAGTACTACCTTCCAACTTTACACCATGCTTTGATTTGCATCTCATATAAGAAATATGATTTATAGCCAAGCTCAATCCTTGCCTAAAGTCTTCAATGAGGTTAGTAGATGGGTATCCAATACGATCTTGTATTTATTTGGAGAGACCAGTTCACCTTTCTTGGAGCAGCAACAATCCCAATTTGATTTCCCTCTTAGATCTATTTAGGTATTTGTTAGTTTAGCAATTCAATACATAGTAAGGATGTTTTATAGATTAGTGTTTAATTCCATTTAGTTTACATTCTTAGCATGATTTTAAGGTTTGATCACTGATGAATCATTCCTAGACTTAGAGCTTTACTATAGGTGGCAATGGTGTTAGCCTTTCCTTTTAGTCATATTATTTTCTTTGTAAAGTTTTGGGTGTTTATTATTTGGCATGCTCGGTGGGACCCTACCCTATTTGCATTCATTTTTAAATATTTTAAACTTAGTTTCAAAGTTTTTCATTTCAAGCTTTCTAGATTAGTTTCAAGTTTTATAGTTTAATTTCAAGTTTTCTAGTCTAAATTCAAGATTTTTAGATTAAATTCAAGATTTTTAGATTACTTTCAAGATTTTTAGATTAGTTTTTCAATCTTTTTAGATTAATTTCAAGTTTTTAGAGTAATTTTCAAAGTTTTGTAGATCAATTTTCAAGCTAGATAGTTGTTTCAACTAGATTAGTAGTAGAAGTTGTGTTTTCATGTTCTTTGCAGGATAAAAGGAGGCGAAGTGCTGGAAAAATTTCCTCAAAAGGCCAAAGTTTTGATCTTTTTCAAAAAAATCTTGTCAAAACTTGTATTTTTATCACTTATAGGAAGGCTTGTGCCCATGCTTCAAAGGGGGCACCTGTGCATAAAAAACTATGCCTGTGTATCAAAGGGGGGACCTGTGCATCAAAACATGTGCTCGTACATCACTGGTCATGCCTGTGCATAAAAGGAATTTTTCTCTCTGTGTGTAATCTGTGCCTATGCATCAAAACCTACACCCACGCCTCTTTGGTCATGCCTATGCATAACTAACTATGAAAATTTGTTAGAAGTGCGCATGTGTATGAATGCTTGTGCATGTGCTTCAAAGGGGGAGCCTGTGCATCAAAAGATGCACCTGTGCATCAAGATGTGCACTGGCACACTCAGGTAAAATTTATCTCAAGCATTAAAATTTCAACTTTTGGTTTTTAGTATTCCTATCATTTTTAGGGATTTTAGTTGTTATTGTCAATTTTCTTATTTTAGAGCAATATTTCTAACAAAATTAGCTTAGGTTTTGATGATTGATTTTGTTTTTATGCTTTGTATGAGTTTGGAATAGGGTTTTGTATGCTCTTCTATTGCATTTTATGTGATCTTGAGAATCAAAAGCATCTCTAAACCGATTTTTTCTAATTTGGAGTCAATAGGAAAAATCATCATTCATTGCTATGCTTAAGGGAATAAGCCTTCATTTTGGCATGTACTTGATATTTTAGTTTAAGAGATTTTTCACTTGATAAATAACTAAGGCTAAAATTTGTGTATGCTCTTCCCTTGCACTTAGTGTGATCTTGGGAACCAAAAGCAATTTTAGTCTTTCACTAAAAAACACTTGGATTAATTGGGAATAAACCTTAATTTGTAAAGTTTTATGGTAGTTAATTGATTTACAGGCTTTTCATCTAGTTGGGTTACTTGTTGTGTATGCTCTTCTCTTACACCTAGTGTGATCTTGAGAATCAAAAGCAACATTTAATCCTTTTTCTATAATATTGTAGATCTTTTATTTGTGTGAAGGACCTAATGCTAGTAAAAGAAATGAGGGTTCTCTTCAAACTAAATTCTAAAATTCACGTGTTGTAGGTTTTCAATGGCGGTATAAACCAAATTGCTTAATCCAAAAGATAAAAAACACACCAACACACCATTCAAAACACCGTATTTTAGGTTTCAATTAAGAGCTACATCTCATCCAATTTAAACTAGGACATAACCCCTTTAGCATAATCCTTAAGCCACAACAATGGGGGTGGTCTTAGGAACCCTAAAGTAGTTCACACAAGAGGGAAGCTTGTGAATGAAATAGGAATGTTCTCCACACTATTGAATTGACTAGTACACATTGAAAGATTACTGTCAAAGCTATCTCCATTGTAACCCCAATGATAATATAATTGAACGCACTAGGTTCTCAATGTATTAGAAGAGGGTAAAGTAAAGTTGAGATACTCTAAGATTAGTTAGTGCGATTTTCTTGGTAAATCGAGCTCACTGAGATATCTTGTGATATATAGAGAGAGAACCCCTAGGAAAGTTTGTTGGCTTGGAGCCAATTTTTTCTTAGTTGTTATACTTGAGAGCTCTCACAAAGTGACAAATTTGTTAGATTCAAAATATTTTTTAAAAAAAACAAGGGAAAGAATCTCTTAAAATTTGAAACCACGTGAGATTTCATCATGAAATCTATTTAGTGTTACTTTGTACTAGTTTTTCACTTGTCCTGAGACAAGGTGAAACTCTGTCAAAGTTATACCAAGTATTTTTCATCACCAGTTAGTCTACTAATTTTTTTTCCTATTGCTCATTTGGATACAAAAGAAGAAAAAACATATATGGATACCTACTAGAAATAATCATATCCACCACTTGTGTAGTCTTCTTGCATGACCAGGTTATAATGTCGGAATGCAAGAGTTGAAAGTGTGAATGGTACATCATCAAGTTCTAGTAGCCCTTCTTGTCTCAAAACCCACATTGGGACTCATTATCATTTGTATCTAGGTGATATCATCATTGTCCTCTTTATAGTTGTTATGTTTCCCTCATTATAGCCATACAATTGTGATATTTATGTCTTGTTTCCATTGTGAGACTTGGCCTAAATATCTAGATTGTATTGTTACGTTCCTTGCACGCATAGTAATTCCTTGATATACTTAGACATATTTTATACATCATATCCTAGTCTTGAGTTTTGTAAGTGTTGAGGTTACTTTGTCAGCATCGCTATAATGCCGTTTTGATACTAAAATCTTGATTTCTTGTAAAGTTTGATTACGTGTCCAAATAGCGTTGTTACGTGTCCAAATTTGCATCAAAACTCTATTATCACTTAGGTCTTGTTTGATTCAAAATTGACCTAATTGGTGATATTGAGTTGTCACTATTTTATTTCAAACCTATCTCGAAAAACATAGGGAGTAAAAAAAATTGTAACTAGTTTTGAGTATTGCACACCATTGTATCGTCTTAGAAAACTCGTGTCGTATATTACCTTGCTAGGGTAGATTGTTCTTTATTCTTTTATCCTTTGGCTCATATTGATCTAATTGATTTTCAACTATTTTATAGTCACCATTCTTTGTGATGACTAAACATCATTACACTGCGAAAATTTGTCTAGAGTTCCTTTTTGGTAAACCCTAGTGTAAATATTTTGTGTTATACTTCCTATTTCTAGTATGCCTACTACAAGAATGGGGTCAAAAAAATTAGAATCCAATCTCTTTAGAGGTGACAACCCTCTGTTAGAGGAAAATTTCATGATTGACCATAGCGGTGGAGAAAAGGATTCTCCTTGTGCGGAAACAGAACTTCATCCCGACCATATTGACAATTACTTATTTCACAAAAAAAATGAGGTTATTGTGCATGTTGTGTACCTAGGAGCTAAGTTACCTTCCATAGTTGACCCTTCTCTTATCACCGACATGGTTTGGGGAGACAAAGAAGTAGACCAACCTCATCGCACTGTTAATGACATATTAAACCCAGGTCATGCCTCTACCTCTAGATGACGGAATAATGAGGAAGTACCTTTTGAAAAATGATGGAGACTATCATATACATGTTGTTAGAATACATTGTGAAGACCGCAAGGAACATGCTCATCATGAGAAACCTCCTCCTAACAAAGATCGTAATGAAATACCTACTCGATAAGTAACATTAGAACAACAAGTACAAGCCCATGCTTGCCAATTGGTAAGTTTGGCTTCACATATACATAAGGAATAACCAGAAGTTTTGAAACAAGCTATACCAGATGTGAAACCTAAAGCTTTGTTTCACGAGATCCCAACAAATACTCCCCAACGGGAGACACATGAAAAGACTCTTGTGAATAATTTCTCACAGAGAATAGATGTGGGAATACACCTATATTTAACCCTTTGCATAAACCCACTCCACCCACACAAGATCCTCTCTTTCAATCATGAATGGTCCACTATGAAGAATGCCCTTTTAGCATTTACAAGAGGGCGAAACTAGAAACAACAAAAAGTACCAGTTTGATGAGTTGCGCCCTTATCCATTTGATAGAGTCATGTTACAAGTACATTTCCCATGACACTTTGATTTCCAAAAATTTGAAAAGTATAACGAAAAAGTGATCCTCATGACCATATCAAAGATTTTTATATGTCATGTCAAGAGTTTGCATATAGCGACAACTATCTTATGCGTCTCTTCCTACGGAGTTTAGGAGGATAGACGTTAGAGTGGTTGTTGACACATCCCCAGAGGGATCTATATCTACATGGCCGGAATTAGCTGAAAACTTTGTATGACACTTCTCATTCAATATTGAGAGTGGCATCACCATGTTAGATCTCTGCAATGCCAAACAATGAAACAATGAGAACTTCATTGCTTTCTTGCAACGATAGAGAGGATTAACTAGCCGCTATCATATTCCATACCTTGAAAAATAGTTGATAAGTATATTTGTTCCCAACCTCCATTTGCACATTATGTTCCACTTTCAAATGCATTGTGGCAACACGTTCGAAGAGGTAATTGAAAAAGGGAGTCAAATTAAAAAAGTGTTGTTAGCTAGGGGGCCTCTAAAGCCCTTTTCACGCAACCATAATGATTCCAAATCAAATGAAAAAACAAATTTTGTTCATAATAAGAATAAAAAATTTGTTAGTGATGGGATAATAAACTCTAAGTGAGTATAAGTCATCCAAAATCACGCACCTTTGAAGCTTGCATAAGGGAACTTCTATGGAGTATAAATGTCATAATTTCACCCTTCTATATGAATCCATATCATCCATCTTAAAGCAATTAGAGGCTGTAAACATGGTTAGATACTCAAAAAAAAACCCTATGGGGATGACGCACCTAATCCATCATGGTTTAGCGATAATTAATTTTGCATATTTCACCACGTAATGTGTCATAAAACTGACAAATGTTTGAAATTAAAACATTACATTTAAGACCTAATCAACAATAGCGATATAGAGGTAGACTCCGCAGCCACTTCCAAGTCTCTAAACACAAACTTGGGGATCTTCAAAGAACCTTTTCCCAAACACAAGGGAAAGAAAAAGCAGGATCAGGGACAATCGTCTCAAAATAAGAATACTAACTATGTGTCAAACACAGACCATTTTGATGCCTTGATAGGTCATGTTGACTCACCTATTGAACATATCAACATGATCAAAATCAGAACAAGAGAGTGCACCGTGGCAACATAATGAGCTCACCTTGTTATCCCAGAACCCACTCCCCCTCCTCCTTAAGAGATTCACTATGATGTGTTAGATCAATTAGAGAAGACCACAACTAAGATTTCAATCTTAGACCTTCTAAATATTTCTAACATCTATAAAGAGATAATTTGTAAAACCTTACAGGGGTCAAGGGTATCTGTTGATAATGACCCAACACTCTTACATGCCATGATAGCGTAAATCACTCCTTTAGAACACATAACTTTTTAGTCTGATGGAAGTCTTAGCAGAAAATCCCTCCCATAACCGGCCCTTACACATTGAAGTAATAATAAAGTGTAGGAAGGTCAAGAGAGTGCTTGTGGATGACTGGATTGGGTCTAAATATTTGTACTCTTAAACTAGTTTTGTCAACTAGGGTGCACAGAAGCTGATTTGGAGATAAAGGTCATCACCATAAAGGCGTATCCCAATGAAGAATGAAAATCAGTTGGAATGATCACTTTCTCATTGGAAGTTGGTCCCATAACCCATGATACGAAGTTCCATGTCTTGGACCTGGAGCTCCCTTACAACATCTTACTTGGCTGCCCATGGATTCATGCCATGCAAGCCATGTCGTCAACGTATCATCAGTGTTTAAATTTAAAACATGAAGGAACATACACTTACTATACATGGGGATACCCAACCATTTTATTCATTGCAGAGCATTTTTGGGCTATTTTCCTACCATCTACGAGTGTCCCTCTACGAAGATCATTGTTCCTGTTCAGTCAAAGGCCCTCGCTTCACGAGTGGATCCAAATGCCTTGTCTACCAATGACAATGGTGCTTCCACCTCAGAAACTCCTTTCACTACATGGGAGATGAAGGTTATACCAAGTGGTTGTGGAGAGTATGATCTATAGCAAGCCCTTATGGTTCAAAACATTCCGCTATCAGCCCAAGCATGTGGTAGACCGTGCTACAAGTTCCAAAGATCAAGGGAGAATTGCCCTTTTGACAATTTCACTTCAGGTGGCTTACTAGAAGATGAAAGGATACTCAAAGATATTGTATTTCATCTTGATGATGATGAAATGGCTTTATGTTACAAGTCACCTAGGTATGTTATTCCTAACCGAATAATGCTTACTATGAGGTATAAAGGACGTGGTTGCGGCTGTCAAGAACAAGGTTCATTGGAAGCTCTTCCAATACCTTGTCGTATAATGGGTAAATCGGGTCTTGGCACCCATTTGTATGAGTCTCACCCTTCAGATGACGAGTATGCTTCTTCTGAGCGTGAGGATAGTTTTTTCTGAAAATGAAAACAAAAAATATTCCCGATGTAGTATTTATGAAGACCTCGCCACCAAAAACCTATTCTCTAACATGGCTATCCTTACCATAACCCCTGTTACACCCATTACCATTCCAAAATTGGACCTCATTTACCCATCACTCATGAATTAGGACCAAAAACAGTGTGTACCCATCAAGGTCTTTCAGAACGATGAGGCTATTGGTGAGTTCCTGGGCATTAGAGATAACATTATGAGAAATGGCCACAAGAAAGGATTCTCCATTCAGCTCAATGCATGCATAATTTGAAGAGGAGGTAGAGTTGTGTGGTCACTTAAGTAAGAAAATAAGCAAGGGAAAAAGTCCTACAGAAAATCCTTGTGGAAAGAAAAATTCCAATTCCTATAGCGAAAACCTCTTTGAGGTGCTTGTGGACAAACAAGGAGAACAACCTATGGAAAAAATAGTGTACCCACCTAAAGATGAGGATCTCCCTGAACCACCTTTGGTAGAGGAGGATCTCAATCTCCCTCCCGATCCTACGTGCATGGAAGAATGAATCCAAGCTACTGGTGGAGGAGACAATAGATGTTAACATCAACACAGAGGAGCTACCTAGAATGGTTAAGTTGGGAGCTTCACTCTCATCTCAAGAGAAGAAAACATTTACAGGAATTTTGATATAATATGTATACATCTTCTCTTGGTCTTATGTAGATATGTCAGGACTTGATCCTGCATTAGTGGTGCACAATATTGTTGTACACCCAAACACCAAGCCCATAAAGGAAAAGCTCCACAAGATACATCCTTGTGTCACCTTTTTAGTTAAGGTAGAGCTAGAAAGGTTATTAGAAGTAGGCTTCATCAGGCCTATTGACTACTCATAGTGGATTTATAATGTGGTACCAGTTCAAAAAAATCCATTCGGTATCAGAGTGTGTACCGATTTTAGAGCTATTAACAAAGATTTTCCTAAGGATTATTTTCCTCTTCCCAACATCAACATGATTGTCGATTCTACAACAGGTTATGAGATGCTCTCACTCATGGATGAATTCTCAGGATATAACCAAATAAAGATAGCTGAGGAATATTAACAAAAGAAATATTTTACTACCCCATGGGGGATGTTCTACTACCAAGTCATGCCTTTCAGCCTAAATAATGCAGGTGCTACATATCAACGGGTGATGACTATAATATTTCATGACATGATTAGTGACATCATGGAAGATTACGTAGATGATATATTAGCAAAGTCTAGAACTTGGGAAGAGCACCTATGGAGATTCTACGACACATATTTTAATGATTAAGGGACTACAAGGTTTGGACTTAACCCAAAGAAATGTGTCTTCAGTGTGCTATCTGGGAAACTACTAGGATTCATTGTGTCAAGGAGAGGAATATAAGTGGACCTTACAAAGGTCACTACTATCACAAAATTCCACCCCCAAAAAATATTAAACAACTACGTTGCTTACAAGGAAAGATTCGGGATATTAGAAGGTTCATTTCACATCTAGCAGAAAAGTGCCATACTTTAACGCATCTTCTTAAAAAAGATGTTAATTTCAACTAGGGGCCAGAACAACAACAAACCTTTGATTTTCTAAAAGAATACTTGGCTAAACCCCATGTTATTATGCCTCCCATGGTGGGAGAACCCTTGTTACTCTACATTTTTTCTACACACTTTATAATTGGGGCACTGTTTTCCTAGTATGATAAAGAGAAGAAGGAAAAAAATATGTACTACCTGAGAAGAACATTGATAGCTTATGAGCTCAACTATCCACATATCGAAAAAGGATTGCCTCGCTATAGTTTTTTCCTTCCAAAAACTACGCCACTATTTTCTCAACAATAAGGTCAAGCTCATTTCAAAGGTGGATCCACTAAAATACTTATTGTCAAAACCCACACTCACATGAAAGATGGCTAATTGGATCATCTTATTGAGTGAGTTTGACATTGAGTATGTACATCAAAAGTCAGTAAAAGGACAGGTTCTAGTAGATCAGCTAGTAGAAGCTCCACTACCAGGTACCAAACCTTTGAGTATGGAACTACCAGATGCATCCATCATGTACCTTGAGGAATCTATCGTTTGTCAAATATACTTTGATTGTTCCTTTACCTTTCATGGTTAAGGTGCCGGAGTTGTGTATATCACTCCTACGGGAGAATTTATTCCCCAGGCCTTTCAGCTCTGGTTCCCATGAATGAATAATATAGAAAAGTATGAAGCTCTCATCATTGGTATGAAGCTAGCTATCAAATTGGATATCAGACAAGTCAATTGCATTGGTGATTCAATTCTCATTATAAAACAAGTCACAAATGAATATAAGGTGAAAGATGAGAAAATTATTCCATACAAAATAATGGTTGATTCTTTGAAGGAGTTCTTTGAGAATAGATCACATTTCAAAATTCCACGAGCACATAAGAATATAACAATTGATGCTATGGATATAGTAGGGTCCATGTTGAGTATTGCACTAGGGAACAATGATATGCCATTTTTTGTTAAAAATTTAAGAACATCGGCATATGACATACTAGAATCCTATTTGGTGTGTGATGTTGTTGGTCCCTTTTCCTCATGGTAGGATGAAATATTTAATTACCTCCATGATGGAACCTTTCCCACTAAAATTTCCTATGCTAAAAAATGAACCCTCATCTAGTATATCCCACTATACCCTACTTGGGGGCACCCTCTTCTGCCAAGGCTACAACAGGAATATGTTACACTATTTAAATTTGGATGAGTCCATCCAAGCAATCAAAGAGGTGCATGAAGGCATCTATGGGGTTCATACTAATGGGATCATACTTGCAAAGAAAATACTCATAGTAGGCTACTATTGGCCTACCATGGAACATGAATGTTGTAAATGTGAAGAAGTGCATGGATTTTCAGAAGTATGACAATTTGATACATGCGTTGGCACAATCCTTGCAGCCTGTCACAACCCCTTGGGAATTCTCAAAGTGGGGTCTCGATATAATAGGAAAACTTAACCTTGTCTCCTCGAATGGTCATAAATTCATCATTACTACAGGTGAATACTTTACAAAATGGGTAGAGGTTGTTCCTCTCACCTATGTTGAAGGTTGCTAAAACTCTAAATTTATCATGAGCCATATCATTTGTCGATACGGTATCCCTTCCACTATTATCATTGATAACAGTAAGCCATTTAAGAATAAAACTGTGAAAGCACTTTACAAACACTTTCAAATCTCCCTCAAGTTCTTGACCCCCTATTACCCTCAAGGTAATGGGCAAGCCGAAGCTTCCAATAAAACCCTCATTCACATTATGGAGAAGATGGTGAGTAAGACATAGGTCATGACTGTCATCTATAGATTCACCTTGCCCTTTGGGCATTCAGAACATCTATCCACACCCCTACAGGTGTCACTCCATACTCCTTAGTATTCGGCATGGAAGCCATACTACCTCTAGAGATCGAGATCCCTTCATTGTGTATTAAGCTAAGGGATTACATGAATGTAGAGGAGGACTACAGAGTAGGTCAACTAACAAAGTTGGAGATTTTAGATGAGAACAGACTTCATGCCCTCAATCACCTTAAAGTGTATCAGGATTGAGTGCAGAAAAGCTACAATAAAAGAGTCATACCTCATCAATTTGAGGTAGGAGACTTGGTGTTAAAAGAGAATTAGAAAAACACCAATAAGGACCGTGAAAAGAAAGGGAAATTTGAACCCAATTGGCTAGGACCATATGTTGTGGTTGTCAAGTTTGGTTTGGGTCCCTATAATATTTCCTATTTAGATGGCCAAGAGCTTTGAGAACCCATGAACACGATGCATCTTAAGCACTTGTATGCTTAAGTATGGGGTCTCTAAAATATCAAGAAAATAAAAAAGTATAAAAATAGAAAAAGAAAAAGAGAAATAAATAGGTGCGTCCAATAGTGAAAACCACGCAATGGTGGCACTTTGGAAAAGTCCTTTGGTGAAAACCGGTTTTCGGCGCCATTGGAGGGTCCGTTGTTCACAAGCATTTCAGATTTAGGAGTATGGTAGCTTTGTTCTAAGTAGGTATTTTCCTTCATCTGAGTTCCTTGTGAGCTTGTCCCTATTTACCCTAATCCTACCTTTTGAGTGCGGAGAATTTAACTTTGTGTTCCCATCTCACGCTACAGAAACTTTGAAATGTTACTTATAGTACATAACACATGGCATCCTACCCTTGTACATCCCATATAACGCTGGGGGCATCCACTTTTCTTCATTTCTTTAAACATTAGCTTTGGGAAAAAATTTAGAAAACGTCAAAAACATTCATATAACTTGTTGAAAAACCCAAAAACATACAAATATGTTTCTTGGAAAACTCAAAACATTCAAATACATTTTGTAGAAAACTCCAAAACAATAGAAAATTGTCTTAGAGATAAAACTAAAACAACGAAAAACGTCCCAAAACTCTCCCACAAAAACATAGTAGTAGTTTGCTTACTTTTGGTTGTTGGTTTGTATGGTTTTAGTTACATTTATTTTTCATGTTGTGTGTTTTAAATTGGATTCACTTGTTTACTTAGATTGAATGTTACTTTAGTCTGTAGTGCATTGCATTGAGTTCATTTTATCTTGCATACTTGTAGATAATTGTGTTGTTTTGATTAGATTTGTTTAACTTGTGCTTGTTATTTTACTTGTACATTTTGTTATCATTTCATCATCATATCATATAAACCATCACATCTATACATCATATATCAATAAATGTTAAGTCTACATCACACATGTATGCTAAAGCTAATCATCAAGTATCGTATCATCAATGGGGCAAGAGGGGTTGCACATGATCACAAATCTATCCCCCCCACACCAATATCAAAAATATCTCATCAACATGCAATATGACATCAACTACAACTATCTCATAAATCTAACAAATATTTGATATAAGTAAAAAACATACATATTAAGTATGATATCTCATAAGAAAAATGTGGTACATCAATAATCCATCAAATCATCATACATCATCATAACATAAATTTCCATGTACAAAATAATATGTCTCAAAAGTACATCTGAAACAATGATCCATCATGGGAATCTATACAAAAATGTGCCTTCATCACGAGGCATAATAAAAAATAATACATAACGTACATTTGTACAAAAATGTGCCTTCATCATGAGGCATGATCAAAATAGTACATATACATCCATACAAAATTATGCCTTCATATTGAGGTGATACACCAAAAATATACATCTAATACATCAATAAGAGAGTCAACCACAACTCTCACCCTCTCCGAGACTTCCTGGTCTAGGTCCACCACTAGGTGGGGGCATCTGAGCTACTGGACGTATGGAAGGGGTTGTACCATGTTGTGCTGACCCGTGCTACTCTAAAGCCTATTGTTCTGAAGGACCTTGTACAGATTGTAATGATTACGATGGCCTATGGGATCTAGATTGAGACATGCTACCAGCTATATAACTATACTCAGGAGGGATAGCCACATAATACTACATCCTATAATGTGTAGCCTTCGCTACTAGGGAGGTACTCTAACCAATCAATAAATGTACCCCTTATTCAGTTCTTTTCTGATTAAGTGTATCACACTCCACTCTCATACTGGATAACTCTATACACAACTGGGCTCTGTCTTCTACATCTTGATCCCTCTCTACCTGTCACTATAGACTATCTACAATCTCCTGATCTCGCTTATTCATGGCTTGTACTATATTTTTCTTGGCTTGATCTCTCTCTATCATGATCTAATACCCCTTTGTGATAGCCTAGTCTCTTTGTGTAATAACATGGTATCTCTAAGAAACATCATAGACCTGTAGAGTTGTTAGCTACTATAGTTACTACTGCAAGGCAGCCACCTTCCCATCAGCCTATGCATTATAAACATTCTCCTCCATCTCCTCAACACCCCCTCCATCTCCTCCACCTCCTAGTGGACTGTGTCATGGATTCACGTGAGGTGGTGGTGAAGGATCCCGTAATGGAACCTGAAGGGGCATCCATTGTGCCAATACCTGTGGCTACACCACTACCTGCTACTACACTAAGACCTGTTGCTGGACTAACACCTACTATGTTGGCACTCTTATCTATGGACTTGCTTATACCTGAGCTTATGCCTTTTCCCTAGGGTTTGGGCCCTGTCCCCCATATTTTTTTACATCCAATACCTCCTATGGTATAGTCAATATCCATCAAAACAATATCGCATACCAGGCTGCATAATCTGGGGTCATCCCTAGATCCACTAAATGTGCTCGGTATACCCAAGGCTGTGGAACCACCTATATGTGTTGAGTCCTCCTATCTACGGTCCTATGCTTGGGTGCCTATGCCTATGCCCTAGGATCTGGGCCATGTCCCCCCTGTGTTGTTGCATCCAATACCTCATGTGGTATGGTCAATCTCCATGGTAGCACTATCGCATACCATGCTACATAATCTAGCATCATCCCTAGATCCACTAAATGTTCCCGGTGTACCCAAGTCTATGGAACCACCTATAGAAAGATAGTATGAGCTCGGTCCAGCCTGATCTGGGGCTGCATGTGGAAGGTCTCTTTCTATATCTACGATGCATACCACATCTCATCACCAGGAATCCTTGGATAAGACCAAACTTCCGTTGGACCCAGTCTACTCAGTACCACTCCATGATATGGCTACTACTCCCAAGGATAAAATGATCAACGATGACAATAATCAACTCAACTGCATCCTAAGGCCACTGGTACAACCTGTATGGCCATCATGTGATCATATGAGGTTGTACCTCATCAAATGCTCACCTATAATAATATGTATCCCCCATATGACCATGAATATCATCTCCATCTGGAACCCAACCCATGATGGAAGGCTCTTTAATAGCTCAAGCTCTCAATGCTCCTGCAGGGCATCCTATCGCAATATGGTCCCAGCCCATATCTGTAGCAAAGTGGCAGGACCCACTGACTTTTGTCCATGGTAAGCTATCAAATGTAAATTTGCATATAAATGAGCTAGTATACACTAACCCCAGCAGTAAACCTCTCCCTGAAGAAGGTCATGAATCACTTCAATAAGGCCCAGAGGAAACTGAGCACCAATATTTTTAGGAAACAATATGCCATTCACAATATTTAACAAGAATACATGGACTCATACTAGCTACTAATCGACTATTCACCTCCTAATGAAGATTGTCATACCCCAGTGGGGTATATCTACCACTCCAAAAAAATTGGCTATACATCATTGAATATGGTCCTGGCGACCATCTTAAGTGATTAAGTGACCCTAGATAGGAACTCGTAAGATCCTCCACTCATCCTCCAAAGTGATGCTCATGTCGCCAGTAAGAAGACAAAACTTCTGAATCTCACTCTTCCATCTCTTAGCTAAGGATGTGAGCAGGCTATTATCTAAAGTAATTAGCAGCATGCGGGCCACGTGTATTGAACCAATCACCTCTAATGTGATCTCTAAAAATATCTAGCCACATTGGCTAAATGTCGCCTTATAGGCCCACATCTAACTCTTGCTCCACCATCTCTTAGCTAAGGCTGTGAGAAGGTTGTTATCTAAAGTAATCAGTGCCATGTGGGTCACGTGTGCTAAACCAGTCACCTCTAATGTGATCTCTAAAAACATTTGGTCGCGTCGGCTACATGTCACCTTGTAGGCCCGGAGCCACCTATTTCGTTCCCGTGTCTGTAAAATATCTAAGTCCACCTATAGGGTTAATTAGGTCATTTATTATGATCTTATTCTTTTTTCTTCTAATATACCAATCCAATTTTTCTATTCTACCACGATATTCCTCTAGTCTATCATCTAATTCATATATTTTTATCATCTTGGGTTTCCTAAAAAAAAATAAAAAAACTTGACTTTCTTCTAAAAAACATTTTAAGAGTGTCTTTTTTATCTAATTCATTTCTTCTACCATTTAGGTTTTCCTAGAAACCTTTATTTTCTATCAAAAGCACTTTGAAATGTCTTTTTGTGCACTGGTACCCCCTAGCGGTATGAGCACACCCCCTAGTACATGGGCACCCCCAACGCACTAGTACATCCCTCAATGCACTAGTGCACCCCTCCACACATAGGCGCAGTCAATTTTTTTAACCCAAACCCTTCATATGCATAAGTGCATGCCTCATTGCATAGGTGCATGTGTGCCCCTACCTTACTACCATAAATGCATGAGCGCCCTTCTTTTGGTGCTGACACATATGCGCCCATGCTACACAATGAAAATTTACAAAAGTGCCTCCCTTGATGCACTGACACGTCCATGCCCACACATACATAGGTATAGGTGCATCCCATGAGCACATGCACACCACAAGGGCCACACCTATACATTTTTCTACCCTAAATAACCCTAATTAATGCATTTTTGACAAAAATTACATGTTATAATTTGACAGAGTGCAGAGTTAGGCTTTGCGTACGTGTGGGCCATCCACTGACAGTATCTTTTAGTCTCTCACATGATTTACACAGTATCTCCGGTTTTGCACCCTCGTCATTTCCTCCTGTAGGTCAGAGCTCAAGCAACAGTGAAATGGTAAGTGAATGTGGTAAATGAATTGGACGTAATGGCTTATATACCCATTTTTAGCCCCCTACAATGTGTTTCTCACTCGGGAGGTGCCATGGAGCCATTGTGGTTCTTCTACATTCTTCTATAACTCACCGTGATGATTATTTTTAATAACTAATTATTTTGTGCCCATTTTCATTACACTGGGGCATGTTTTTGCTTCCCAGTGGCCTTTTCTTTTAACGATGTCTCCTTTCCTATATTCTCCATTTTTATTTCTTATCACTACTAATTTTTCTTCTGAATCACCCGGGGAAATAAAAAAATTATGTTTATTCGATATCCTATTTATTCTATCTTTTTTGATCATCGGTTGACTTCTTCTATCACTCCATCAACACTCTAGGGGGCATCCTTCATTCTACTATTTTTTCTTTAAAAATTTATTTTCTTATGATTTTCTACTATATTTGAAGTGAAGTAACTTACTTCACCTCAAATAGGGGAAAATGTAGACACCTAAATTCTACTTTTGCAATCTTATTGCCAAATGCACACAAATCACTCTCATGGTTACCAATTCTGTTATAATTAGTGATTTCCACTAATTAACTAATGTTTCTTACCATTCTAACCAATTAACAACACATTATTGATTTCCTAACCTCTTTCACATTTAGGATGTCACTTTAAGATGAATCGTAAGTCAAAATCCTCTTCCAAAAATAAAATTAGCGATTATTAGCTAATTAGGACTATTTTACCCTTGTTTTGGACAATATACCCAATTATTGGCTCAAACCCCTCTTGCAACAACTCAAAATCACCCCACTTTCTTCCACAACAGCTCATAAGGATTCAAACTCTCATCTTAGCCTCCTAATTGACCATAAGTGGTTGATTAAGGCTCCTCACATCTTAATCACTTGTTAATTCACTACTTAGGATTAAAAAACCTTTAATATTTTTTGTACTTTTAGTCCCACATGCACCAAAATACTATTTTTCCTTGAAGGAAAAACTATAAATAAGACTAAGTACTACCTTCCAACTTTACACCATGCTTTGATTTGCATCTCATATAAGAAATATGATTTACAACCAAGCTCAATCCTTGCCTAAAGTCTTAAATGGGGTTAGTAGATGGGTATCCAATATGATCTTGTAGTCATTTAGAGAGATAATTTCACCTTTCTTGGAATAATAACAACCCCAATTTGGTTTCCCTCTTAGATCCATTTATGTCTTTATTAGTTTATCAATTCAATACATAGTAAGGATGCTTTGTAGATTAGTGTTTAATTCCATTTAGTTTACATTCTTAGCATGATTTTAAGATTTGATCATTAATGAATCATTCCTAGACTTAGAGCTTGACTATAGGTGGAAATGGTGTTAGCCTTTCCTAGTCAGTTATATTAATTAATTTGTAAAGTTTGGGGTGTTATCAGATTGAAATGGAAAAGAAGAGGAGGAGAAGAGCAGGAACAATGTGAGAAAGAGGAAAATGAAAGAGGAAATATAAAGACAGAGAGAGAGAGGAGAGAAAGTGATTCAATAATGTGGGAGGAAAGAGAAAGAAAGATATTAAGAGATGAAAAGGAGAGAGAGAAGGGAATGTGAGAGGAAGAAGAAAAACTAAGACTCAGAATGGAAGAAGAAAAGAGGCATGGCCATTTTGAGGTTTAGCCTATGGTTATTTTGATGGTACTCTATTCAAGTCTGAAAAGTTATATTTTGTAGTTTTTCCTATGGTTAAGAATATATTTTGATGCTCAACAATGAACATATTTTGACGTTTATTTTGATGGTGAAGCTTACAATGTCAACATATTCGAATATGAAAGGATGGGGTATGTAAATTATTAGTCCTAGTCTCAAGGTCAAGTTGAACATTCTACAAAGGCTTACCACACAACTCAAATTCATGGATTTTGTGAAGCAACTTTGGGAAAACATCATATGTTGTAGTGAAAAGTCAACCATTTTGAAAAGCATTGTATATATTTAGTGAAGAGTCATCAAAAAATATGTCCAGCAGGGGTACTCAGAAAATATATTTTCTCTTTTTACCTCAATCAAAGCCAAATTAAAGGAAGTGCCCTGCTAATGACTAATGGTCTGGCCTTTTGATGTGTATTTACATTTACAAATTAAATAACTAGATGTTATTTAAAAAATCGATTGTTTTTTATGCAACAAAGCAAAATCCATCTCATTAGTAAACTTTAGCTTCTCCTTTCAAGTTAAGTAATGTTTTTTCCTCACAATATTTAAATAAAAAGGGGAGCATTTTTAGAACATAGTAACAGCATCCATTATGGAGTTAACAAGCTCTACTCAAGAAAAGAAAGAACATGAAAACACCAAGATATGATGTAACAATAAGTACCCAAAGCACCATGCTATAGGAATAATTTGTAATACAAATTGAAAATCAAATGAGGCACACATTGTAGTGTGTGTGTGTGTGTGTGTGTGTGTGTGTGTGTGTGTGTGTGTGTGTGTGTGTGTGTGTGTGTGTGTGTGTGTGTGTGTGTGTGTGTGTGTGTGTGTGTGTTTGTGTGTGTGTTTATGATGATATTAGTCAACAATCCAAAGATAGGTCAACCTACACATCATCATACCTCAAAGATGCACCATATGGTTTCATATGGACACCTATACAAAAATATTTTGTTAATATCTAAGGTGATATCATATGGGTCACATTCCCACAATTTGTCATGATATCTCTAAGAATTCTGCAAGTTGGCATAATAAGTGGTTTGATATGTCAATTTTATAGACAAATACAATGCTTGTACTAACATCCACCCTAAACACAACATAAGAAAAATATTCCAATGCCCAAAATCTCCCTTAGTATCATAAATCCCAAGTGAAGAGAATAACATCTTTCACAATATCTATTGCAAGAGGGCGATATAGTATCATAAATCCCAAGTGAAGAGTCTAACATCCTTTGCAATATCTGTTGTAAGAGGACACCTCTCAACCCATCTTGATATGCAATATTTCCAAAGATAAACTCAATTATCCACAAAATTCTCATCCGTTAGACCCATTATATCAATTGTTTCAATGAGATCAAAAGTGTCAGGGTCATCAAGATCCATGTAGAATACTCAGCCACAAAGAGCTAAAGATCAATCACTGCATTAAAAAGTATTAGTTATGTCAATAACTTGACCCATTATATTAATTGATTGAATGAAATTAAAAAGTGTTAGGGCCATCAATATCCATGTGAAATGCTCAATCATAAGGAGCCAAATATCAGTCACCTCATTAAAAAATATTAATTATGCTAATAACTAACAATTGAACGTGGATAATCACAGAAACTGTTCATGATACGAGTAGACTAAAAATTGCTCTTTATGTATATATTAAGTGGTGTACTCTTTTAAGGTAGAAGGGGAAATATCAATTGGTGAGAGCTCCCTTATGCTATCCAACCTATGTATATATAATAGTGTCGGCCATGAGTTTTTTTGGTTGGATCATAACTATATTGGATGTATTGATACAACTACTAACCCAAATATGGAATAAGACAAAAGCTTACACAATTCCAATTACTAAAAATCATATTATAAGACAGTAATTACTTTGTTGTCTACATTAATCTCCACGAATAAAGTTGGAATCAACATAACCCATGAGGAACAAAAAATCATCAATTCTTAGGATATGATTCATACCTCCCACAAAGAGACAAGGAGAAAAAAAATAGTCTTATGCAAAGGGACAAGAAGAAAACAACACTTTAAGTACAACTTGAATCCAATATGGTCCATGAAGTGTGCTAAACCAAAAAAATCCATATAATTAGAAATATTCTTCTGTATGTTCTCCACTAAAAAAACTTAAATAATGGTATTTACATCGCGAACTCATGCCACATGAAGCAAGCAATGTGTACTTCTCAACAAGGCATAATCAAGGGTGTGCTTCCCAAGTGAAAATAAGGTACAAGAAGAAATAAATATATACTTAACACAACATAATTAAATTTGGTCTTCCCTCAATGAATTCATGCCACTATTTACACCCTAGTTAGATTTTAGAATGTTATTATACAACTAAAAATGATGTAAGGGTTTTTAATACATAGATTATTCTAATCTAATTAACTTCCAGCATTCATACACAATAAAAATAATGCATTCAAACTCAAAATGATTGGAGCAATTGATAAATGATAAATATTTTCTCATATAAAAAAGAGGAGAGATATACTTATTTGTTCAGAGAAAGGAAAAGAAAATCCGGATGTGCAGGATAATGAATCAGGATGATCTGGGATTCTATATGCTTCAAAAAAAGTTCCGGAACTAAAACCCTAACAAGAGAAAAACTAAACAACTTTTGTACAGTCCATACTTTCTGTATGGACTTGACCTGGAGCTATATGGTTTTAAACCCTTTGATAGTTTGGATATGTAAGTTTGTGTGTGCTTCGCTTGTCTGAAAATGATCTTCATTGTATGTCACTTTTTCTCACACAACTTCAAGATGACCTACAATCACCTATAACAAAGTGAAAAGTATAGTAACTTACAGATTGCTACATCATATCATTAGAAAATAAAAAGGAGAAAACATGTGTGTGTGGTGAGACCAAACTACATGTGTGTGTGTGTGTGTGTGTGTGTGTGTGTGTGTGTGTGTGTGTGTGTGTGTGTGTGTGTGTGTGTGTGTGTGTGTGTGTGTGTGTGTTGGTTGGACCGAGTAATTTTTTCCAACCCGAACAACTTTCCTAACCACAAATACCTTCTCAAACCATGGAAAATTCTAAAAATATAAGGTAGGGCACTCCAACATATGTGGTAGAAATAGAGAAAAACCCTACATTAAACTCTCTGGATTGCAAGAATATAATACTATGTTCAGGGAAGGTTACATCTAAACCTTATTCTCCAATCATTGAGGAGATACCTGAAGACAACAAAGAACCATAGAAAACACATCCTAATAATATTGAAGAAACTCAAAAATCATACATTAACATTCATTTTCCATTTAGACTAGCTGCTGAAAAAAAAACTGCCATAGTTCCTGAGAAGCTAGAGTTAGAATTAATTCAAGGACTAAGGAAGTTAAGTATTGGCATCCCTTTGCTATAGGATCTCAAGGAAATTCCTGAATTAAATAGAACCATTAAATATCTCTACTTCAAGACTCCAAGGAGAAGGAATAATCAACCAAAAACCATTCATGTTGATGGGAAACTTGCTAGCATCTTAGAAGGAACTAATCCTCCTCTTAAGTATGGGGATCTTGGTAGTCCTATTGTAACTGTTTGCATAGGAAATTTCCAAATCCCTAATTTGCTCATTTATTTAGGAGCTGCCATAAATTTCATGACTATAGATACTCTATCCACATAGGCACTCCCTGAACCTCATTGAACACATATCGTCTTACAAATGGCAGATCAGTCAGTGAATAAACCTAAGGGAATATTAGAAGATGTAACAGTTACAATTAAGTCCTAGGACTATGTGGTTAATTTCATTATAATCAAAATAAAGAATAGAAATATTGGTTACCCCCTAATCCTAGGGCATCCATGGTTAGCTATGGTTGTTTCCCTCATTGACTGTAAGATAGGAAATATTGTCATTACTAATGGTCAAGATTCTAAGAAATTATCACTATAACTTGCAACTAAACCATTTGCCACAAAAAACAAACATTTGTCTAATGATGACTCTAATGATTCCGAGGATATCATTTCCTCTCTTTCCATGGTAGTAATTCAAGAACACTTAGATTAGATTCAATATGACTTCCATGGCACTGATTATATACATATCTTGAGTCTTGTGCCTGAGTCTGGTGCTAGGTTAATTCAAAGTCGTGTGCTCAACTCAGGTACTTATTATTGTGCTAGTCTGACACTGCAACTTACTGAAACCAAAAACAACTTCATGGATGAGAATAACCAGCCCATTATTTGTCCATTTGCGAGGAACATAGATTTAACATAATGCTTATTTCAAAACATAACCTTAGTGCACAGACTTCTACCACATAAATGTGCATTAAATTCACTTCTAAGAATACATCTAGAGGTCAATTCAATTCAACCTGATACAAAACAATTACATGTTCTTCCTGAAAGAACTCTGACAGTAAACAATTGGTTGAACGATGAAGAGGAAAACACATTGTTCGAACTCCTCTAATCTCATCCCCAGGATTTTTATTGGGAATACAATGATATGAAGGGTATACATCCTAGCATCTATACACATCACATTTACACCACTAAGGCCAAAAAATCCAGGAAACATCAAATAAGGATAAACCCAACACTTAAAGACATTGTTAAGATTGAAATTGAAAAGATCTTAAATGTAGGGTTTATTATCCAATTTCAAACAATCAGTGGATTTCTCCTTTGGTCATAGTACCTAAAAAGAATGGGAAATGGAGAGTGTGTGTGGAATATAAAGAGTTGAACAAGGCCACTCACCATGACTATTTCCCATTACCATTTATTGATCAAGTCCTCGATAGCTTATCAGGTAAAATACATTTCTCATTTCTAGATGGATTTAGTGGATACAATCATATCACATTAGCTCCTGAAGACCAAGAAAAGACAACATTCACTTGTCCTTAGGGGACCTTTGCTTACATGGTGTTGCCTTTTGGGTTATGCAATGCCCCAACCACTTTATAAAGAGCCATGTTAACTATCTTCTCAGACCTCACTCATGATTGTGTATTAATTTACATGGACGATTTTACAGTTTGTGGGGAAACATTTAAGGAAGCTATAATTCCCGTTAAAACAACCTACTTGAGACCCAAGAAACAATCTAGGGTTAGTTAGGAAAATTATGGAATACTTTTTTAAGAGTATCTATAACCAGTTTACTAGGCAACAGCTGCCACTAACAAGTTCCAGGACAATAATAAACTATAAGAGTATACTTTTATTTGATTAATAATTATTAGAGTCACAAGGTCCAAAATTTAGGGTTTGAAGTTTCAATTAGGTTCAGAGGGTAAATTATCACCATACCCACTCTCTAACAGGCTTATAGTTTCAACTTGATTTTTCTCACACTTAATGTATTCAAAATTTCCCTAAATCATTCCCATTGTATAGGAAATTTCCTCACCTTTCTAATGATATAAATAATTCCTCCTAAATCATCATAAAACTCAAGTTATGGGCTAGCGGACCTTGGGGTGAAAATTTTCCCCCAAGAGCTGGCCTGCGGGCCCATGGATGGAAAATTTCCCAAAAGGACGAATTGGTGGGTTGCGGGGAGACTTTGCAAATTTTTTCGGCACGAGGGGGGGGGATCCAATTTGTGCCTGCACCCCCGCGGGTCCTCCAAGGACACGTGGCACCCAACAAGCTAAAGCGAGGGAGAAAATGAGGGAAGGGCGGGTCAAAAGAGGTGTTAAGGGAATTTTTCCAAAGGGGTTCAAAGAGGTAAGTTACACGCGCGGACCCACGCATCCGCAGAAGGTATTTCTCCAAGGCAGGGGTGGGAGTGCAGGGCCACTGAGGTAACACCAAATTTTTTCCAAAAACCAATTTTCAAAAAGGATAAGGTTGCAATCGTTCTATCCCTCCACCATGCCATGTGGCAGTACCTGAATCGGATGTGGGATTGCGGGCCAGTAAAGGAAATTAAGAAAATTTTCCAAAATTTTTCAAAAAGTGCCAAGGATGAAAAAGGTGCCACGCCTCTGCCATTGCCTCTTGAGGCCACGTGGTAGCCTCTGATTGGCTATTGGGTGGAAGGGCGGTAGGGAAACTTTTAAAAAAATTCCCAAAAATTTTATTAAGTGTTTTAAGGAAAAATTCGGGCCACGGGCCCGCCAAGGAGAATTTTTCCCAAAATTTTAATGTTAGTGAAGAAAAATTCAAAAGGCCATAACTTTTGATAGAAATCTTGGTTTTGGGAAAACACGGACTTTCTGGAAATCTCTCGATGCCCTCTTTGCACAAGAACCATAAATTTTATATTTTGATAAAGTTTAAGGGGTTAATTTTATGAAAATGGCCTGCAGGATTTTTAAAAGTAAATTGGCAAATTTCAACTGATAAATTTTATTCAATTTGAACTTATCCTTCACTCAACATGCCAAAAAGATATGGAGAATTATTCTAAGAAGGATTTAGGATGCATTTGGAGGGTAATTTTGCTTGATTGATTTCCAATTCGAATTTTCCAACAATTGACAGAAAAAAGACTATGAAAAGGTTTGGGCCCGATTTTGCAATGTTTTAAAATTTTCCGTAAGTGTTTTTTTGTCAAATTGAGTTCATTGATATCATTGCATACTAAATTTTAATGTTTCAATGTTGATTATTGTTGTCAAGTTCGAACTGTTCATTTTATATAAATTAATTGCCAGTTTTAAATTTTGAGATAGAGATCAATTTCTAAATGATCTGTTTATCATTTTTCATTATTCAAGTATGCAAATTTATTCTAATCCTATTCAAATCCATTTAGTTGATTCAATAAACCATTTAATAGCTAAAATTCAAAGTATGATTTCCAATTTTGTCTTATTTCAAAGAACAGAGTTACATATATTTCCTTCATACGTATTCCTCATTTCAATTTTCCAAACAAAGATTTCAAATATAGAATTTAGTTATAACAATGTTATTCTGAACAAGGTAAGAAAACTTCCATTAATTCAATAAATCTTTTACAACTCTTTTCATATATATATATATATATATATATATATTCAAAATACAACATATCGAATACATGTTTTTTTTTAATAACAAAAATGAATACGGAGCATAACTCTTTTACATTTCACTTTACAAATTCCATAATCCATACAACATCTTTCCCATTTCAAAACATTTACAATTTCATCCACTTCAAAGTGGGAAAGGTTATAAAAGAATTTATTTCACAAGGGACTGTCAAACTGTCTTTCTCCTTTGCTCCAGAACAACAACATGTAAAGTTCTTTTTTCTTCCAATTTGATCACAACAAAAGTGGGGGAAAGACAATGGTCTCCACCCAACCAAGACATCCAATGAAGAGGAGAAGCCATCCTTCTTCATTGGCCCTCGAGCCCCAACCACAATGCAATAAGATAATTATTTCAACACATGGTAACAACAGGCTTCCACATCAAAAAGCTTTTTTTTTCAACATGCACATTTCAAATTTAAAACACAATCCAAACAAAACAGTAGTTTACAATTGCATTGAAACATTAAGACAGAACACAGGCTTCATCATGTAAACCAAAGGAGAAAGAGCTATGGGGAAGCTTCTTATACCTCCCAATGGGAATTGGGCATCCACCTGTAAAAAACCACCAATATAATTCATCATACATATCCTTATGCCCCCCAAAATCCCTCCTTATGCCCCCCATAGATTTTTGTATGCCCCCCACAAAGTAAGAAATGCAAGCTATTTATTTTCCATGGTGGATCCCAATCCCAAACTCCATCCACAAGAATTTTGATGCCACTGGCATTCCCTTATGCCCCCCACATGGATTCCCCATAGATTTCTCCTACACTATTCCTATGGTATTCTACCCAAATAGCCAATAAATGCACAGAACATTCACCATTCACACAAACACAAAAAGAAATAATAGCATAAAAGAAGAGCTAAGCTCCTACCTCTCCATGGTAGCTTTTGTTCCAACACAACAAGCTTTCAATGTCAAATACAGTCCCAAAATCAGCAATCTCTATCCCAATGCAATCAATCCAAACAACCAAGCACAACCATTTAACAATCTTCCCAAAATTTTCTCCAAAGCAAGAGCTCCAATCAACAAGAAAAATTCACCCCAAGGAAGCATGAAAAATGTTTTAACAACCCAAAACAAAGCAAAGAGTTTCAATTTTATAGAAGAGGGAAGAGGAGAGGATGACGTGGATCCATGTAGGATGCCACATTACACATCCTCAACTCCAACACAAAATTCAAATTTCATTCTTCAATGCACAATAAAGAGGTGGGTGAAAATATGACAAATAAACTTACACACTCCAAAAGCCCACACCCTAAAGGACTGAATTTAATAAAATGTAAGAAGAGTGTAATTAAAACATGCAACTTGATTTATAAAAATGAAATATAAAAGTCTAAATTCAACCCTCCAACCATAGGTATGGTTGGTAAATAAAATTAAGAGGTATGGGACAATCTTTACTTGTCCCACAAGCCTCCAAAAACAGCCTCCAAGGACAAATTCGAATTTCCAATGAGGTGGAGTGTTTCATACTCCAAAATTTGACTTACACAACTATTACACATACTTACACGTCACTTATAAACTTACACATAGCTTACAACATTTAACACAAGGGTCAAAAACTTTAATAATTACTTTCTTATGTCTCAATTTAATTAATTAACTTTTAACCATATGTTTTCTCACATTAATCTACCACAATTAAATTAAATAAAAGAAAGGGACACATCACTAATAAAATACATACAAACAATAATAGAAAGGAACCACATTAATAAAATACACATAACCCCTTGGTCACATTCAAGTTAATCCTCTCCATGGGAATCCCTAACAAAAACACACACACACACACACACACACACACACACACACACACACACACACACACACACACACTATGTTGCCATGGTGACCTTATTGAATTCACCTAGAATTCCATTATGGTTGGTCTCCAATCCCCCAATGTTTGTTGTGATATTTTTAACCTGCAAAACACAAATACCTCATTCGGCCTCATGGTCATATCAAAACATCCAACATGATATAAATAAATTCACAAAATAATCTATGCATATGAATCACAACAAACATCAAGGCAATCAACAATATCGCTTACAATTTATATCCACAACTATATCATCATCATATAATTTCCATTTTCTAGGTCTACTCAAAATATCCAAAATCACATGTCCGAACAACATTCAAAATATATCCATGTCAAATAGTATATCATCATCCACATATAAAGTGTCTCTAATAATCATCATGCATCATAACCAAATCAAGATCAACAATAATCCATGGTCCAACATCTAACATCATACTAAATCAAAACCATAATAATGTCCATAATGTAATCAACAGTATCAAGATCAGTATCAAAAGGTGTCAAAGGGAAGTGGGCACTATAGAAGTAATCAGTAATTTGGATAAATTTCTTGCTCACTGTGAAAAACATCAGCTATCCTTAAACCATGAAAATGCATGTTCATGATGGAAAAAGGTATAGTTTTGGGTCATCATGTTTCAATTAAAGGAATTAAGGTTGACCCAGATAAAGTAAGCATCATCATGAAGTTTCCCTCACCCACCAATCAAACTAAGGTAAGAAGTTTTCTCAATCATGCTGGTTATTATCGTAGGTTCATCTCAAATTTTAACAAAATTGATTCTCCATTGTTTTCTCTACTAACTAAATATTATGAGTTTGACCGGACAACAACATATCAAAGGGCCTTTGATGCGATTAAGGACAAACTGATTAGTACTCTAGTGTGGAGAGGTCCCAACTGGGAGTTACCATTCCAAGTTCAAACCGATGCATCTAATGAATAAATAATTGTTATCATAGGATAGCAAGAGGAAGGACAACCCATGTATGCAATACATTATATTAGTAAAAATCTTTCTTCTACTAAGAAAAATTATACAACTGAAAAATAATTCCTAGATGTGGTGTATGTAATAAATAATTTTAGACATTATATTAAAGGATATGAAGTCATGGTACATACTGACCACTCTGGCATTAAATAGATCACGGATTAACCTTTGGCTCATGGAAGAACTATCATATGGTTATTGCTACTGCAGGAATTCAATGTTAAAATTGTTGATAAACCAGGGAAGTTGAACGTTGTTACTGACTTCCTCTCCAGACTCGCAACTTCAGAAGAAGAGGGACAATTCAGTGATGAATTTCCAAATGAACATTTTTTTACACTATCTAATACCTCTCCTTGGTATGCAAACACTGCTAATTACTTAGCCACAGGGAATTTTCCTAACTTTTTCACACCCAAGAAAAAGAAGAAATTAATTAAGAAGAGTGTGATGTACACTTGGATGATTGGAATATTATGTAAATGTGGTCATGATCATGTGTTACATAGGTGTGTTGCTGAGAATGAAATATTTGATATCCTATGGGCATGTCATGTTGAACCATCAGGAGGCCACTATTCAGTGAAAAGAACCATTCATAAAAGCATGGGATCTAGATATTATTGGCCTTCTTTGTTCAAGTATGTCAAGAAGTATGTGTGGAGGTGTGATAAATGCCAAAGAATGGGGAAACCAAAATTCATATCAGAGATGCCCCTCCAACCAAAAGTTATTTTGGAGCCATTTGAGAAGTGGGGTCTAGATTTCATTAGGCCATTTGACCCAACCTCCCAAGGTAAGGAGTATATATTAGTTTATACTGACTATGTTACCAAATGGGCTGAAGTGTAGGCAAAACCACATGCAAGATATGAGAAGGTTGTGTATTTTCTCTATGAATGAATCTTCTAAAGATTTGGAGCAACAAGATCAATTGTGTCAAACCAAGGGCCACAATTCATGTCAAGGGTAATAAGCTCTTTTGTGGAGACATATAAATTGAAACATAAGAATTCATCTCCCTATCACCCACAATCAAATGGGAAAGTTGAGGTGACCAACAGAGAATTGGAAAATATACTTACAAAGACCATGGACATCTCAAGGAAAAATTGGGCTCAAAAGTTACCAGATGCAGTATGGGCCTATAATACTGCATGGAAAACAACAACATGGTTTACACCATATGAATTCGTCTATAGGAAGAAACCAATCATGCCCATAGAATTTGAAATCCAAACATTAAGGACTACCTTTGAGGTGGGGATCGAATTGACTAAGGTACAAATAGAAACAATTATACAATTAAATGAATTGGATGATATCATGCTCAAAGCATTGTAGTAGACTGAGATCATCCAACAACAAAGAAAACTCTAGCATGACAAACAAATCAAGCCAAAGAATTTTCAGAAAGGAGATTGGGCCTTACTTTTTTATTCAAAATACAAATATTTCAAAGGGAAGATAAAAATGAGGTGGATGGGTCCTTACCAAATTGTAATAGTATATGAAAATGGGACCGTCTAGTTGATTCTAATTGATGTTAAAAGGAAATTCATGCTAGTTAATGGTCATAGAATGAGGTTGTACCATAAACTAGCATCTCGACAAGAGTTTCAAAGATCAATACGGGAAAATTCATATCTTCATTGTGCAGGAAAAGTTTCTTTTCCTATCACGATGTAGACTTAAACTATCATCCTCTAGAAAAAAAAAGAGGGGATAGTTGAAAACCACAAATGGGAATCATCTTCCTCCAGGGCATTGGGTGAAAACCAGAGATGCTGCCCAATGTCTCGTAAAAAAAAAAGATTGAAAACCAGCAATGGCGATCTTATCTCTCCTAAATTAATCAACCAAAATAAAAGGTAGTACCATTTACGTATGGATCATGATGTCATGAAAGTCAGAGGAGAGGTGTCACACTTAATTTAAAATAATGGTGGAGATTGAAAAGATTTAATATCAAGGTATGCACAATTAATGACCCTTATCATTGTAAGGTTTTAAATTTAATGTTAAATTGTTCCATCATGTATATTAATTAACCATCTTTTTCCCAAATCATATCGCACGCCCCAAAATTCACTCCAAATCTGCTACCCATTAAATGCCATAATGTTTCACACACGTCAAAGTACCATCCCATCACCTCGGAATTTTGGCTTAAATTTTCCACATTAGATAATATCACTTGCATAAAAAGTTTGTTCAACATCTGTTCTCTCAATCAGGTTGTTCTCTATCCTGTGTCATACTTATTTTGTGTTATTCCTAACAACTTCTGCATAACCAGTCCTGTGCTACTTAAGTCCTTCCTCGAACCTAAAATGGGACCCAGATTCAGACATGAGCCTACCAATTCAATTGAACTCTTGGTTGATGCAAATTTAGCGGAAGTTTTATACCGAGCCAGGTGGTTGTATTTTCTCCTAGTATATGAAGAATCCAACATCCCCATGACAGAGGAATTCACAAGGAATATAGAGGAAAGCTACTCAACCGTAAATAGTAAGGAAATACCCTTCTCCCCAACTGTAATCAGTCAATTTTCTGGAAATCCAAATGATGGCTTAGCTATTACTGAGTGGACAATGTACCATGAATTAATTAAAATATTTGCAGTAGGTAGAAGAGAAAACTTATAGATGGTAGTTGATAATAAAGGGAAGGAAAAAGGGATCAAAATACTGAGTATACCAAAACCCTAGGTAGGGGTAGAAAAATGGTTGATTAAATATTTTACTTGTGAAGGGTGGTATGAAATAGTGTTAGGTCAAGTATTGAGGATGTTCATACATTTACACCGCGACAAGGAAAAACCCCAACATAAGGTTAATTTACGCCAATTTCTCTGTGAAGCTATCTGTGTAGCCACTGAAAAATTCCACTAGGGAGAAACCCATCTCAAATTTGAGGGTCTCATTCATTTAATCTGTAAGCATAAGTTTTTGAAATAGAAAAATGGCATGAGACAGTGGCTTAAATTTTAACAATCATAATCTCCTTCATCCACTTCTAACAGACCTATCAAACGTCGTTGTACCTCTCATACATACCTCATTATCCTTGAATCCATAGAGGAAAATCGATTGACATAGGAATAACATGAAGTAACCAAAACCATTCAAACATTGATTAGCACTCCACCTGAGTCGCTAACTAAGCCAACTCTTCCATCCATTCCTGAAGAAGGATTGGTTAGGAATAAGGGTAAAACACCCATGGAAGAAGGAAAACCTAATTCTCTCATTCCTGGTACTTTTTTTCCCAATGTGTTTTCCTTTTCTAAAGTTCAGTTTGAACTTCAAATGACTCAAGAAAGGGTTAACCAATTGCAAACATTATTGGATGTGAAGGATGCCAGTTTTTCTGAGTAATTATATTATCAAGAAAAAAAATTCAAGAACTCCATATTATGGTATCACACCAAGAAGAGGAAACTCTTCATTTATAACATGCCCTGCATGAAAAGGAGCAGTAACTATATGTATTGGAAGCATCCATTACTCAGTTGCAAAAATACCAAAAATAGGACTTCCCTCAAATCATTGTCATGAAGGGTATGACCAAATGGATGGAATTATGCTACCAATTAAAAAAGGTTAAGGAAGAGAATACAAATTTAAAATAAGAGATTGAGTTGTAAAAACAAAATGTTGTCCATGTTAGTCAGTTGTATGACCAAGTACTCTCCTGCAGACCTCCCTCCAATTTTAATGCCATTTTCTTAAAAGAAAAAATCTTAAAATGGAAAATCAATAGAGCCAACGCTCATTTGGACATTGAATTTGAAGATGACCATCAATTTTTATGAGCATACACCTCTGCAAATGATGTCGATAATAATTTATTATATGAATTTTATGTGCACAAATTCTTTCTCCTTGAGAAAATAGAAATACCAGTAAATCTGTATGTGGGAGAAGTTCAATTGAGGTCATTTTTTTCAACCCTAAGACATCAAGGTGAGTGGAGAGATGAAAGGTAAATATTTTCACAGTCAGAGTCTATAGTAGGCCTCCTCATGAGGCATGAGTTTCCAGCACCACTCAGATTTTTCAACAGGTTTAAATCACAAGTGTACCATCTACGTATCGTAGACAGGTACATTGAAATTCTGCAAAGTTGTGTCAAGAACTTTCGGGAGCAAGTGATTCCCACTTTTAATTTCTAATTTCTCATAGCACAACTACGATATCAACTATTAGTGGAGCCATATAAAAGGAAGGAAGTAATTTCACCCACCAATCTCAGGTGGTCATTAAAAATGGCAAAAGATATATGCAAAATTATTTTAGGACTTAAAGAGTAGTGGATTGGAATGCACTACAAGCCACCTATTCTTCTTACACCAATACCCAGATGGAACTCAACTAATGATTTGGCATAATACAGTTATACTACTTAGTGAAATATTGTCGTAGATAACTTTGGGTTTTCTGATATAACTGCCAAAGATACATGGAAGACATTCATAAATGAGTATAATTGTTCTAGAATAGTAGAACTCCTTAATAGGTAGCAGGAAGACCTGCTAAATCTCTAGTCAAGGGGAGGTGATGAGCACCATTTTTTCCATGATATACCTTGCGTAATTATGTTCAAGCCATGCCAGAACTTATTCTACTTTTGATATTATTATGCATGATGGACAAATACATACTTTATATTTACAATTTTACCATGTTTATGGGAAATTATTGTGTTTACTTATGATGTTTCACCTTGTTAATTTTGTGCATAAAAGGCTTGAATATGATGTGGATAAATATTAATTATGTGTGCAAAACTTGCATATATTGAATTGTTATATGGAGAGCAGGACTTGGTATATACACTGGCGTAGGACTCTTTTTTGTGTGATAGCATAGGACTCTAGTTCGTCTGATGGTGTAAGACTCTCATCCTCGTCGATCAAACGTAAAGGTCATCAAAACCTGATCCCCCAAATCTTGAGTGATAAAAACATGCATGCAGATAAATTATATTCTAGAATTCCAACTAACAACATCATTTGCTACCCATAATTATCGCCATTTATCAATCAGCATTCAAGCCACAAAAAGAGCGAAGCAATAATGACTGAAGATTCAAATCCACTTCAGTTTCTTCAATCAGTTATGATTTGATGAATATTCTAGGGGTGATTGACTCCTTCAAGGAGTCAATCACGGATCCCCTCTTCATTTATTGTAAACACTTCAAGATTAAACACCTACGAATTGTTCCCGTCATTAATGTATTACCAAGAATCAAGGGAATTGTTTAGTTCAAACAGGTAGTTATATTTAGAATTAGTCATTCAGGATAACTATGTACCATGGAGAGACTATGAATCTTTATTGGATATAAAAGAGAGAATGTAATTAGAGTTGGGGATTCCATATTTTTCCAGTTGTAATAGCATATTTTGAATTCAATAAAGATCAAATTCAGAAGTAAGTTTATTTGTCTAGAAGTTCGGTACAGACCTGATCAAAGGGAAAGAGTAAGGGCCACTCCTACCTAATGAGAGGGATATTCATTCTTACTTTCTTGCTTTTTTCTTTAAAAAATGTTGTTACTAGTTTAATATTTATTTTTGAATGCAATACAGTCTTTAATATTGATGTTTTAAGTTAAACTTAGTTTCTGCTTTCAATTCTAGTACTTTAATTTCATACATTTCATTTCTAATCATGATCATTTTAATGAATTCTTAGATTCAAGATAGAAACCCATATTGATACTATGTTTCTAATGCTCCCCTTTGTTGTAAACATCCATTGGACACCACTCTGGATTGAAAAATTAAATTGATTAAAGTAAGAGCCCAATGACACTCATCATAGTGGCTATAAAATGTTTCCCTATTTTTCACCTATCAAATCCTATAAAAAGATGATTTTGAATGATCCATCATGTAGCCCATGTCATTAGCTCTCCAAAAAGACCTATAGCACTTAATATGATATCTGTAACAGAAGTTATGGTGATATGAAGTCTAAAAAACATGTAATGACATGTGGCGTGCTCTTATTGATCCATGTGATTGAACTATTTTTTCATTTCTACCATTTTTCGTGCAATGGTTCATCACAAGTATTTGGTAGCTAGTTGGTGCACTTTGATAGGTTACATGTTGCACACTCAAGTATGACAGGTTATAACATGTAGAATAATACATGAGGTGCATGGAGAAATAGGTGTGAGAAAGTAGAAGATGTGATCACAGAAGAGTGCATGTCTGCAAAAGGGGACAAATATGCAAGCAGGCATGAGCACTTAATTGAGAAGAGCGTAGTGGCAGAAGAGGAAAGGGTGCATGGAGAAAGCCAAGAAGAAAGTGCGTAACGCACAAAATGTGAATGCAAGATGCGCCAGGAAGGAATGCAAAGGATGCATGCAGGGGACTTAGCCAATTTGAAGACAAGTCAGGGAGATGCGTAAAATGGCACACGGGACTGCAGGAATGAAAATGAGTTTGTAATAGGAAGGTGTGAAGGGGAAATAGGAGAAGAAATAAGAATGCAGAAGGAAGGGTGCATGACGTGCGTAGAATAATTGCAACCAGCTAATGTGCCATGAGAATCAATAGAGTGGGTGCAACCTACAATTTTTTAACCTCATAGCTAGATTGGGGATGTCGGTTGTCAAACTAACTAGGAGAGTTATTTTGGACAACATAAATTTTTCATTTTCATTTATAACTGTGTGAAAATCTTGTAAATATTTGATAGAATATGTATAAATTGAAAAATATGAAAAATATGACCCATGTTCAAGAATGTGCATCATGGTTAAGATTGTACCACAATCATGATTGTATTGCATAGTTTGAACTTGTTTGATTTTTCCACATTTCAATATTTTTGACCTTTCCTAAGGATCTGAACCTTATGAAAATATGTCCTTGTATTTTGTAACTATATACATAACTTGATGAATGCCCCCTCTTTTGAGGTGTGTGTAATAATAAATTTAAGTGTGTGGGTTAAAAGAATAAACTTATACATATGTACCATATGTATGATAATTTGTGTACGATCACATAAAATAATGTAATGGTGGCCACCTTTGAGAACCTACACCTAAAAAAGGGCTTGGGAAAGGTAGAAACCATGGCATGGAGACAAAAAAACATGCAACAAACAACAAACAAGAATACATATGTAAATAGTTGCAACGCAGAAAGGTAGAAATCATGTCCTACTCCATAGTAGAACAAATATAGAAACAACAGAGTAAATATTTCACAAGCCATAGTAGAGAAAATGAAGTAGCAATCAATCATGTCATAAGCCATAGTAAAAAAAAAATAGTGTAACCAATAGAGTATAAGCTGATGTGCCATAAGATGGTAATAATAGAGCAATAAAAATAATAATGTATATTCATGTAAGAAATAACCTATAGATGCATAGTCTTATGTAGGCATGGAGCCACAAACATGAGACATCGACAGTGTCATAAGACAATCGTAGTAGAAGGAAAAAATTTCCACAGTTAGAGAAACAAGTTCATACACACAATATAGGCATAAAGGAAAAACATTGGATGCCCACAATGTTATAAGACAATCTAGGCACTCAGTGTGTATAAAGAAAATGATCATGACATCGTAATCAAATAAGACAATCAAGTTGATTAACTAAAATGTAGCTATTGGAATAGTTAATCTAACTAGAAACAATAGTAAATAGTAATAGATAAATGCAGTAAATAAATATGGAAAGTGACCCAAGCAACTAAACTAATGAAAATGTGAAACCCTAATTGACAAGTAGGGTTGGAAGGATCTTAGTTGATTTAGAATCTGATCTAGACTATGTCGTAAAATTAAATGAATATTCTAAAGGTGGGAGAAAACATACAGAGTTCCAAAAAAATATGGATCTGATTTGTCTAAAGGGATTGGGGTGCCTAGGAGAGGATCTATGGGCACCCTAGTCTGGATTCTTGACACCCTGGTCTGTACAGGAGGTCCAAAAACCAACTCTAGAGGGTCAAAAGATGATTTAAATCCTTCTCTTCCTATCGTGTGTAACTCACTGCTTTGTGTCAGATGTCACTAATGATCAGTGATGAAAGAAATACCTACAAGACCCCAAAACAAGCATCAAAACCCTACAAAATAAAAATGCAAATGAAGGGGTCATACTATCCTCAACGGCCACAATGGTGGACTTACTAACTAAGCACTACACTACATCTTATACCTAATATAGTTCTGTGTGTGTGTGTGTGCGTGTGTGATCACGCCCTATCTTACTCTTGTGTCATTCACACTTTATGAAAGTAGTGATCAATAACTATGTGTAGAAAAAATGTAATAGAATGGTGGATGGGATAGAATAAACTTCCCTCCTATGCACTGTGATGCAGATGAACTAGCCTTGTGACTTTGTGATGGAGATAGATGGATGCAAATGAGCTCTAGATGGATGCAAACTTATATTATGATAGTAGTTCCTAGTGTTTGGTCCCTCATTATAGTCTCATAACTTTGTATTTATATGGTTCTCTTGTTCTAATTTTGTAATTAAATCCGAAAAGGCTGACCACCAAAAAGTTAAGAAGCTCAAATGGATAGAAAGTGCCCAAAAAGTGACAGGAAAATTTAAAAAGGATAAGGGCACCCTAACTGGGACCAGGGCTCCAACAGGTGCCCTAGTACTAGCCTAGGTTCCCCAATCAAGGCTAAAATGATGGAAAGTGTCAAAATAGACTGGGCATATGTGCAGTGAAGGTCAGGAATTACGACAGAAAGTAAATAAAAATGACCAAGAGATGGGGGTTAATTATTACTTTCTTCACTCAAAAACCATATGAATAGTAGTATAAGAACAAGACTAAATAATGTATAAAGTGCATGATTTTGTATCTACATATTCCCCCACTTTATGTCGGTGAGAGGAAATCTTAATAACATAAAATAGATAGATATGCATACTTGGTATTCCATGTACAGTGATGCAAAAAGCACTGAAGGACTAGAAAACGCATGGAATGACAAAAATATGATGGATCATGGAAACTAAAGATGTAAAAGTGCAAAAAAGTGATGAGAGTGAACCTGGGGAAGAAATACATGTGTAGTTGCTGATGTGTGTAAAGTACATGCATGGTTAGTATGGTGTGTGCTGCCACAAGATTTTTTTGTTGTTGCCCCCATTTTTTGTTGACTCTTGTTCCTCATATGGATGTACCTGTAAGGAGAAAATGATCAAGTATTAAAATACACATGTATATGTATGTGAAAGCATATAAATGTAAATTATGTAAATGAAAAATGGAACATGTGCATCTGATCCATGTCAAGAGAAAGAGTGTAGAAAGAGGATTTCCTGTCCAGGGTTTTTTGGGTGATCCAATGCCATAAGCCGAAGAAGTGTAAGGATGAATTTTGTTGTATCCTCCAACCTGTAACTACTTCCCTGAATGTGTATGAAGAGATCTCTATACTACCTAGTTTTTGGGTGACCTGATGCCACTGACTGAAATAGTGTAGAGAGGAATTCTGTTATATCCTCTAACTTATAACTACTCCATAGAATGCTAAGGACAACCATATCCTATAAAATCTGATTTTTACCGGGTTTATAGACCAAGGTCTGAACCCACTCATTATATATAAACCACAATGCCAAGGGAAAAAAGTGCACTGAATTGAACTGGTGTAGAAGCATTGTGTAGAATGTAAAAAACCCAAATGATGCCCCCTCTTTAGGAGAACATGTGACATCATTGATAAGAGAATTCAGCCTCAAAATATGACCAACCACATAAATTGTACCTTGTAACTCTTCCCTGCAAAGGGAAAGAAATGTGCTTGATAGAAACCAAGGAACACACAAATAGGAAGGTTAGCCAAAAACAAGTGTTAGTATGAACAATCACGCATGTATAAGACAATGTGTAATCTACGTAAAAAGTTTAAAATCTACCAAAAAAATTAGTAATGTAAACACACAAGAAGGAAAATAAGCCACATAAATCGGGCTACAAACATGGGAAATCACTCATGATGTCACAAGACATATAAGGCCATCATGGTCACATACAAAAAAACAAGTGTGCACACCAAACAAAGGGCAAGGCACACATACAAAAACAAGAAATGGCATATAATGTAACAAAAAATTATGGAATAAAATATCCCTGCATAACAAATGTTGCACATGAAGCACCCGTTATCATGTTAGAAAGATACCCAGTATGTCAAAAGTGTGTATAACCAAGTAATGTAAATTGTTAAGTACAAAATGAAACAATAGCACCTATGAGAGATGAATGTTGATGCCCCTAGCGAACAATGTAGGAAGGGTAGAAGGTGAGAATCTGTGTTGTGTGTAAGAGACTTGTATCTGTGATCACAACTAGAAAAATATGTGAACACGCATGTGTGTATGGTATAGATAAATGAAATATAAGATATCTTACTAGCACATGTAATAAAGTAGCCATGAACAAAAAAATGCAACAAAGACTAAAAGAAACCATAATATGTAGCATGATGTGGATGGATGGAATGGAATGCAAGATGGATGGTAGGATCTGCATGCCCCCTGATTGAATGGAATTGTATGCAATGATGTTCATTTATTTTTCCCCCTCAAAAGTCAAGAATGAACCATAAATGAGAGTGCGTCATTGGGAAATGGTCGAAGTGTGTGTATCATGTCTAAGGAACTGTGATTAATGTGTATATGTGTTGTGAAGATATGTGACCTAGAGATGATTTGTGTGTGACCCTTATAGCTGAAACATATATCAAGACAAATTGATCGAGTGAGTGATGATATATCCTAAAGCGTATATCACTACAAGATGAATAAAGGGAGTGGTGATGTAGCCTAAAGCCTATACCACTACAAGATGATGGGAATAGGTGACCATTTAGCCTATAGTGTATGTCACTAACCTAGGAATATCACATGAAGAAAGAATGAATTATGAACATGTAATGAGAATAAGGTCCATTTGATTAGTAAACCCTCAACAGTCGAGTATGGACTGAGGACTAAAGTGTGTCATAGGGTAGTGAGTGCAATGTGTAAAAGATAATGCAATATATGTGATGATAATATATGACCATGTGATGAGTATAATGTGCAATGTATGATGTATAAGATGTAATGCGAGATGCAATGTACGATGTATAATATGTAATGTACGATATAGACTAACAAGTGTAAGTTACGTGTAATGTAGTATGTAAAATGTTAGAATAATAGACTATGAAAGTGTTGTATATGTATGATGAATACTAATATGAGATGTATGTATGATATGCAAATGTGAAAATGATAAAAATGATGCAGTCTAAATGCAAGATGTATGATGTAATATGTATAGATTTGCAAAGGTTGAAATATATTATGTATGATGTGAGATGTATGAGTTAACGCAATGTGTAATACCTATAGTGCAATGTGTGGGGTTCATGTGTATTATTCCCTCAACAGTTAAGTGTGACCGAAGCACAAGAGTGTGTCATTGGGTAATGACAACACTAAATGTGTAGTGATGATGAAAAATATGAAATATGCATTAATTTGAATATGAAAAAAGGGTGGGGGATATATTATATGTTATGCCTCCCAAGTGTACGATAGAGAAGGTGATTATGTGCCATTATCAAGGAAATCATCATTATTTTGGTCGAAACATACTGGAGCCACATCAGAGACATAATAAGATATATAATGAGGAGGATCATATAGAGACCCATTTCGGCATAGTGTATACACATTAATTTCATATTCCTCATTAGTAAAGGATATCGGTGGACAACCGTGAGCATGCCAACGGGATATATTCAGATCATGAGTGGGAAGAGATTCATTTGGAATAGAGATATTGCCAAAAGTCATAGGAAATAAAAGCAAAGAATGATGAGCGTCTATCGTACTGCCAATATAGTCAAGCCAAGATTTCCCAACTATGAGTGGAGAGTCGCGAGGGGTGCATGCAACAAATACCATCAAATGAAATACATGCAGGCCATATGTGGTTATAATGTGATAATAGCCATGATAAAGATGTGGTGAATGAAGAGGTGGTAAGATGTCATTAATTTTCATGCCAAAACTAACCAAAGTGTCACATTTACAAATAGTATATAAGCAAGTGGAATCAATTGGGATGTGCTTCCAGAAGGTCCTGTTGATAAATAATGTGCATGTAAAAGGAGGTGGTGGAAATGTAGATAGTGCAACAGATGATAAAATAGTTTCTAAAGCATATATAAATCTTGATAATGTACCATAGCATTGGTAGGAGGGATCTTAAACCTATATTCACCTAGGCTATTGGCCACAAATGTGTATTCAAAGTAAGAATCATCTATGCCAAGAGGTGTAAAGTTTAGTTATCCTAAGGCTTCATCAATAAGTTCAATAGCATCGACTTCATTATTAGAGTCCTTAGAAGCAACAGTGTGAGCGTCCTCATGTTGGGTAGATTTATCAAGCATATTAGTAGGTGACGCAATAGGCGGAGAGATAGAAGTTGTCTCAATAGTTGGAGAAGGGACATTAATAGGAGGTGATACTATAGGTGAAATATAGTTGTAGTATGAGTATAAATAGTTGAAGTATTTTCAGCAATAGAAGAAGGTTGCGACATGCTAGATTGACCAATGTCATATGTGTTAAGGCTACTATATGGAATTTTTTGTGAAGGTGGTATGGGCATAATAGTCATAGGGTCTATGCAGCAATATTTGAATGGCTCTAAATCTATGGTGATAGTATGTTCATAGCTATCATGCAAAAATTTGACACATTAGTGACAAGTAGATGAAACTGCTTGTATTACATGAATCCAAGGTCAATCTAACAAGATATTGAATTGAAACGAGGCATCTATAACATAGAAATTGGTTAGAATGGTCTTAGGCCCAACCCGTATGTATAATGAGATAGTCCCTAGACATGTGCAAGTGGAATCATAACCTCGAATGAGAGTAGAGTTATTAGAAATTAGATTGTTGTTAATAACTAATTGTTTTAAAAGATAATGAACACATAGATTAACGGATGATCCATTATTAATGAGGACTATTTTGATGCAAGTAGTGCTAACAACGACAGTAATGAGCAAAGGATCACATGTATTACTTTTAGCAAAAGGTGATAGATCTTCGTTAGTGAAAGATATAGCATGTGGAAAATTATGAAGAGAGTGTATGAGATTTGTAAAGGCTACCGCAGAGTTATCATTTTCAATATGAATAAAATGAAGGGGTTGGACTATCCTCAGCAGCCATAATGGTGGAATTACTAACTGAGCATTACACTACATCTCAGACCTGATGTAGTTGTGTGTGTGTGTGTGTGATCATGCCCTAGGTTGCTCTTGTGTCATTCACACTTTGTGAAAGTAGGGATAAATAACTATGTGTAGAAAACAATGTAATATAATGGTGGATGGAATGTGATGCAAATGAACCAGCCTTGTGCCTTTTTGATGGAGCTAGATGGATGTAAACAAGCTCTAGATGGATGCAATCTTAGATGATGATAATAGTTCCTAGTTATAGATCCCTCATTATGGTCTCATAACTTTGTATTTATATGGTTCTCTTGATCTAATTTCGTAATTAACCCTGAAAAGACCAACCATAAAAAAATAAGAAGCTCAAATGCCTAGTTTTTTTCCCAAAAAGTGGCGGGAAAGTGTAAAAATGATCAGGGATACCAAAATGGGACCATAGCACTAACGGGTGCCCCGGTACTAGCCCGAGAGCCCCATTCAAGGCTAAAATGATGGAAAGTGTCAAAAATAGATTGGGCATATGTGTTGTGAGGGTCAGGAATTATGACATAAAGTAAATAAAAATAACCAAGAGAGGAGGGTTAATTATTACTTTCTTCACTCAAAAACCATATGAATAGTAGTATATGATCGGGACTAAATAATGTCTAAAGTGCATGATTTTTTTTCTACACAAGTGAATCCATAGAGCAAGTAGTCAAGGCATGAATTAACATAAAGAAGTAGTGACAACAACATATTAATCAAGTGTATAAAATAGTAATAGTAATAATAGAGAAATCAATATGTGTTAGCACTACACAATGCACATGTATTAGTCTTTTTACTTCAAATGATATTTATAATCAATATGTATAAAATCAAGCTTGATGATGAAGGTGTAAAGTAACATATAATGAAACAAAAACACTTGTATAACATGGGGGGATGCCCTAAAAATATTCGTGTAAGGAACTAAGATGGCTCCACTCATAGTGTCTCAACATGTGTGTGTCCCATATTAATCTAATATACCTCATGAATTAATGTGTGTAAAGAGTAGAGATGATATCTATCAAACCAGTGTGAAAAATAACATGTATAAAGTAACAAGGCCAATCAAGGGCATAAGCATGTCCCAATTTTGTATTTTTTGCACATATTTGAATGTTTTTGTATTATGTGATTATTTGCATAGTTTTAAAGTGTTTTGAGAATAGCTATGTAAAAACAAGGGGATATCACAAGAGATACCTGATAAGGTCCTCATGAATATGCACATCACATGTGGTGGGTGGGGGATATGTAAGCCCCACTTGTTTCATAAGGGACAAAGTGTGTTCATGTATGATCTATGTAGAAGTTGTAACATGTATTGTAGAAGGGATAGGGTAAGAAAACTCATGAGAGGTAGTAAACGTAGAAGATGATCGAGTCAAAGACCTAAGAGACTATGCTCTACGATAAGTATTATGTTCCCTAGATGACCAACTAGGATACCTATGCATAAAAGTACAACGGGGCATAACAAGATAAACATAAGACTGAACTCTAGATACACTAGTATTAGGAGGAATATTTATATGTTTTGAGCCAAGATGATGTGGTGAAAGATCCTTGAAAGAAATACCCTTAATAATAAACACTTTATTATTGTGAATGAACTTAACACGTTGATGTAATACGAAAGGTATAGTTGCAAATGTGTGAAGCCACGAACAACATAGAATCGTGTCACATGATGTAAGAGAAGAGGCACTAAGAATGTGAGATCAAAGGTAGCAAGACCAACTATGAGAGGGAGAACAAAATTCCCAATGCATGTCTAAAAATCAAGTATGACATCCTTTTTAGTGTACCCAAGAAAGTAGAGTAACATAAAAGGACACATATTATGGAGAGTTGTTTTATCAACGAAACCATTTTTATAGGACATTGATCTATTGAAGTGGGAATGTAGAGTGTATTAGAAATAAATCCATGTTCCATATCAGTACTATCAAATGTAAGAATCAATGAGTTTGTTGTAAAAATAATGCCAATCATATCATCAAACATGTCAACATAAGATGGTGGAGGTGGAATAACATTGTAAGACTTTTGGACCTCTAAGATAAATTTAGCAGTATTGTATTCTAGAAGTGGGTCACTAAAGATGTTAAGTTGTGCATTGCCATCAGTAGGCTTAGGTTGAGATGAGTTATCATACTAAATTGTACCATCATTAAGGAGGTATTGTATAACATGAAGAATCTTTAAAAAACTATTTTTTTAGTGACCAATACATATGTGGTAATCGAAATGAGCATTAACAAAAAATATCTTACCATGAGGTGTTCTTGTATCAACCTCAAGCGGTGGAGGGAGTGATACAAGGTTACACTCGAGTAATTTTTGAATCTTTTTGTTTTTGTGGTGCATAAGTTAAATGGGTGAATTACCATTGAGAAGGATATAATTGTAGATATTTAGTTTAAACAATGCATTAATGATAGTTTTAGTTTTAGTTTATCATCAATAGCCTTACTCTTAAAAGTAGCCTTTGTTTGAAACTAGGGAAAATTTTAGCAGCGAATATTCATAATTTGGACAATATTAGGATTTTCGGAAATTTATTTTGGCTATTTTTATGGCCATGAAAATGCCCAGGTTTCACCCAAAAATTCTAAAAACAGTAATCTGTCCCATGAGAATAGCCAAAAAAATATCCATTCCCAATGTATATTTTTATATTGAATCACCGCGTGATCGATGGGCCAGGATTTTAAAACCTTCTTAGATTGCCAAGAAATCTATGGCACCTTATTGGTCGTTTGGGCTCATTCGCCGACATGTATGGGAGTTTTTTTAGGAATAATTTGATTAAATTCACCATATATATATATATATATATATATACATAGATGTAGATGTAGATTCTAGAATCACTAAGCATTGAGCAAAGTTTGAAGGTTTTTAAAATATTTTCTGATTTGTCTCTCTCTCGAGATTTGCTGCTCTAAAAATCCTTGTTGCATATTTTGTTCTCCCTTATTTTTCTACTCGGTGTTGCTACATGTATCTTCTCTATTCTCATTCGTTATATATTTTATTCTTATGCATATATATTGCTTAGTCAAGATCCTACTCTAAATATTCCCCCTTTTTCTATATTATCCACTGCATATATAATCCTTTGACCCTGTCGTGACCAAAAACCAGACCTAAAATCTTTACCTATTTTCATTGAATCTGAGGCGTGAAGTCCACTTAAGCTCATCACTATATAATGTGGTAGAATTGTGCCACATGTCTTGCATGGATGGTTGAGATGAAATTTACTGTCTTGACCGAGGGGGTCGGACCCAAAACACAATACAATATAGCATATTTTGTGTGGTTTAAGTCCGTCAAGGGGATTTTTTAGGGAGCACAATGGAATGTTTCCACATGGCTAGAGATTTTGGGAGAGGATTTAAAATCTAATGGCCACAAATATATTAATTCTTATTAGTGAAGTGGTTGGGGAGAGGGAAACAATTTTGAAATACTACAGGAGGCTTAAGATTACCAACCACCATTAATTCTGATATGAGTTAGTGAGTCGGACCTTGGTGATTACCACTGGAGAGAAAATTTGACAGAGTGTATTCTCAAAACTAGTTTTAGGAGATTCGCCATTCGATTTCCAATTTTTTTTAATATTTTTACCATTTTATCCGTAAGAATGAAACTAGTTACAGGTATAGTCAACAATACTATGAAACTTGTTACAGGGATATTTTTCATAATTTCTATGTTTTTTGGGGGGATTCCTTAAAATTTTCCCTGTTTGAAACTTGTGAGTATAAGTAATATGATAATTAACAACATATTTGAGCTTATTCATATTGAGGATCTTAGCTTCACATTCTTTCAAAGTATGAAAAATATGAGCGAATGAATGAAACTTGTAAAAAATGACCAATTCTTGCAAGGGAACAAGGAGACTATGTAAAAATATTTTGTAATTCATTACTTACCAACATATTGTTCATATTGGAAAGTGTAGTCTTATATCACAAAATATAATTGTTGATGAACTCATTAGAACCTTTCTGCATTTTATACATTTGAGCGTAAGATACTTTGTTGTGAATAATGATATAAAATTATGTGAGAAATTGATTAGCTATATTAGTGAATGGTCTTACATATTACATGCGTAGCTCTTAAAACCATTATAAATGAAAAAATAGACTCCAAAGAAAAATATCAATAAGTAATGTATTATTTGTAGAGTAGTCCAAGCAAGCAACATGAAATGAATGGAGGTTCTCTTCAGGGTCACCCTTCCATCAAAATCAGGAAACTTCGGAGAAAAAAATCCGATGGGTAAAGGGTATGAAGCCACTTTGGATGCAAGTGGGTTATGAATCAGCTGAGTAGAATCCATAGTATGAAAATAAGTTGAGGCGCCTTGTTGTATTTGTAATATTTGAGATTGCATATTGTGAATAGAGATTTTAGAGACTATTTTTTAGAGGAAGAAGAATGTGAGACACTACGAGTGTAGATAGGATATGTAGGAATAGTATGGGTCATAGGAATAGTCATGGAAATATTTTGAAGTGTAGGATTAGATTACCCCAAGGAGATAGAAATTATCATTGTAGGGATAGTTGATTCAACCATAACAAATGGAAAATTTGGATTATGACCTATTTTAGAAGATGCAACAATATTTTTGAGTTGATCATAGTTATTATAAATAATAATGCCTATATTTTTAGGATTCTCTTACAAAAAATGTGTAAAATTTTTTGCTACATCATTTGATGAAACATGATTATCAACCATATCATGATACCACTCATCATATATAATATTAATCAAGACCATGAATAGAAAATGAGAAAATATTTCAACAAAAGCATACGTGCATTCACAAGAGATAGAAAGCATACTATTAGAGGGTGTAATAAGGTTAGAGTGATAATGGTGAGGTTGGGAATCCTTAGACAATCAATATAAATGTAGATAATGATCCATGAGATTTGGAACCATGACACAGAGAAAAATATAACAATACACATATTCAATCAATAATAAGGTTTCAAACCACTATCTTCACCCTATCTCTACCTTGGAGGATCATACACAAGCCTAAAATGGATTCAAACTTAATTATTTGATAAAATTTACCTTGAGTGGATTCAAAAATCATCAAGACCTACTTCATACTCTAACTCAGAAATCATTTCACCTTTCAAAAATGTCACTCTTCACTCAACACTGACCTTACACTCATGTACCTTAACTTATTATTTCCTTTTGTTTCACTAACTATTGCAATAATAATGAATTGTATCTTTATTTAGTTCTCACCAATATTTCTCATCATTATCCCCTTCATTAATTACCCTTGACCATCACTGAGGTGTAATAAAAATTTGGTGTTCTAACTCTTAACATTTCCCCTTCAATCTCACTTTTACTCTTCTTGCTCACAAGCTACATACCAACCTCGTCTCACTGTATTGTCAAGCATATCTTTTCTATCCTAAGGTTTCAAGGCACAAGAAATGAATTTTTAAGTACCCATTTTGATCATCTTCATTTTCCCAAAGTTACAAGTTCTAACTCTACTTCAAAATCCTAATCCCTTCGTAAAGGTCCCTATCCAATTAGGCCTATAGACTGTGTCACACTATCCTAGAAAGGATTGTCAAGAAAATATTCAAACTTAACTGGTGAAACAAAAAAAATAACTTTTCAATGGTTTTATTACTGGATCTATATTATTTATTTTTAAGTTTTAGATTTAGATTCATTAATTTAGCCTTTCAAATAACAAACACTAGCCAAACTTGACTAAATGCAATAATACATACCCAAGGAGACACAATTGGTTATAATTTACACTATAGCTCGATTCAAGGATTCAAAATTTCTAATGAGGTTTGTTTCAACACTAGGAAGGGAATTTCATTACAAAAATATCCTAACCACAAGTTTCATAATTCTACCCATCATGCATGCACAAGAGAAACAAGGTATTATACCTTCAAGGTTTGCAGTGAAGTATCCATTCTTTTTTTGAAGGAAAAAACATATTTCTATCTCAAATTAAACATCTAACACAACCTTTCTATAGATGGTTCACCTTCCACAGTCCCTAACAATAGAAAATGAACTCAAACTCATGAAAAAACATGTTAGTACAGTCACAATCATCTTATTTATGCTTGTTCAACATGTAGAGGGAGATAATGACATCTTTAACCTCTTAGACCTTTCTAAATTATACAACCACATTCCATGCACACCTCAATGCATGAATCGTTGATCAAAATTTCTCAAAATTCTTAACAAGACCAATACAATCCTACCTATTATCTACAGTCTTTTTAGCTTCTTAACCAAAGATAGGTCATTAAAGCTTCACATTCGATTTCCAAGCCATTAAACAAACATGTTCAAGATTTAGTATCCTTGATTACATACCATACATGTTACATAAGGAATATTTCACAGTATAACTCAAAGTATTACAAGAAAAGGTCATCTCTTTTTCTCAAACTAGAATTTATTTATTTACTTCATACTGTGTTACAAAATTTTTACACTCATTTTCTATTCTTTTCTTCATCCTCCATATGAGGAATACCATATCATTAACTCCTTCTCATCATATTTCTTTTATTTTAACTCATTTATACTCCTATATTCAAGTTCCCTATATGCATGTACCTACTCCTTCACTCATAACTGGCATTTTGTGACCTTTGGAGTTCACATATACCTTTGTTACTCTTCTCATGCCACCTAAGACCCTACATCAAGATGAAATATTATTCTTGACCTCTAAAACATGACTTAGACAATTTAATCCCCTTCACATTCATGATAAGCCATTTTACATACCTTTTACAAATTTGAATACATTTTGGAGGGAACTATCAAGTTCAAATTTGGACTAATTGACCACCTAGCTATTTCTCTCTCACACTTCCATGCACTTTATTTTATCTCACATATATAACTAGGATTATGATTTTCTAACTTGGAAGTTCTTGAATAAGCTCCTGCATCAAACCATGATGTACAGAAAATCAACAAGGAGGCAACATGAAGGTTTTCAAGCAATAAATGTGATTCAAACATCAGGTTCACTAAATATTTACACCCTAGTTATATTTTGTAATATTATTATACAATAACTAAAAATATGTAAGGGTTTGCAACATTTAAACTTTTCTACTCTAATTAACTTCCAACATTAATCATACAAAATCATAATAATGCATTCAAACTCAAAATTATTGGAATGATTGATAAAAGATAAGTACTTAGTAAAATACATAAGAGGAGAGATAAAATTATATGTTTAGGGTAGGACATAGAGAATATGGATTTACATTGTAGTGACAAAAGGATTATTTGGCACTATATATGTTTCAGTAAAATTTATGGAGCTAAAACCCCAATAGGGGCGGGAACGCATAAATTTTTTACAGTATAGACTTGATTTATATGGTCCTCACCTAGCGATGTATGATTTTGAACCCTTTGAAAGATTGGATCTATAAATTTTTGTGTGCTTCACTTGTTTGTAAATGATATTTTTTATATGTTACTCTTGCATGAACAACTTTGGTATGAGATGTAATCACCTACAAATAAGTGAAAACCCTAAAAAAATTCATAACCTTCATCAAAGTATTAGCAAATCAAAAGGAGAAAATATGTGTGTGTGGTGAGGTTGGACTACCCTTGGTGGTTATACTCACAATTTCTAAACTAATCCAATTGCTCCCTTACATTCCCTCATTGTGTAATCACGCCTCATGTGGTACTCCTAGGTGTTTTTGTAAATGTGAATAGATAACCAACTCCCTAAGGATATCCTCATTCTCTTGACACCAAAACAGTGGAATAAGTGCATCATATAAAATGTACCCAGTGTGTTAATAGTAATATATTGTGTTTCAGAGCTATGTTACCTATCCCTTTATTGATTGAAACCCTTGGGTAGTGCTTAGAGTGAATTTGATCTTAATAAGACATGGCTCTATGATATTTTCAAGCTTAGAAATAGATGCAAATAGAATATTTGTCTTGGTTTATGCTTTAAACTTGTGGTAGGGAATTCTCTAGATGATGTGTAACTTATTTGGAAAGATCTAGGAAACCTGTGAATGTTTTTCAAATGATATTTGTAATAACATCTTGTAAGAGTGCTAGGTGATTCATAAAGTGATAATAACTTTCTTATATAGCATTCTGTATGTGAAATATTCTAAAAAGGACAAACCTATGAAGATGAAATGGCCCAAAGAATAATTAGATATCAAAATTAGAACCGATGAATGCTAAAGGGAGGAATCGTACAAGTCATCCAATACCAAACCTAACATCTTGACCCTTCCATACATTTTCGAACTAAATAAATGCACTCATAACTAAAAGTTATATCATGAATATAAGAGGTTTAATGTTTCTTTGATTAAATAATATTCTAAGAATTGATGGCATATTAGAGTGTAAATATAAGAAAGTTTCATAAGATCTAGAGAGATAATGAGATTCGATTCCAAATATGATAATTTTTCTTAGCAATGGAACATGGTAAAAACTTGGCATTTCACAAGGAAAAGCTACTAAATTTTAGTGTCTACAACCACAATAAGTGAGCCATACATGTTCTTAATAATATGCTACATGAACCAAGTCACACTTAAACGTCTAAATATATGGTAATTCATAATCTAATTATGATGATGATGACACACACTCAAAGTTCAAATTCCACACCCAATCCACAAGACTCACCTTAAAAAACAACTAGCTTTTGAGAAGGAGTACACCAAATATTGGAATCATCAATCAATACATGATGTTCGAATGTATATAAGTAATATCCAAAATGATATTACAAATTACAACAATATATGGAAGTTATATCCATTTATAGTGTTGAAGAACTTTTTTTGCAAGAAAAAATATGGGGTTTTATTCTGGGACTAAGTCACTCCTCTTTGGAATGGAGAGGCTCCCATTTATTGAAAGCTAAAAGAATTCCACACTAATTATATTCTTAGGGTGGTCAAATACTAGGATAAAACAAAAAAACTCCACTAAACCTATGGCAAAAGAGTATGATGTATGATAAGGAGAAGAGAAATAGAGAGGGATTTTCAGTTAATAAACAGGATGTAGAGTTTATCAACCACAAAACTAGAAATATTTCCAGATTTAATGAGAAGACACCAATATGCAAAGAAAGACAAAAAAACATAATAAAAAAGTTTAAGTACATTATATTCATCAAAATATTTAGTCTTACCCTAGTTATACAGGATTACAATTCTCTATTAGAGTAGGATTTAAGAAAGATAGGAATACATTAGGCAAGAAATAGAAGAAATACAACTTTTCATAGGAGGAGAAAAGATTGATCCTTTAGAATGGAGAGAGCCTTACAATTTATAGTTGAAATAATGGATCTTCACATTCCCAAGTGACCTTTCAACTTAAAGTTAATTTTCAACAAATAAATATAAAATTTAAGTGACATAAGTCACTTTTAAAAAATTTGCTCCTCAATGGAGAAATATAATGCTAGAGAGAGAAAGTGTGATAGGAATGAGATTCTCTAGGATGAATTTCCGCTCTTCCCTGGCTGTAGAGATGAGTAACGCAACTAAATAGTACCTTCCTCAACTACTCTCTTATATAATCATGTCTTGTATAGTACTAAGAAATGATACTTCACACCTTATCTTGACCTACCATCTTTTGTCATGTCTTGAAAAAACTCTCTTTCAACTCTTCATCTCTAAGAAAAATGGTAGTCTGCACAAATTAGATATTTGTCATGAATATGATCTCTTGTCTTCCATATGAGAAAAATCTCAACTTCCAATCATCATGAATAATTCACTCACATCAAGCATATCCTAGACTTGGTAACCATGAGCCCTCTTTGATTTTATAGTATCAAAGGTTCTTGAGAAACCTCGAAGGTAACATAGCGATCCTTTGAAATGGAAACACTTCCTCTTTGTGAGATGGAACCAAGAAATGACTAGATGGACAATCTACTCGTGAATAATAATAGCACATCATATCTTGTATTTTGAATGCATGGTGGGGGGAAGATCTAAAATACACTAGCACCATGGTTCCCGTCGTAAAATCCTTCGAATGATTCATTTGGATGTTTCATTCTCAACAGTCCTCTTGTGCACGCTAAATCAAGTTAGAAAATGAGTTTGCATTATTATCCAATTTTCTTCAATGGTCTTTAATGATGATTTCAGTTGTGACATGAATTTTTTCATTATGGATGAAGGAATCATCCAAATCACTTTATAATGGATTCATTTGAAAGATATTGCCAATAAGAAGTGATTCTCCAATTTTTAGACAATTCTCTCATCTAGATCAATGCAAAAGTGAAAAATTCAATAAAACAAGAATAATACTAAGGGAAAATTTTCCTCCATATCTCTAAAAATATCCACCTCATCATACAATAAATATCTCAAATGAAATCTTATTTTATGACAAACAATTGCTCCAAATTTGAGACAATTTGGCTTGTTAAGTCACCAAAAAAATGCAAATACATTTGATGAGGGAAAAATTAGTTCTCCATATCTCAAAAACAATACTCCACCTCATCATCTAATCAATGGATATAGTGAAATCTTATTTTATGAGGAACATTTTTTTTAAAATCTAGACGATATGGCTTGATAAGTCACCAGGAATCTGCAAAACAATTTTTAGCTATTCTAGGAAAAAATGGAGCTCTTGGATGGAAAATTATTTCTCAAATAAAAATTAAATTATTCCATGATATCCCAAAAGTAGAACAACATATGAAATGTGTTTTCAAACGAAGAAATTTGGTAAAGTTTTGAGGTTATTCAACCATGGGATCACTGACAATGAGCAAAAGACGGTTTTGGAAACTAGGGAAAATTGTTGGTTTTAATGGCTTCCATGGAGGAAAAATATGAAGTTTTAATGTATTTTCATGATGCAATTTTTCTATTTTTTAGTTTGGATTTTTGGAGGGAAGTGGAGATTTGAATTTTGTTTACACATGGCAGAGAATGAACTTTGCAAATACAAAGTGTGTTTTCTACAAAGTGTGCAATCCACCTCTCAAAAATGTACCTCCACCAGAAAAAGGATGGAAATTTGTGGTGTAATTTCACCTCCAAAGTGTACCTTAGTTCACATGAGCTCCAAAAATTCACTTAAGGTGGAGAAAGTGGGACCCACATGAAAAAACCTCTCTTTGTATGCCTATTTTGCCATTAATTTTTTACTTTTTGTCTCCACCAATCAGAAGGGAACACAATTTTGCAAGTGGAGATGGAAAGTGAAGAATGCAAAGTGCATTACACCTCAAAAAGTATGCCAAGATTCCAAAGTGTGCCAGGTGTACTTGATGACATCATCAACACAATGTTAAATTAGAATACGAAGTGCACTTTTCGCATCGAGGTCTAAACTTAACCATTCCATGCCATATAATATTTAGTTTTTAATGGAAAGAACCTAAAACTATGAAATAATTTAGATAACTTTAAAGTGAGTTCTTCATGAATTTTTTCTCAAATCACCCCTTTTACCTAGGAAGGCATGCTAGTGAGTTGAATTGTCAGAGGAGTTTGAAACAAGTATGAACCAAACCATAACTTGGGTCATGAATGAGGGTTCAATGTGATTAAACTTGGATTTTTTTCATTATACCAAATCCACTTGAGATTCCCAAAACCCTCAGTGAAAATTCCTTTTCCAAAAATACCATCATGTTCTAGTGTTGGGAAGGTTTCATCTTTTTATATTTAAAAAATTTGTCTTACATATTTCATTACACAGTAGACCCCATAATATTTTCGATGAATGAGATTTGATCTTCCAACACCACCCATAGTTCCTGAAACCTTTCCTATAATTTGACCCTTCTATAGTGCTCACATGCTCACCTTCTCCAAAAAGCACCTGGAGAGAAAATTTTCCCAAGACCACTTCGAAGGTCACATAATCTATTCTAAATGATGCTTCCATGGAGAAAATTTGAATAAATTTTTGTTGAAAATAATTTGCGATCCTAAAACGATTTAAGGTTCTCAAAACCTTTCCCATAAGTTGACTTTAAAACTAGGCACTTTAGACAATTTTGACCAGTTTTGATGAGTTTGACCAAAAGGGGGCAAATTTTTCAATAGGTTTTTCAAGTAAAATGCCTAAACATTTTACATTGCATCAATTATATCTAACTTGGGTAATTTTATTGGTTTGGAAAAATTTAAAACAAGGAAAATAGGGACACTGAAATCTCACAAACTTAAGTTGACCAGTGCCTTATCCATTGGGCGGAATAGAGTCAACGTGAAACACCTTCTTATGGGATATTTATTAAATAACACACACAAACAACATAGGAAGGAAACAAACCAAGGAGAAACAAAAAACCTAGCTCACCTATGTATAGGTGGGGGGAACCTACTATCACTGTAATACTTGTTTTTCTCTTAATGTTACCCGTACATGGGAAACACCAAATGAATTTTCTCTCCAAATTGATTGACTATTTCAATAAAGTAAGACCCCTTTCTTTTTTTTTGTGGAAGGAAGATGCTACAAGAGATATCCATACACCTGAAAAAGGGAAATTTGCATGTTTTTTCTTGAGAAAATTTATATGAATCTCCTTGCAAGTGAGTATCCACTCAGATAGATCGTTTTATTTGTTTCTTTTAATTTTTCATTTCTAACTTCCCATATATTTTTAGATTCATCCCTACTTTTGATTCCCTATTTTTCATTTGTCTGTTATCAAAGGGTTGATTCTGGTTCACAACTAGGATTGTGATCTCCAATGGGATTTTTTTCTTTGTTTTTCATGCTCCACATGACCATCATCTCTATGAGTTGGTTCTTAATAGATATTTTTAGATTTACAAAACCATCAAAATATTCTTGGTGTCTCATGTTTACTAGTTTCTCAATACAAAAATCCCTCACACACACCGAATCAGCGTCAATATATTACTCGCTATGGTGTGACTTACATAGTGCTTCATCCTCTTTAAAGAAAATGAACACGCGCTTGGGGATTACATTTAGATTTCATCACTCTCCTCATCATGACCATATTGAGCTACAGTAGTCATCTCCATGATGGATATATTTTCTTCTTGAGTGGAATCATCCTTGAGAGACTCAAGAACCTTATTATCTAAACATTTATCGTTGAGAAGGTTATCTTCTCCAAATGTAAAGGATAAAGTTTCATATTCACAATCATATTCATCAGGTAAATCCTCATTTCAGATCTTGAGAATAGATTGGAAATTTTGGGCTCTCCTTTCCAGAGCTCATTTGATGTCACTTTCCTTTCATGGTCTACATTATTTTCATCTCGGGGATATTTTGTGGCAAGATAATATATCCTTGATCCTCATCATCACCAAGTAGAGAACTTGTATCTATCCTCAATGAGAATTACACACTATCAAAATTTTGGTCCATCAAATCATCATGTTTATTCTCAACTAGATTAATCACACCTAGGTACTCCTCCATCAATATGGGTCACGCAACATGTTCCTTTGAAGTTATGAAATAGTTTGCGTATCTCAAATATTGTTACAAAAAAATTTACATTGGGTTATCCTTTCTTTGAACAGTGTATCTCATTTTTACTATAGGAAGGAGCTTCTTCATTTTACCCTTGAAATATATGGTGGCATATGACCAATCCATTTGTATAACTCCACTAGCATCCCAACAGAAACTATGACTCAACAAAATCCCATATGAAGTTAGAATGTATGCCAAAATTATGTTCAACTTGAATTTCTTGTCATGAAAATACACAAATCTTACTTGAAATTTTTTTACTTGACCAATGAGAGGTAATTCTTTTTTATCCATTGAGTAACAATGACCAACAACATGACTTTATAGGGCATGACATTTTCATAAGCACCAAACTCAATGATAAATTTCCTCAATTTATACCCATTGACCAGCAAAGTGAGGTATAAGGGTTCCACTTTCTCAAAAGTGGAGGATGTTGAAGCAAGAAGGTTATGAGGAGTGGTAATAAGAGTGGGAATTGGTTCTTTGGTAGAGGAATTTATGGAACTAAACTTTAAAATAATTCCTTTGATGAACTGAAAACGTTTATCAAATTTCTTGGGATGGGTTATCAAATACTCAAACACAGAAATTTGGACTTTGAACTTCTTAACATGATCGATGATGTCAAAGGATGAAGTGGTGGATACTTGGGGAATAATGACATCCTTGAAAAGTGTAGAAGTTACATTCTTAGAAGTAGAAGAAGAAATTAATTTATCCAAAGGAGAGGAAAGAGACTTACCCATAGAATTATATGTGGATTTGGATTAGGTGATCTTAGGATTTTTCTTGACAGACTCTGTGGAACTTGGCAATGGTGATCCTTTTTTTGTTGTTGTTTTCTGTAGATTCACCTTTTGAGGATTTGAGTGCTTCACTTGGGAAACATAGGAACATGCCTCTTTCTATACTTGTGAGCGAGTGAATACTACACAAGATTAGTTATTAATATCAACCATGGAATCCTCATAATCTTCATCATATTGGTATTCAAAATACCCAATGTTCACATATCCAAAATTTTATTCTCTTTCAATTTCATATTCTCCATCTTCTCAAGTTCCAAATGCAACATTAATCGATGGAGCTTATAAGTAAATACTCTGGGGTGCTATAGTAATATGATTCCATTTCTAGTTCTGATAAGGGGTATATTGAGCCATTTGATTCTTCAATATAGTCATATCATTAACCAACTTTTACAACAATGAATTATTGCCTTCATCATAGGAGCTTTGGATTTTATTTCTTGTTGAATGATTCTTGATCTTTCCTGACATGATAATGATCATCTTCCACCTCAATCGAATTTTTTTGAGCATCATCCAAATGTATTTGGTTCGAGTTATTCTATGCAACATGAACCCAACTTCAAGTAAGCTGAGAATTTATGAAGAACTCTTTTGATTTTTTGTAGTAGGATAGGAACTAGTAGGAATCTTGTTAATCAACTTCTTGAATTTAGCCAAAAATTCTATCATAAGTTCTTGTGGTTCCTTCTTCATTTGAGCTAATTGGGAAAAAAGTCATCACCATATTTCACTAACTTCAAACATTCTTCAAACTTAGCTTTCATATGTTCCCAATCAATGATTGAACAAGATGAAAAATAGTAGAACCATTCTATAGTAGCATCTTGTAATGACTCCATGAATAGGAGAATAATAACATGTTCATGTTTCACTCCAAGAATGCCACGAGATATGATAAAGGATATAATATGCTCATCAAGATATTGATTTCTGTCTCTATATAACTTGGAAAATTTCTTTCTCAATCCTCTGGATAATTCATGAAGTAGAGTAGTCCAAGCCAATAGACCAATGTTCTGACCCCAAGGTATTGGCTCAACCATCTCTATAGGAAGAGTGTTTAGTGATTATGGAGAGAGTGGAAGTGCAAGAAGATTTATGGTAGGATCTTCAAATAGATCTTTAGGAGATTTTTTTGGGATCCATATGGGATCAAGTATGAAATCAATTTTTCTTGTGGCTCGAATAGAGGATTATAAAAAATTACAATGCTACTTACTTTTTTTCCTTTTGTGTATATCTATATTCTAGTTTGTAAGGGATTTATAGATGAGGAATATGAAAATTTATAGCAAATAATATGAAAATACACGGCGGAATATGAAGGATTTCTTTAAAAAATCAATAGGTTTCCATGCAATAAATTTCATATTTTGTGAGTTTTGTATTTTAATAATTTTTATTGATTTTTTGGATCATATAGGGTGCAAGACACCAAAATCTAACCCATGGTTGGTGAAAAAAATTTTGGTGAAATATTTTGTTGCAAGAAAAAATATGGGGTTTTCATCAACACTCTAGGACTAAGTCCCTCCTCTTGTGGATGGGGAGGCTCTCATTTATTTAAAGCTAGATAAATTGTACACTAATTTTATTCTCAAAGTGTTCAAAGACTAGGGATAACACAATAATATTCCACTAAACTTGTGGCAATAGTGTATAGATGGAAAGGATTTTGAGGTACAATTAGGAGAAGAGAAATGGAGAGAGGGTTTCAGGTAATAAATAGGATGTAGAGTTTATTAACCATAAAACAATAAATATTTCCAGATTCCATGAGAGGACACCAATATGAAAATCTAGATGAAAAATACAATCGATACAAATTTGAAGTACATTATATTCATCAAAAGATTCATTCTTTCCCTAGTTTCAAAGGATTACAATGCTCTATTGGAGTAGGAATTAAGAAAGAGAGGAATACATTAGGCAAGAAATAGAAGAAATAAATCTTGTTATAGGAGAAAAAATTGATCCTTTTGAATGGAGATAGCCTTACAATTTATAATTGAAACAATGGATCTTCACATTTTCAAGTGACCTTTGAACTTAAAGTTCATTCTCAACAAAGAAATAGAAACTTTAAGTGAGTTAAGTCGCTTTTACAAAATTTTCTCCTCAACAGATAAATAGAATGTTAGAAAGAGAAAATAAGAGAGATAAAATGTGATCAGAATGAGATGCTCCAATATGAAGTTACACTCTTCCCTCACTATATAAATGAGTGTTGTAACTAAATAGGACCTTCCTCAAATATTTATATGATTAGAGCATGTATTTTCCAGGATGGAGAAATGATGCTCCACACCTTAACTTGACCGATCATTTTTTGTCATGTCTTGAAAAAACTCTCTAGCAACTCTTCATCTATGGTAGTCTACACAAATCATATCTTTGTCACGAATATGATCCCTTTTCTTCCACATGAGAAAACACTCATCTTAAAATAATCATGAATAATGCACTCACACCAAGCATATCTCAGACTTGGTAAGCATGAGCTCTCTTGGATTTGACAGTATCAAATTTTCTTGAGAAACCTCGATGAAAACATAGTGATCCTCTGAAGTGGAAACACTTCCTCTTTGTGAGATGGAGCCAAGAAATGACTGGATGGACAATGTATTTATGAAGAGTAGGAGTAAATCATATCTTATATCTTGAATGAAGGGTGGGTCAGAGATTTGTAAAACACTAGTACCATGGTTCTTGTCGTAAAATCCTTCGAATGATTCAATTAGATGTTTCCTACTCAAAAATCCTTGTGTGCACATTAAATCAAGTTAGAAAATGATTTTTCCTTCTTATCTAGGCATCTTCATTTGTCTTTAATGATGTTTTTAGTTATGACATGGATGTGGTCATTATAGATGAAGGAATCATCTAAATCACTCAAGAATGGATTCATTTGAAAGATAGTGCCGTTAGGAATTGATGCTCCAATTTTTAAACAATGCTCATTTTCGGATCAATGAGAAAGTGCAAACTGAAATGAAGTAGGTAGAATAATGAGAGAAAACACATTTCATATCTCTTAAAATAATCCACCTCATCATGCAAGAAATGGCTCAAATGAAAGCTTATTTTATGAGGAAATTTTTTTACAAATTTCAAACAATTTGGCTCACTGAGTTAGTGATTTAACAAATATTGAAATATGTTAAACAGTAGGATATTGCAGATTCACATATAATAGATAAATGCTAAAGTACAGATATGACACAAATAATAAGAAAATAGAAATTAAATCTATAAGTGCAGGACTGGGAATAGAATACTTGGCTGATTAGAATTGTTCTTGAAGGTGATCTAGACTAGAAAATAGGTGAACAAGGGGGAGAGACTATCACTACCACACTCAGAAAAATGTAGAACTTTTAGAATAAGCTGGACTAGGGTTCCTAGACTAGTACTACAACGTTTGGGCACTAGAGACCCTTGTTGGGGGTCTATGACTGTGGAAAATATTGAAACCTAGTTTTTATTGTGTCACAAGGTGGTCACTAACATTTTCTTTTGGTCACATGTATGTTGCACTATGTCCGTAGAATTTCTTGTAACCTACAAAACAAATGATCTCCTATAAAATACCAAAACACATCAAATCCTAAAAATAAAAAAAATGCAAATGGGGAGTCAAACTGCCCCTAGAGGTCACCCGACAGAGTGAACTTATGACCGAGCATTGCACTACATTTCATACCCCATGTATTTCTTGTATGTGTGCAAAAATCATGCCCTAGGAGGCTCTTGTGCAAGATACACTTGATAGTGAGTAATAGCTAGATATACCAATCTAAATAGATGTGTGGATGACACAAAAAGAAACTTCTCATCCTATGAAGTGTATGCAAAATTAGTAGTCCCTTGTCCCTTGAATGAATCTAGATGGATGCTTTTATGCTCTTAGAATGCCTTTGGATGTAACCTTAGGTGATGATAATAGATGTTTAGAGCTTGACCCTTTAATTCGATCACATAGTATTATATTTATATGATTACCTTATTTGAATTTCGTAATTAACCACTAAAAGGTCAACCCATAATAAAAAAAGATGCCCAAACGATAAAAGAGGCCCAAAAGAGGCGAGTAAGATACAAAGAGGTCAGGGGTGCCCAGAGGGGAAAAGGATGTCTGGGCACTAGCATCCTAGCTAGGCATTGGTGTGCTAAGATAAAGTAGTGAAGGTCAGACTAGGAAGTAGGTTGTAGGAGACTATAAATAAGACCATAATCAAAGCAAAAATGCTAAAGACTAGTTAATTACTAGTTTTCTTGTTTACTAATCATATGAATGCATGTATGTGATTAGGACCTAGAAGTGTACCCAATTGCATGATTTTGTGTCTATATTTGCCCCCATTTTATTTTTTTGAGTGAATGCTTGATAACATAAAGTAGATAAGAGATGTGTACCTAATAACCATGTAGATCAATGGCAAAAGTGTGCTGAGAGAGACAAGTGAAAGTGTTAAGTGAATAAAATGAAGTGTGGAATCTAAGGAAGAGGAAGTGACCCTAGGGTTGAAGCGTATGTGTTGTTCCATGTTTTACCTATTGTTCTTCTTGATAAAGGGATGCTTCTTGTTGTGTGTTAAGGATGGACCTATAAAAGATGATCAAAAGAGTAGTCAAATATGTGCTTATGAATATTTTTGATCCAAATATGTAAAAGTGTGTTAAAGTATTCAAAAAGGAAAGTGTGTACCTGATCTGTGTTGAGTGAAAATGATAGAAAATGTCCTAAACTGTTGTAGAAGAGAAAAAATTTGGGCGATATCATGCCACAACAGAAGAGTGTTGGGAGAAAGGTATAGTGTTATTCTCCATCCATGACTACTTCCTGAATTTATACACCACTACAGATGGTGTGATCGTGTTTTGTTCCATGTTCGATCCAAGTAGAAAAATAAAATAGAATGCATTATGATTGCTAGAGGATTGCTCATGTACTGTGAAAAATGTTCTTTGAACTGCTGAAAACCATGTTGATATGAGAAATAATGTGTAACTGCCCCTAGTCATAGGCACCCAGGAAAGGTCAAGAGTACCCAGACACTCATGTATGTATCTACGCACTATTGTATATGATGAACTAAGGAACCAAGTCAGAATCTGGTCCATATTGTGACTATGTCTTTCCTCTGTTCATGTGATGTGTAGGTTTAAACTGTGAATGTGTACTACTGAATGGGATAACTGATTCACCCAATGTATGCCCCCCTCATTTTGGGTACATGCAACGTCACTAGGAGAATGCGGCACAAATAAGAGGATTGTATGTTTATCTAAAAATGGTACACAGGGGGAATGTGCATGGTAGAAACAAAGGCACATGCAAACAAATTGTCTAGAAATATGTGTTAGTGCAAACAAGACAAATAGGAATATAGAAAACAATGTGTAATCTAGGAAGCAAAAATATAATGTAGACCGTGAAAAGTGGGTTGCAAACATGGTACGTCACTCACAATGTCACAAGACAATCAAGGCCGAAACTGCAAAAGAATACAAGAAATTAACTTACAAGACATAGGGAAAAGCCCATAAACAATGACAAATAATGAAAACTAGTAGAAAATAAAGTATCAAAAAATCATGTTGGAAAGTAGTTCCTGCAAGGAAAATGTTGCACATGAAGCACCCATTAGGATGTTAGAAAAATATAAAGTATTTCAAAGCATGTATAGATCCATGGAATAAGTAGTGTGATAGTAAAGTTAGAAAGTAACATGTAATGGAATAATAACACTTGTGATGTGTACCAATGCAGATGCCTTTAAAAGCCTTAGTGGGACTGGTAAGAGGTACAATTCCAAGCATCAATGTTGCATGTAAATCTGTTTAGGAATTCTACATTCACAACTAAAGACCAAGTGAATGTGAATGTGTATATTGAAAAAGATAATGACACAAAGTATTTTTCTAGCATGTAAAAAAGAGTGTATATGTGAGTATAAGTAAGCAAGAGTAATATGTAACCAATATATATGATGTGAATGAGTGAGATGGAATATTGTGTAATGTGAATGTGATAGGAGTAGCATTCCCCCCGAGAAGATGTTAATGAGTATGAGTGAAATGAGGTTCATTTATAAAATTCCCCTTGCCAGTCAATAATAAACCATAGAACAAGAGTGTGTCATCTAGAAATGGTTTGAACATGTGCACTAGAGAGATAGATGAATGAAGCATAAAGTGTAAAGAGTTTGAAGGAGGTAAGGTTCATTTCATATTTAGAACCTCAGTAGTCGAGTAAGAACCATGGAACTAGAGTGTTTCATAGGGTAATGAGTGTTTCGTATAAATAGAAGTGACAAATATGTACTCTGAAGCATAAAGTGTAGAGTGTAAGTGATTTGAGGTTCATGGATGTAGTATTCCCTCAATAGTAAAGTGTGAAACTTAGCACAAGATTGCATCATAGGGTAATGAAGATACAAGTTGTGTATAAAGTAGTGAATAATAAAAAATAGATGTAAAGAATTGAGTGTAATAGGAGAAATGAGATACACCTAGTAATTCTTTAAGAGGGGGGAAAATAAATGTGATGCACCCCAAGTGTATGAGTATGAGTAATATATCCAATAAAAGTTAAGGGAAAGGGTCCTTCGCCTGATGTCTGGGGAGATAAAGGAATGTGACCATTTTGTAAAGGTGGCGGTGAATGAGATTGACGATGTACATGCAATGAAATTTGAGGTGGTGAACACCTATTTGAAGGATACCAAAGAGGTGATGTGCACCTGTGTGGAGGAGAGGTAGGAGGTGAATGATGTGAAGACTTGCTAAGTGAAGGAGATTCCTAAGCAAGAGACCTAAACCAATGAGATGGATTAGTGGACCGATGAAAATGAGAAGGTTGTGTATGAATAGGCAAGCTAGGAGCATGTTTTCCTTAGATTTGAGAGGTTCATGGAACCTAGATGCTCTAGATAGTATGATTCCCACCTCAAGGGGAGGATGAGGCAATGGTGTGCATGGTGGGACAGATTTGATAGTGATTACTTGTTTTTTTAATGAACTTAAGACACAAGTGATTCATGGAAATGATTTCCCGAGTGGTGCAGAACCAAGGAGGACCTAAGAGCATGTCACAACCTTTGACACTAGGTGCCATAAGGAAATTCACAAGCATGGTGATAGGACCGATGGTAACTAGAATCTTGACATAACCGTAAGATTTGGGAACTGGATATGAAATATGAGATAGTGGATAGTTGTTAGCGATGAGAATTTTAATAGAGCATGCACTTATGTGAAATGATGGATCAATCATGGTGTTGTTTATAGGATGAGATCCAATAGATGCATTGATGTGTAAGTGATTAGAAGAAAAAGTAGCATGATAATCATGATTAGAAAATTCAATGAATGGTGATGATGCATCAGCACTAGCAACTAGAAAATCAAGAGACCCCGATGAAGGAGGGGGCATTGCATGGTATGCATGATTGGCCAAAGAATCTGTAGCTTGCTTCTCATGATTAGAGAGGGGATTATGGAATATTTTGAGATTTTTATTTTCATTGACTGGCATAGATACCGAAGGCTCATGGATCTTTATTACATTATTGTCAATTAAGTCTTGAATAAGATGTCTTAGTTTGAAACAGTGATCAATAGAGTGTCTAATGCATTGATGATAATAACATCTTGTATTTACATTGTAATTTCAACCTTTAGGACAAGATGGGTCTAGATTGAGTGGAGGAGGAAGTGTAATAAGATTGTTTTTAATGATTTGTGGTGGTAGTATATGCGGAGCACAAGGGAATTTAGTAAATGTACACTTTGGAAGATGTCATTAAAGCTTTTTAGGAGTAGATTCATCATTAATAATAATTTTTTCTTCATTTGTATTAGTAGATGGATTTAAAGGAGCTTTGCTCTAGTAGTAAGTAGAAGATGATGAATCCTAATCATGATACTTAAGTTCATAGTAATAAGTTTTCTTTTGCATAACTTAAGAGTATGTAAAAGGTGATCAAATGAAGGATAAGTCTCAAATATGACACTCTCTTGCAATGGAGACAAAAGGATTTGCAAAAAAAAATATCTTGCAATTTTGAATCAATGATTATATTGGTCATGCTAGCTAATTTGTTCTTATATCATAAGACATAGTATGATAAATGCTCATTGGATCCTTTTTTGATTTATATGAGTTGAGCATAGGATATTTTTGAACTGATATTGATTGAAAAGTGAGCAAGAAAAGCATCAGCTAAATGTGTAAAATATGTTACCAAATGAATAGGTAGATCATATAACCAACACATAACATAGTATTGGAGACTTCTAGGAAATAAATTTACAAGTATGATCATCTGCATACTCTAGACATGCCACATAGAAATATATGATATGCTCTTGAGGGTCCCTATTTCCTTTGAAGGTAGGGAGCTTAGGAGTGAAAAAAATTGGAGGGAGTATATAAGTGGAAATGGTGTGTGTGAAAGGAGTATTAAGGAGAAATTTGGAATCCAGATATGGAGAGGCGTGATAAGTAGCTCATTGAAGTTGACCAGTTTGAACTTGAAGCTCCTGATAGAGAGAGGATAGATATTGAGTTCCAGAAGAAGATACTTGTCTTGTATTCTAATTAAGAGGTAGAGTGAAATGTCCGGTAGGATTAGGAATGAAAACAAGTATAGTGGAAGTAGGTGGAGTGGTAGAAGGAGGAGGTCGAGTAGTAATATTAATAGAGGAATTAGTAGAAGTATGACCATTAAGCTCAGTTAGATTGGTGGCCTCCTCACGAGCAGCGAATAAGAGAAAATGTATATCTAGTGAGTTCTCATCAATATGCTCATTGAACTCTTGAAGATGGGATTCAATAAAGGGACCATAAGATTTATCCATGATAATATTGTTGCAAAGATTCCTAGAAGCAAGGTTGGGTGTGAACATATGGGTTCACCAAATGATTTAAAAAATATTGAAATATGTTAAACCCTGGGATATTATAGATTCACATATAATAGATAAATGTTAAAGCACATATATGACACAAGAAATAATAAAATAGAAATTAAAACCCTAAGTGCAAGAGAGGGAATAGAAGATTTAGTTGATTATCACTTTTCCCGAAGGTGATCTAGACTAGAAAATAGGTTAACAAGGGAAAGAGAGTGTCACAACCGCACTCAAAAAAATGTAGCAATATTGGAATAATTTGGACTGGTGTTATGGTGCCTAGGCACCAGATACCTTTGTTGGGCACCTGTGACTACGTAAAATTTTGAAAGCTGGTTTTTTATTGTGTCCCAAGGTGGGTGATAACCTTTATTTTTGGTCACCTGTATGTCACATTATGTCCGCAAAATTCACCTGTAACCTGTAAAACAAATGATGTCTTGTAAAAACCCAAAACACATCAAATCCTAAAAAGAAAAAAATGAAAATGGGGAGTCAGACTGACCCCAGTGGTCACACGATAGAGTGAACTTATGATCGAGCATTGCACTACATTTTATACTCTATGTAGTTCTTGTGTGTGTGTGTAAGAACTTTTCCCTTGGAGGCTCTTGTGTAAGATGCACTTGATAGTGAGAAATAGCTAGATGTACCAATGTAAATAGATGTGTGTAAGAAACAAAAGAAACTTCCCCTCCTATGAAGTGTATGAAAAATTAGCAGTCCCTTGTCCCTTGAATGAATCTATATGGATGATTTGATGCTCTTATAATGCCTTTGGATGCAACCTTAGGTGATGATAATAGATGTTTAGAGCTTGGTCCTTTAATTTGATCATATAACATTGTATTTATGTGATTCCCTTGTTTGAATTTTGTAATTAACCACTAAAAGGTTGACCCATAAGAAAACAAGATTTCCAAAAGATAAAAGAGGTCCAAAAGGGGCAAGCAAGATACAAAGAGGTTGGGGCACCTAGAGGGGATGATGGTGCCTAAGCACTGGCGTCATGGCTGGGCATTGGTGTCTAGAGCCAAGAAAGATCAAGCAATGAAGGTCAAACTGGGCAGTAGGATGTAGGAGACTAGAAAGAAGACCAAAAGTAAAGAAAAAAGGCCAAAGAAAGTACTTAATTACTAGTTTTCTCACTTAGGAATCATATGAATGCAAGTATGTGATTAGGACCTAGAAGTGTACCCAAGTGAGTGATTTTGTGTCTATAGTCACCGGGAAAATGGAAATACATTTGAAGAGGGAAGAATATTGAGAGAAAACACAATCCTCCGTATCTCTGAAAATAATCCACCACATCATGAAATAAAATGATCATATGAAATATTATTTTATGAGGAATATTTTCTCCAAATTTCAGGCAATCTAGCTCACTGAGTCACTGAGAAAATACAAAATAATTTTCAGTTATTCTGGGGAAAATGGAGTTCTTGACTAGAAAATTATTTCTCAAATAAAAAATAAATCATGTCATGATATCCCCAATGTGATATATATCACCTGAAAGTAATTTTTAAATGGATCACTTTAGAAAAAATTTGAGGTTTTTCAGCTGTGGGATCACCGATAATGAGAAAAAGACCATTTTGGAAACAAGGGCATGGAGCTGGTTTTAACGGACTCCATGAAGGAAAATTATGAATTTTTAATGGAGTTTCACAATGCACTTTTTCTATTTTTTCAGTTGGGATTTTTGGAGGGAAGTGGAGATTTGAATAATCTTTGCACATGTTGGTGGAGATTGAACTTTACAAATGCAAAGTGTGTTTTCCACCAAGTTTTCAATCAACCTCTCAAAAATGTGCCTCCACCAGAAATGGGTGGAAATTTTTGGTGTAATTTCACCTCCAAAGTGTACCTTAGTGCACGTAAACTCCAAAAATGCATATAGGGTGGAGAAAGAGGGACCCACGTGAAAAAACCTCCCTTCATATGCCTATTTTTCTATTAATTTTTGAATTTTTGTATCCACAAATTAGAAAGGTGTAAATTTTTACAAGTGGAGATGCAAAGCGCATTGGTCATAATTAATTAAATTATGACAACTTATAATTTTACTATAGACCCTCTTTAGGGGAAGGACCCTCTCAATCTACTTCAGCTAAAAAAATAAAATGTAGATGGAAAAATATCCCCCATCTAGCCTCAATGACATACTACCCAATTCATTAAGGGGGTATGACGAGGAGGAGGATGCGTCAGTCACACCAACTTCAGATGTTGAGAAACCCTCTTATCTTATCTATAATAGGTATTGACACATAGTGAGAGCAAATGACCCTCTACGTAAATAATGTTGGCAATATATTAGAGGATGTTTGGGGGAATTTATTTATTTTAATATGTTTTTATTTAAGTGTCTTAATTTGTTTTATCAAAACATATCATTTTACTAGTTACATTTTACAAGTTACAACACTTATAATACAATAAGTTACATTTTTTACACAATTTTTATAAGGAAGTCTTCCCATTCTATCTTAAATGCAATTTATAAAACATGAATAATCGTGTACACTATTAGATGTGTTTAATATATTGATGATTTTGTAGTTATGAAATTTTTTATCAAAATGTGTATTTAGTTAGGTGTTCATCAATTTAGCCATAGCTCACACTATTATCTCACAAAAAATTCTCATTATGGGTACTCCAATGATATTTCATCTATGTTTAGGGTAGATGGATATCTAACATGGGTATTGGAGTAATATGTTCTTGGAGGAAACAAGCTCAAACTCATATACACCTCATTTTTTATGCTTGCTAACCATTTCTTTTGTGTAGGGTCTACTAATGGATCTTCCTCTTGAGAAAGCACCTTAAGGGGCTTTCTAAGCTTGGGGTGTAATCAAACTTGGTCAGGTGGTCTATATCACAACATTTGAGATATGTCATTATTACACCCTAGTTAACCTACCATTTCCATGTTTCTTCCCTTTATTTACACATTACACCCATTATGTACATGTGTCCCTTTGTGTCTTCTTGTTCCGGTTTGTTGTGCACTATTATCCCTACTTTTGGTCACCATGGCTTCCATTTCACTTTTTCACCTTTTTATCTTAGGGATCCCCTAAGGCCAATGCCATTTCCCATGAGTGATGGTGTGAGTTTTGTATTTTTTGTGGTTGATGCCATATCATGTGGGTGATAGTGTCAGGTATATACACCCCACCTTATTATTTATAAAACACCGTCAAATAATCACTTTTGTCATGTTTGAAGGCACTTATAGCTCACATACTTTAGCACTATTTTACACCTACTTATTGGACTTGGATTCTTGGAGCTTACCTTTGTGGATTTTGGGTCACCATAGTTATTTAGGACTAGATATCTTCTTGTTGAGATTTTCCCTTATCCACCCATAAAGATTCTCTCTCAGTTTGGTTGTCTTTTGGGATGATAATGGATCAACAGTCACACACACACACACACACACACACACACACACACACACACACACACACACACACACACACACACACACACACACTAGGTAAGTATTTATAACCTTATTTATTCTTTTATATTGTACATATATGTTGTATGTTGGTCATTCATTACTATATAATATAGTACATGCATGTTTGTTTTGATTGTATTATTATATTATGCCCTTGTATTTATCCACCCATTGGTTACTCTTATTATGAATCCTAGTAGGATACTTATCTTTATCTTAGATATAAGGCTTGGAAACATATATCTATCCTAGGGTTAGGGCCATTTTCCTCTAAATGTACAACACTAGTGTTCCTTGAACACCTTTGTATCTACATCATGTGTTTAGACTTAGATTGGATCCCTTCATTTGATAACCTAGATAGGAACCTATATTTTTTCCTTCATACCCTCTGGTAAGCCCAACATGAATCTTAATCTGCCCTAAATTAGGTTATATTTTCTTTGATTCCTATTTTTTCCTACTTTTTCCATGCCATTTGCCCTTATGAAAAATAATACTACACAATTGATACTATTTTTACTTCAATAAAAAAAGTTAGATGTCTTTGGTCCCTATGAAAAATTCCTACAATACCAATCTTCTTTCAAATTCCCTTGTTTTCATAGCTAATCTTTTCAGATGCCATCAACCCATGTGTAAACTTCCTACACGGTTGATCCCATCAAAAAAATATATCCAGAAATCTTATTTCAAGCACCCCTTATTCACTATGGATTATCATTTTTTTGATTCCACTACATCCTATATAATTTCATCTTTGTGTGACCATAATGACCCTCAAGGTTTTGTTTTTCCTAAGCTATTTTCTCATTACATCAATAATTTTAATATAGTCCTGAGCTAATGTTAAGTGTAACACCCTGAACTGTTGTTACTTTCTCCTTTGCATTCAAGTGTTGATATGAGATTTTCCCATATGAGAATATGTTCTTTTGGTTTCGAGAAGTCATGCTTGATTTGGTTATGTCTTTTCTGCTCTTAAGATCTTTGATTGAATTGGAATATGCTTGGATTCATTTTCTTTCATTCCTCACATATGAGTGTAATCTGATTTCTAGGATATTGTAGACTTACCTATCTCTATGACTCATCCTTGGATTAATTGCATTGATCCAAGGAATGTTTTAATTATATTTGGGATAAATAATTATGTATTGACATTTCGTGAATTATTAAGTCTGACTGAACTTAGAATATATAAGTTCTTTTAAACTTCCTTCATATGAAAATATTTCCGTAGTGGAAAGTTTTGTTGGATTCCAAAAATTAATCATGACAGGTCATGGCAATCAGAATTTGGTTTCAATCATTTTGGCATCAAAAAGAACCTGGACCTTAAGCCAGGTAAGATATGTGATTTTCCCATCTAAAGCTATTTTATTTGATGCAAATCCAAAATCTGATCTGGGAACGTTGTATTCTATTTGAATTCTGAATGATGATTTTAGCCTATCTAAGTGAACCTAAGCTAGAATCTGAAAGGTTATTAGTTTTTAAATCTAAACTATAACCTATTGTTGCAAAGGTTAGTTAATCTAACCTAGTCCTAAACTATGTACTTGATATTACCTAAGGGTTATCTAAACCTAATACTAAGGTGAGTGACTAATGTTATATCCTAAGGTGTTAAAATTAAATTTACTTATGATCTAAGCTAAGTCACTAACCTATCCTAAACTAGTGCTATGAAAGGGAACCTAAGGGGTCACAAGTTTTGGGTGGTGGTTTCTATGGAATTTAAGGCAGGGATAAGGTTGAGAGGACAGGGAGCACTACCAAGGTTAGCGGAGGTTAATTTGGTAAGTGGGGGCTTACGTGCTAACATCTCTAAAAATGGAAACCCTTGTTTATATTAACATGGAGCTTGCCAACTTTGGTGGGCAATGCCAATGGAAAATAAGTGGGAGAAATGAATTTAATGCAATTAAATTGCATGGGTCCTCGAGCCCGGACTACTTTGAGAGACATGCAAAGGGAATTTTGTTTGGTTGTTTTTTTTTATGCTTTCCATTTTTCACTTTGCATAAGCACTGGGTTTTCGAACCAGCAGTTTACTCTTCGTTGCATGGAAATTTTGAAAGTTTCAAACCTACTTCTATGTCGTGGGGAATATATAAGGCATGGAGGAAGCAATATTTTGTTGTTTAATCTTTCGTGGAAAAGAAGAGAAAGGGCGAGCTCATCCAGAGGTCTTCTTCGACTTTTGAGCGACACTATCAGGCATGATAGGCCCTAACTATTAAAATATTGCTTTCCTTTACATTTTTTCATTAAAAGAACTCTATTCCAATGATATATGTGCACTTTTGCTTGACTGGTAACAATGATTTGTGGGTTTTGTGTAAACTTGGGTTCTGGGTTGAACGTGGAAATTTTGGGTTCTGAATGAAACTTGTTTTCATTGTTCTTTTGTTCCTTTGTTGTGGATTAAACTTGGAGTTCTTTATCCGGTTGGAACTATCACATTACCTTTCTTCGCTGTGTATTTGTAACTAAGTGAACTGTACCAGACTCTGTAGGGTTTTCTTGGTGATGAAATTGGTGAATGTGTTCAATTTCTTAAGATCCTTATTGTTGTTAACGATCTGGTTGTATTCATTGATCTGGGTTTTGTGAACAGTCGTGTTTTCATACCCATTTGGGTAAACCACTAGCAACTACTGTAAGCTCTTATCTAACTGATTTATTAGATTAAAAACTTGTTCCATGGAAGGAAACATTTTAAAATACTACGTGTTTTTAATATTATGGTAATCTCTTATTGCTTCGGCTATGAATGGAGTAATAGATTGTTTGCTTCGCCATGAGAAACTCTGACTATAACAAGTTCATGTTCAAGGAAATTGGTAAATGATTTTGTGGATGGGTTGTTGGTATACTCTGTAAAACTTGATTGTTACAAGTTGCGTGTTTTGGAATTATTGAATGATTTAAATCTATATCTCCTCTTGTGAAGGGGTTTGATTGCTTTTTAAATTCACAGGTACTGCGAGTAATATAGTTTATGGTTTAGTTGTTTATTTTTAAGGTAACCATGAATGTTAGAAATAAGGGTTTATACTGAAAGATTAGTCGTTGAATGGATTTTGTGTTCTTCTTGTGAATTCTTGGTTGATCTTGGAAAAGTTGTAATAAGAAATTGACATTAGAGTTGAAATGGATTAAAGCATATGGAAGACATGTTTTTAATCTAATTGTTATTATATATTTATTATAATGGTTTGAACATTTCGACCTTGGGTGTTTTTGAAAATAGGATTTGAATACGTTTATAAATACTGAATATTCAATCTTGTTTAGTGTATTATAATGAAATGGCACCAGATGATGAATTGGTCCAGCTAGATTAGTATTGGATTACTATGTAATCAAGGGAAAACGTTAAGTTAACCTAACTTGATTTTAATCTTGAATGGTTCGAGCATATGAAGGAGAGTAGCCTATTTCCTTTGGATCAGGTTTATATTGAGTTCGATAGGTTGTAATGTTTTATGTTAAATGTTGATATTGCTTTCATTGGATGTATAGTGGTAGATCCTGTAGGGATCTAAGGGTAATTCTATATGGTGGCTCTACCTGAACCGAACTATTGAATGTACTTAAGTGCTAGAAACATATTCTTCTTCCTTGATTAGATATATTAAATGGTTATTATTTCTTGGAAATTGGATTTAGTTCTAAAACTTGGTTACAACAGTGTTTTGGTCATCTCCGTTTTATCTCTGAGTTGAAAAGAAAGGTTGGGAAGGGGCTATAAAAGAAAGAAAGTTATATTGATCACTTCTTGAATGTTAATATACTCTTTCTTAGAATTATTTAAGGAACTCAATCAATAAAGTTATGGGATGGCAGATTATTATATTAAGATGAAAGGAACATTAGGATTAGGGATCCTAACCTGGAAGACTCCTTTCATTTTTACAGCAGTGTTAAGATCTTGTTTTAAACTTACTGTTTGTTATTTTATTTACAATGTAATTCAGTATTTATTGCCTTGCATATTTGTCATGGATTGAAAATCAAGTATAATAAGATGAAGGACAGATTGGCAGGAGAACTTGCCAGTGGCAGTAATCCATTCCTTCTGTTTAAATTACTTTTGTATGAACCTATTGGGATGAATACTTCAAGTGTTTTAGTGTTAAATAAAAGGTGATCAAATCATGATATACATTGTTTCAGCTTTTTCGGATGATTAGGTGCATAATACACAAGATGTTCCTTCTTTCTTTCTTGCAAGAAATGAGATGAATCATCTGAAATAGATTAAGTTGAAATTACGTCTGTAACTTAAGCTATGATATGAAGTTGTAATATAATTGGTAGGAAGAAAAATCATAGTGTATTATGATTTTGGATTGTGAAGGTAATTGTTGGAATCAATTATACTTTAAATTTAGGACAAGTAAAATAGAATATTCTTTCTGTCCATTTTGTTTTAACAGTGTACTAGGACTCTTTATATTGACTTCACTTTAAATTAGAAAGTATGAAGTAATTGATGTCATTATAATAGGGTTGTTTAATTGAAACAATTAGTGGAATGCAATTGTTTTAAGGATTAGTGCTTATCATGCTCAGTTCATTGAACTGACCCATGCTAGCAATTTTTGCAGATGGTCTTCATAAGTGGTAAAGGAAGACAAAATCTGATATAATGCATTGACTTTTCTAAATTGATTCTTATGAAGAATTCTGATTTGATTTCTAAACTGTATTGTGAAAAGAAAAGTTACCTCTTTTGTTTGAAGGCTATTGTCTTAAATTATGCCCGAAGTGCATAAGTTGTAATTGTATGGATTTGGAAATGAATTAAATAGTGAGAAATTACCTATGTGGAATGTGTAACTTATCTTGTTGGGATGATCTTCTTACTATCTATATGAATGAGTGTTCATTATTATTGTTTTATATAATGGAATATAGATGAATTTCTTAAGTAAACCATAGCTAATTATGTGGCTGAATACTACATTCTTGATTAGTGATTCTTCATAACTTATGATTGTGATTAAAACTATAAATAAGATCACTGCATTTATAGGGAACATTGAGAGTGGGTTATGCCCTAAAATGTAACTATAAGAAGAAGAGGAATTTCCTCTCTTGTAATGCACTAATTATAAAAGGAATATATGGTTATAAATCACTAAGACTTAACAGTATTAAGTCTGATATGTCTCAGCCTATTAGGTTGATACATTTCCTTCGTTGGATAAGTTATTTTTAAATAACAAAACTTAAATTGTTGTTGTCCTATTTTTTTGGATAAAAGGTTGTTACGTCCCAACCAAAAACCAGGAAGCAACCTTAAGTTAATTAATACCCTTTTGTAAAGTTGAACCCTAATTATAAAAAGGTAACTTAAAGAGTGTTGGACTCGGGGTTAGGGAAGGCTTCCAAAATATGTAGTTTTGTAACCCAAATATAACTTAACGTAAGTAAATTCTTGGAGGTATGTACATCTTTTCGAGGTTGTTCTGTAGGATGTTGACACATGTCAACTGCAAGGTTGTACCTTTGAAAATATTAGGATCTTCTCGAGGATACAACGATGCAGATGACATGTGGCAACACCCTTCTGCATTGATTGTTAAGATTTACACACCTAGAACTTGATCAAGATTTCTCTTTGGGACTGGTTAGGACCATAATCAGGTTATGAGGAAGCCCTTTGAGACTCAGGGTACCTTGGCACACGGGATTAACTTCGGTTGACCCAGTATGCCAATTTACCCTTAGTCTTTAAGAGCCTCTTCATATCATGGACTATGATGTTAGTCTGAACTAGAGTGAAACCTTAGGACAAGGGGACTGATAGAAGTCAGTATAAGACATTCTATATAACAATAGAGTGGGGTGAAGGACATATTCCGAATTGACGAGTATGTCATCAAGGAATAAGTAATATGAACAGTATGTTATAAATCTTTGGCCAAAGTATCGCAAGATGCTGATTGCGTTGTCCTATGTCACCTAGTCTAAGGATCGGGATGCCGATGAATATTGGTAACAATTATTCAGATAGGTTCCTTGGTAAAATCACTCAAAACCCAGAATAGGGTAAGAGAACCACGAATATGAAGTAGTCAGTAGAAAACTCCAAGCTCAATGTTACACATGAATAGATCGGTAGTTCACCGAGTCATGGAATGAATAGATCAGTGGTACACCGAGTCATTATAGTTGCATATGGTTATCTGTTATAAGAATGATTGTTATGAGATGTGTGTTCTAAATTATGTATTTAGAACAGAGAACATTAATCATGCAAAAAAAAAGTTCCTTGTTTCTAAAGTATTAAAATGGGAATGTTACATTAAGAATCCAAAAACTCCACTTAAAAATGTATAAACTAGATCCAACAGTCAAAACCCTATCTTTGAAATTAAATAAGAAGGGGAACTTGAAGATTTCCATGATTCTAATTTCCCTCTATGCAATTTTTTATAACAATTTCTTGAGTATGTAGGAGAGTTACCTGAAATTCTACACAAGTGCATTGAATACTACCTTTATTAGAATCTAGTTAGATACCAATCACATTGATCCTCCTCAAAATGGATTGAATTATGATCCAACCAATAAAAAAATATCCCTCCTTCGATTGCCTAGGTCAACAATAGACTATGACTGTGAATCAATTTCCGTAAATGCAAAATATTTTATCTCATCTTGCTAGTTAACTTCAAGTGGTATCTTTGGGCACAAAAATATAAGGTCGGCCCCCTTCTCTCCTAGTAGGAATCAATGGGACCCCCATTTCCCAACCTACCATACATAATAATACCTTTCAATCCATTTAAATAGATCATCTCTTTCCCTACATTGATTTTATGGACATTGGAAGCATCACTCCTTCCATCACCTACGTTGGTTCTACCAACCCTACTCTATATATCAAGGCCTTTTAAAATCTCTAAAATATAAAATAAAATCCAATTTTTATATTACCACAAAAATCTTAGCTAAGACACTTACATGAGATGACTTGTATTGGTACGATACTCTCCTAACCAACTCTATTGTTGAGCTTGAAGGCTTGGTGACTGGCCTAGTAAAAAAATTAGTATTTTGGTATTCTTAAAAAAACATTAACAATTTAATCAATTGAAAACAAATGGATAATAAATGATCTCAAGATCTCAAAAGATTTTAGAATACCTTATCCACTAGGGCCAAGCACAACATGCTTGATGGAAGTTTGTTTCAGCTATTCTTTAGGTAACTTGAACCTCTCCTTTAATACAAGTTGAGATCCTTCTCCCCTACATCTTTGGAAGAAGCATTTAAGTAGGAAAAATTCCATGATTACCTCTTGAAAGAATTAAAAAATCCTTCTCCAAAATAACAACATCCCAATAACATTCAATTCCTCATGCATCCTAGAAACAAGAATACCACTAAGGATGGAGTCATAGATACTCTTCCTCAAGGAACTTCTTAGAATATGACTATCTATAGAATCACTAAATATGCCACTAAATTGTAAGGAAATTATATTTCTCCTCATGTATTGACTGTCACCATCCTCTACCCAAGGAAGCGTTGAGATGACGTCTACACCAACCACTCACCATGGTTTTGTACCCTTCTCAACCTCTTCCTCAATGGTACGATGAGAGTAAATGTTATTTTTGGCATGCCAATTACAGTCATTCCTATGATAAATTCCATGCCCTTTGATCTTTTACCTATACTTTCCTTTTTTCCAACTTCAACCATGAAGCCATCACTCAAAAAAGGATAGATGAATCCATCAAGGCAAGCAAAAAATCTTGAAAATATGATCAAAATGAAGTGGTTCATCAAGTTAATGAATGTCTTAAAATATACAAAAAACCACTTCTCATTCACTCCAAGTCTGTAAAATCCAATCCCAATCTTGTTCCAATTAACAATGTAGTTTCCAATGTTTTTAACACCCCATATCCCTCTAATAGTACATCCAAAAAGAGCACAACTCATATGTAAGGTGCCAAACATATTATTTCTCGTATTGAAACCTCTTATCCTCTACTTAGGATAAAACCTATAGTTTCTTCTATCTATGCTCTTCACAACAAAAACCTTAGGAACATACTTCCATTTCTGATTCCACATTTTAGATAAATGGTGTCAACCTCTGTGCATATACTTCCAAATATTTGATCCTATATGTGGTTTCATCACATCCCCTAGATGTTGTTGGTGTTATCAACATGCATGCCCAATACCATCTATTTCCATTTCTAAAATTTCTTATGCCATGATCCCCTATGAACAAACTCCTACCGTGGCCAATCCCATAAAAAATCAAAATCTAGAGCCCTCTAATAGTCCTTGTTATTTAGAACCTATTTAGACTGAACTTCCTTGGGTTCATATATCAGCACATTCTATCCCTGAAGATTGGGACCCTCTCATAGAACTCTCTCGTGTTCCAAGTTAAATCTCATTCTTGGAACTCATTCATACCTCACCCAAACATTATGAGTATCTTGTGTTAGCACTCTTCACTATGAACGTATCTTTTCCACCCATTTTGCGGTAGCATCATGCCCTACATGATTCAAGAGCACAAATTTGAAGATTTTTCCTTTTCTATTGACCATTCATCATGCATTCTCTTTCCTCTTGATTCCATGATCCCTGACGAGATTCTCTTGGACACAAATGACCATCCCCTATTTATACCAGCTCATATTTTCCACACCATGATTAATATATCCCTCATAGATGAATTTTCTAGTAACTATGTCACTTCTTTTGACTTCATTGATATATATGGCTACTCTATCAATAACCTAAAATCTATTAGGAGGATGTGCCATGGTTGCAATCGTGTGTGTGTGTGTGTGTGTCATTTATGGGCTGCATTTGGCTTCCTATCATCATACCTCCTCACACCATCCATGTCAATTTCATGGTCTTCAAATTCCCCTTATCTTATAATATCATCCTAGGTCAACTATGGTCTCAATGTATGCATGCAATTGTGTCATATGCCTACCAGTGTGTGGATTTTGCACACCTACAGGGTAGCTATAAATTAAAATATGACACTAACACTTAGAGATTTGACCTCTTCCAATAACATGGAACATTCAAAATTCCCACCCTTAAATAACTTCCGACCATCTCATTTTGGGAATATCAATGTTTCAACTATCCTGTGATTCCCTTTATGGCTATAGTGGTCATCCTGGGGTTTTAAGTCATACTCCATCTAACCCTATTGATCCAGATGATGATGAACCCAATGAAATAAACTATAGGATTAACACTTTTGATATTACCAATGCCATTATCTCACAATTACATCCCACTTTGTGACCTCTCTCATGCAAGAAGGATGTCGGCCACATCCCTATCACTATTACTTGCACTAAGTGTCCTCTTATACAAAATATCATACAAACTAAAAATATTATCAACTATTGTGATATCGATGTTACTACTCTAGACTATGATAATGGATATTCTCTATATGGTCATTTATTATAAATTTATTATCGAGATAATAATGTGGAAATCCTTTGCTATTAAGAATATTATACTCTACATTTAATCATAACATCAACATTATCACTACCTCCTCACAAGGAACACATACTACTTTTGAAATGGAGGCAGATGATATTATGAATGATTTTGATACCTATTTTGAATTTTAAAATAAAGAATAGAACATGAACTATACCCCCTAATTAGTTATCGCATGCCTAATACCTTAGATAACCCCTCTCCATCACCCATTATGACATCTCCTACTCCTGCCCTTTTTACTTCTCCACATGCCGCTATGACTCTACCTTCTATGATATCACCACTATCTCTTCTTGACATTATGAATCCTATCCCACCTACGGTTGAACTATTCTAAATAAGGAATGAGGATCCCGTGTATGATGTTTTATATTATAGAGATTATTGATGACATATGAAGAAACTCAAAGAATAATTCAAATGATACCAATAAAATAAACCTATATAACCCTTTTCTATAACACCACTCTTTGGTTATCATCATAGTTTTTACTTGTGTACATATGATATATGTCAAGTTACCTACTAAGCATCGATCTTGATCTCATTCATTACATCCTTTTGTTTCATCATCTAATACACACCAGAATCATCATTCCTCCCCCCATCCCTCCCTTGATTATATCTTTCATTAATTCCTCACACAAATCTCTAATTAAATTGATAATTACCTTATTTCCAAATGGTTATAATTCCATCATGGTATCAACATCAGACAAGACAACCTTGAGGACCTAATGATTCATACTAACAATCAAATCCTACACAATGTATATGATATTATCAATCATGCATGTCAATCATTAGTATGTCATCATTGATTCGCTATTCTACTTAACCTATCACTAATTTATCTCTTGCTTGGGTTTCTCCCACTTGGATTTCTATGGCCATTGCTTCCCATCTTGGATATTTTAGTAATTTATCTCTTTCTTTGGTTTATTGCTCCCAATTGGGTTTGTATGACTATTACTTCCTATCTTGGATACTTCAGTAATTATTTCTTATCTCTTGTTTGAGTTTATCTTTCCCACATGGATTTCTATGGCCATGGATTCCTATTTTGGATAATTTGGTCATCATTTTCATCCCATCTTCCATTTTTGTTTATATTTCATCACTTGGGTTGGCTCTCTAGTTGGTTTCCATCCCATTCAACATTGCCTACTCTATCATTTTAAAACCTTTTATCCTTTCATTTTACTTAATCATAAATTTTCATACTTTTGTGCATACATAAGAAAACAAAATCATAAAAGTAAACATACATTACACATAAAAATTAACATAAATGATATTTAAAAAACAATGAAATCTCATATATATGTCAAAATGAATCATTTTATACATCATCAACACAATCTACATCATCAAATACAAAAACCATCCCTCAAGCACCCCATCCTCCTAAAGGAGGTCATATGATGTTTTGATTTGATGGTGCCTATCTTATAGCATGTATGGATCATGTTTATGACGTGTCTCTAGAATTATCCCCATCATCCTCCCCCTCTACTCTATTTTTATGATTCTCCAACTCCAAAATGTGGGTTGCATCAGTCACCTACAATGTAGTCAGTTCCTATGCATTTAACAGTCTCGATGCCTTCTCATGTGTTAATGTTGTATTTATCTAGAGAAGGCTCTACACAAACAACATCATATCTCATGAAATCACCATATTCATGAACATTTCCATGCCTTTGAATATCACATTTTTCATTTCTCGTAAGTCAAAATTCACTCACTGAGTCTCTAGTTGTCACTAAAACTAGACCCACAATCACAACTATATATATCATGTTTAGGACACCGTTAATGTAGGATCATCTCTCATATGGTGGAAAATGTTTGGGATTCACATGAAAATTTGGCTTGATAGTTGGTTTTAGGAGTATAATAGTCCTTAGGGTGTCATTAGAATTCATTTCAAGATGATAAGTTGAGCTTAGACATTCAAAACTCCAAATTTAAAGGTTTCCCTCATTTTTGGTGAATTCAAAGTTTTGAAAGGCGAAGGCTCATTTTTAGCTTGTGAGTGTGTAAGTGGGAGGAGTCAAAGGAATATGAGTCTTAAGTGAGAGTCTTAGAAATCTTGGTATGATCATTAGAATCCTATTAGGGTACAAGTAGGTATAAAATTCTAAAATTATTCAAAATAAAACTTCATTTTCCACATGTATGGACTATATAGAAGACAAAACAATTAGGTTTTTAAGTAAAGTGTACAAAAGTGGGGAAGAAATTGAATGGAATTAGTTATGGAGGTCATTTTTTTACGTGTAGAGGATATATTAGAAGGCATGTGAGAATTTTTGTAATAGAATACTGAATTTGAGAGAAAGAATTTTTTTTTATAAGGAAAAATATTACAATCTTGTTTGTGTTGATCAACATTTTGGAAAGTATTTATTTGTTTCATTTATTATTTTATGTGTAGACAACAACAAAAGGTTATGTAATATTTTTAAAATGATTTCAATAATTTACTGAGGGTTTAACTTATTTTTAGTCATTGAATACATTAGCAGGTAGAGAACTTTGTTTTTGTAAGCTCAAGATTACAAGTTTGACTATATTACTAAGCATTTGGCAATGACTTTGTTGGATAGGTATAAGATTTTTGTACACAACATCTTAGAAGGTTGATGCAACTGTGTGATGGAATATTAAGCCTATTTTGGGAGGTGTATACTTTTTTTTCATTTTGAATTATTTTTACATGTAAGAAGCCCATGTTTTCCTCATATGGAATAGGTTTGAAATAGAGAATTCTTGAAGGAATTCACGTTTCTTGAAATTTAGAAAAAAAAAATCCATTATGAGGATTCACTCCCAGAGCTATTGGATAATTTTTAGGTCCTAAAAATGAATTTGTTGCATTTTATTAAGGGTTGAAACATCTCGGGTTCACAGTAAACCATACATAAGGGTTTGAAGATAATTTGCTATTAAGGAACCTTAAATGTTGTTTTAAGGCTTGGATTTTTTAAGATACCTTTTTGGAATCTCCCAATCACATGTTTTGGGGGTTTTAAGGTATGATCTTCCACCAAATTGTTACAAAAATTGATAAAATTGATTCAAGCATGTAGGGAGACAGTAGAGACCTAATTTGCTACTAGTAAATAGGTGAAAACGAGGTGTAAACTTGGAGCATGTGCAAGAAACTTTATATAAAAGAAGAAAAATAAAATGGGTACTCTTAAATTCCTCTAGTTTGTTTAATGACTTCATATATCAAAAGTTAGAGTAGTAGGATAAGGCTTAAGACGGGGCTACTAAGAAGAGTGATACATCTAAGGAGAGGTAGGTGTGAAAGAGAGACTTACTTTGAGAATTGGATCAAGAAATGTAACACACGCCATAAGAAGGAAAATTTGTTCCCAAAAATAATTTGGGTTTGTCTCAGTTGTTTGTGGATTATTCCAAACATGAACCTCAGGAAGGCATTGTGCTTAAGAAGCCAAGGAGGACAGTTTTGAGAAGGTGAGTTTTTTTACATATTTATTTTGTATTTCATCAATATGATTGTTGATTTGGTATTTCATAGGGTCTAATAACATGATGAAATCATTCCATAAGCCATTTGGGCTATAAAAAAAATATTCCAGTTTGAAGAGTTCTTGGCTTGAGCAAGTGAGTTGTTTGCCTAGTAAGGGATAGTTTTGAGAATTTAAACTAAACTAAAATTGTTGTTGGGTTAAGTGTGATTGGTGCTCTACATCAACCATCCAATATCTCATGTTTTACACCCTCAATCATAAATTTTTACTCTATTGTGGTTTGCTGAAAAAAAATTTGAACAGAACAATAATGGTCTGAATTGTCATTCGAAGGTGTCTAGATCACCCCAACCTGACTAGACCATATCCAGAAGAAAGATTATGATCATAACATGTATTTCAAGTATAAAACATGGATAATACATATAATTTGGTATTTTAGATCCATTTATGGATCATACCTCCCAAATTTGAGGCTTTTAAGTCCCTAAAAGATTCAAAGACTGATGAGGTGAGGAAATTTATTCCACACATCCTCTCTAGAACACCACTTGTATTTGGTAGGAAATTGGCCTTTCAACCCAATCAACCACATGTCTTGGACTCCTCTCTATGTCTTCCTCTCCTTTCTTTGTAATACCACATCTTCTTTCAATTCCAACTAGTTGTCTGGAGCAAGATCCTCAATAGATGGAAGTAACACCCCATTTTCTTCTTCATCTAACATGGAGGGCTCAAAGAGGCGTATGTTCTCAACATTCACCATTGAGTAAATCCTCATCTAAGGAGGAAAATCCAATTGATAATAATTCTACCCACTTATTCTTGAATCTCAAATGGGCCATAACAAAGAGAATTGAGTTTCCTATATTTCCCATGTAGCATGTCTCTGCTCAAGTACAACCATAACCTATCCCCAATAAGGAAAGAATGCTCAGACCTATGTTGATCATGATGTTCTTTGTACTTGATTTTTGACTCTGTCAACCTCTCCTGTACCTAAAGGTGTATCTCATGAATCTTCTCAATGAACTTCTCAGCCTTATAGACCTCCAGTTCCACTTTTCTGTTGGCTTTGCATGGTAATCTCAAAATAAAAGAAATCCTAGGTAAATACCCAAAACATGTCTCAAAGGATTTTTACTGGTAGAATCATGAACTACCCTGTTATGAGAAGTTGGATATATACCAATTTATTATCCCAATTTCTTGGATGTTTCCATTTGTACCCTCATAATAACTGAACCAAGATATGGTTTACCACTTTCATCTCCCCATCTATCTGTGGATGAAAAGTAGTAGACATCTTCATATTAGTAGACATCTTCAGATTAGTATCCATCCTTTCCCACCAATTAGACAAAAATTTACCTATGAACTATGAGTCCCTACTTGAAACAATAGAGTCATTCAAACCAAAGTGAACCCACACATTAGCATAAAATAAATCATCCTCATCACTGGATTTGATGGTCTTTTTACAAGGGATGAGAATACACATTTTTCTAAATCATTCTACTACCACAAAAATATAATCATGACCTTTCTTATAAGTAGGAAAACCACTCAGAAAATCTGTGGAAATACTTTCCCTTGATTGGGAAGGAATTGGAAATGACAGATATAATCTCAAATTCCTATTATTGGGCTTGTTTGTACTACATAAAACATAACCCCTAATGAATTTAGTAACTTCTTCATGCATGTTTGGCTGATAAACATACCTTTGTAAGTGTGCTACAGTCTTTGTCACATCTAAGTGACCAGCTACCCTAAAATTGTGTGCTTCCCTCATCATTTGATTTCTTTCCCCTTTAGGCACACAAATTTTCTCGTTCTTGTAGATCAAACCATCCTGGAAGTAGTATTCTCCTCTAAGTGAAAATCCCTCACTTGGAGGTTTCTGCTGAAAAATTTCTACAAAATTTGGATCTTGCTTATAACCTTCCCGATATGCTTCACACAAAAAATGCTCAAGAAGAGTGAATGTGCCTATATTTGAAAGAAAAGAAGGTATAGATAACATATCAGCTAACTTGTTAGTCACACCTTTTTTATATTCGACAATAAAATGAAATTATTGTAAAAACCCATCCATTTATAGTGTCTACCTTGTTGAAGTTTTTTTTGAGCTTACAAATATTGGAGAGGTTGGTGATCTATGTGAATAATAGTTTCCTTACCCATCAAATAATGTTTCCATTTCTTGACTACTTGAATAAGAACATACAATTCCTTTTCATATGTACAATAACTCATAATTACACCATGAAACAATTCAGAGTGATAACATAAGGGCATACCTCCCTAAAGAAGGACATCCCCTATAGCATAGTCTATGGCATCGGTTTCATCTTCGAAAGGAAGTTGTAAGTAATGTAATGCCAAAACTAGAGCATGACTAATATTATATTTAAATGACTCAAAAATAATCTATTATTTCTTACCCCAATCAAAATACTTACCCTCTATTGTCACAAAATGTAGTGGCGTTACTATGGATGAGAAGTTCTAAATAATATATTAAAAATCTATTTGAACATCATATACATTATTAATAATATATTAAACATATATTTGAACATGATATACTCTATCAAAATATTAACTTTGAGGCTCACTTGGCTCACCGATCTTCTCCACTACGACATTTATATCTTTCTATCCTCCCAAAATTACATCAACCTCCTCATATATTAGACGACAGGATCTTACTAATCGTGCACATCTATCTCAGGGCACCAATATAATTGAAAATTTCCTTTGAGCCTCCAATATCTTCCCTGGTCACCCCATCACATACACCACTATCTTGGAACTTGTGTATGATAAATACCCTCCTCCTAGTCTCTATAATCACCACTTACAATGCCATCTTTGGGGCCTCTCTACTCTCTCCTCCTCTATGGAAAAATAAATGTCTTTAAGGTATGTACCTCAAATCTACCACCTGAGGTCCCTCTACACCTCCTACCCTCCTTTTTTCTTGTATTGTACCTCCTATGTATGCCTCACACCTCACTTTTCATGGTCATAATGGTGACATTGATACCACTACTCCCACTCTCCCTCCTATCTCTAGATTGTTGTGGCTGATAATTTAGAATAGGTAGGGCTACCACCTGATCTGGATTCCCAAACTAAAATATAAATCTATCTACTCAGTGTGTCTCCACCCACCATATCTAATTCCATGTGATCTCTAATGTACCCTTAGAAACCACTATAGTGGACCAATTGGGTCATTGATCCACTATGCCTCTATAGAGATCCCCTACTCTCTGCTCATGTCTCACCTAAATCAACTACCTATATCCAATGACTTCCCTAACTATTGGGCATGTCTCCCACTTTCAAAATCTTAAGGGAATATCCTACTACCTATAGTGGTGTCCCTAGTAACCTATACATCAAGAAACACTCAAAAATCTAGGATGCCAATAATATGATGGGCCCACTACCCTATAATACCTCAAATGAATATTGTATAAATCATGCACCAACTGCACCCATGTGATGGTCCACCAAATAAATTATATGTAAGGATCTAATACATCCCTTCACACTAGTAATAAAAATATCGGTACTACTCCATCTGACTTGTGGTAAAATATTTGTGCCACAACCATACTAATGATATCCTTCCAAATATCTAAAATATACACAAAAAAAATATGATACTCAATTATAACATCATTGATTCTATATGATACTCCCCTACCTTGATAATTCATTCCTCTCTACAATACTCGTCGGCACATCATAAAACATACAAAATCCTTAATGGGAATCCTCATAATCGCATGAACATCCTAAAGTGTCACTACGACCTCTATATTCTATCCACTGGACCTCCACGTGAATTTTTTGGACTACATAATACTTCCAAAACTAAGGTTTTATAATTATGCAATATCTTATATTATTATCATTCTCATACCTACTTTCACAACACTCACACATTTGACATCTTATCCCTTAGAACATCATTGTTCCCTCTTGGCTTTCTTTATATATCTTCTCATGTCTACATTTCCCTTTCATATGACATCAATTTTGGTTGATGTCATTTTTTTAGTGTATTTCCCTAGTTGACGGCTTTGACCACAGTCACTATTGTCAGCTAGTATAAACTATTAATTTGATCACTATGATATTTATAGTTGGTAGTTGAGTTCTCACTCAAAATCTCATTTATCGCTCATTTTATATACTAGCACTCGCTAATTTACCCAAAAATATTATAAGTTCTTGAAGTTGTTCATATTTGTCTCATTTGGAGACCACACTTGGTGTTTTACACCCTTTTAGATTAAAGATCTAAATTTAGTGATTTAAGTACACTAAGGATGTAAAGGGTAGATATATGGGGTTATTATGATTAATTAACTTCTAATATTAATCATACAAGATCATAACAAGACATTCATTCTTACAAGATATGCTACAATTTTAAATTACAAGAAGGTGAGTGCACTTCACTGATTACAAAATATTGTGGGAAGTTCTAGATGTGAAAAAAGCTAGAACTAGGGAATCTAGACCTAATAATGGGTTTTTCCTAGCATTGTGACTGGAAAATGACTTTGGTTTAGATTTTAAAACTCTACCAAGACCATCCACATGGTATTGACCCTACTATCCAGTTTTGGAACTACTTGAAATTTGTTTTTGCAAATTTCTAGGAATGTCACCTACCTGGAAATGTCTTTCACTATCAAACCCTAACTATTGGTCATGTTATGAAGCCCTCTGAACATATAAAATGAAGTATCAAACCCTATTTGATCTATTAACAATTGATTTCTAACAATAAACAGATCTCGTTCTTGTGAAAATGAATGAAATATTCACTAAGTTCTTTATTAACCAATATAATGTGTAAGAATTAAACACAACTATACTACAAAATTGAGAAAAAAGAGACAATATTTATCCTAGCCATGGTGGGAAAAAACTCCAGTGGGTAAGAAAATTTGTTTCCCTTCCACTATGTAATTCTCTAGAAAAATACAAATTACTACCAACAATTGGCCTTCAAGAAGGATTCACAGTCTTACTTGTATTTGTTTAATCACAACTTCTCAATAAATAGTAAACTCACTCCCAATGAACAAACAAGAAATAATTTCAACTTCTCCTTTTTTCTCATAATATAATTCACTCAAAATCACTTGTTAGAATGAAGAATTGAACTTGTATTAATAGGTGCCCTTCCCAAGGATGCATGGAAAGATGAATCAAACCATTTTGAAAGTTTAAGAATTTACAACTATTGAGATCCCAAATTTTAGAACCATCATGGACAAGACCACCACTAAACGTAGACTAAAGATTGTGCATCTACCATGGTGGTTGCGTAATCATTGGTCTGTATCACCGACAGTTATGCAAATGTCACTCTATGAAGAGTGAGGTTTACAAAACCAATGGTGAAATTACATAAACATCACCTGAAAAGTTTCCCAAACAGAAAAAAATGCATGAATTATCATTCAAAGGTGTCTAGATCACCCTCGGCATAAATAGACCATCTCCAGAAGAAAGAGTATGTTAAGAACCTGTACTACAAGTATAAAACATGGAGAATACATAGAATTGGGTATTTCAGATCTATTTTTGGATCATACCTCCCCAATTTGAGGCTTTTAACCCTAAAAGCTTCAAGGAATGATGAGGTGAGGAAATTTATTCCACACATCCTCTCTAGAATATCACTTGGCTTTGGTAGGAAACTAACCTTTCAACCCAATCAATTACCAATCCTACACTCTTCTTTGTTTTGTCCTCTCCTTCTGTTGCAATACCAAATCTTATTCCAATTCCAACTAGTGTTCTAGAGAAATATTCTCAGTAGACATGGGTATCACCCCCTTTTATTCTTCATATAACATGGATGGCTTAAAGAGGTATAGGTTCTCAACATTCACCACTGAGTAAATCCTCATGTAAGGAGGAAAATCTAAGTGAAAAGAATTCTTACCCACTTGTTCTATAATCTCAAATGGACCATAACAAAGAGGCTTGAGTTTCCTCATTGTCCCCTATAGCCTATCTCTACTCAAGTATAACCATACCATATCCTCATTAAGGAAATAATGCTCACTACTTTACTGATCATGATGTTCTTTCTACTTGATCTGTGACTTTGTCAACCTCTCTTGTAACTTAAGGTGTATCTAATAAACATTTGAAATGAACTTCTCAACCTTTTGGACCTCCAATTCCACTCTTATGTTGTCTTTACATGGTAATCTCAAAACACCATCAAAATCACTCCTAGGAAAATAACCAAAACTTGTCTCAAAATAATTTTTACTGGTAGAAGCATGAATTTCCCTGTCAAAGAATGATGGATATATACCAAGTTCTCATCCCAAGTTCTTGGATGTTTCCTATTGCACCCTCATAAGAGCTAAACCAAGGTACAATTACTACATATTTCTGTGGATGAAAAGTGGTAGACCTATCCAACAGTCGTTGGCCTAATGGTGAAGTTGTTTGGCTCACAAAGAGCCCACCAAGGTTCAATTCTTGTCAAGTACAAAGGCCTAAAGATACCGTAGTAAGGGATAAGGTCGATATTTTTCCCCAGGTGAATTTTGTGGAATGGAAACCCCTCAGTCTTTGGCATCTAAGCCTAAAAATTTTGTGTACCTCACCTGTGCAAAAATGCAGGTTCAATAAAAAAAATCAGTAGACCTCTTCAGCTTAATATCCATCCTTTCCCACAAAGTAGACCAAAATTTACCTATGAACCGTGAGTCCTTGTCTAACATAATAGAATCAGGAAAACAAAATTGAAACCACATATTAGAAAAACATAAATCAGCTGCATCACTAGATTTTATGGTCTTTTTGCAAGGAATGAGAACAAATATTTTGCTAAATCGATCTACTACCACAAAAATATAGTCATGACCTTTCTTATATGTAGGGAAACCACCCACAAAGTCCATGGATATGATTTCCCATGGCCAGGAAGGAACTAGAAACATCATATATAATCCCAAATTCCTATTATTAGGATTGTTTGTACTAAACAAAATAAAACCCCTGATGAATTTAGAAACTTTTGCTTGCATATTTGGCCAATAAAAATACCTTTTTAAGTGCACTAGAGTATTTGTGACACCAAAGTGACCAGCTACCCTGGAATTTTGTGCTTCCCTCATCAACTAAAATCTTTCCCCCTTAGGCACACAAAGTGTCTCGTTCTTGTAGAGAAAACCATCCTTGAAGTAGCATTCTCCTCTAGGTGCAAATCCCTCACTAGGAGGTTTCTACTAAAAAATATCTACAAAATCTGGATCCTGCTCATAACCTTCCCGATATGCTTTACACAAAAAATTCTCAAGAAGAGTTAACATGCACATAGCTGAAATAAAAGGAGGTCTAGATAATATATCAGCTAACTTGTTAGTCACACCTTTCTTATATTTCATAATCAAATAATTTTTTTGTAAAAAACCCATCCATTTATAGTTTCTAGCCTGCTGAAGTTTTTTTTGAGCTTGAAAATATTGGAGAGTTTGGTGATCCATGTGAATAATAGTTTCCTTACCCATCAGATAAGGTTTCCATTTATTGACCGCTCGAACAAGAGCATATAATTCCTTTTCATATGCAAAATAATTCAGAATTACACCATGAAACAATTCAGAGTGATAACATATGGGCCTACCTCCCTGAAGAAGGATAGTCCCCATAGCATATTCACTGGCATCGGTTTCTAGTTTGAAAGGAAGTTGTAAGTTAGGTAATGGAAAAAATGGAGCATGACTAATATTATATTAAAATGAATCAAAAGTAATCTATTTTTTCTTACCCCAATCAAAATCCTTACCCCCTATTGTCATTGAATGTAGTGAGACTACTATGGATGAGTAATTTCTTAATGAACTTCCTTAAATACTGAACTACTCCAACAAAACTTACGGTCTCAGTCAAACTCGATGGTGTAGGCCAATTCTGAATGGAATCTACATCATCCAAATAAATCATTAACTCTCCATCTCCAACCACATGTCCCAAAAATGCAAGAAACTATTGATAAAAATCACACTTCTCATTCAACACTAGTTGGTCCTCCTTAAGAGTTTGCAAAACTTGATGCAAATGATCAATATGCTCTTCAAAAGTTCTGCTAAAAAATATAATTTCATCCAAATACGCAATAACAAAGGAATCAATAAATGTCCTCATTACATCACTCATCAACCTCATGAAGGTATATGGTGCATTACATAGCTTGAATGGAAATACAAACCATTCATATAACCCCTTCCTGGTATTGAAAGCTTTTTTCCAGATGTCCTCTTCCTTTATCAGCACTTGATGATACCCAGACTTCAAATCAAGCTTAGTAAAATATTTATCATGTTGTAACTGATCTAATAAATCATCAATGTGAGGAAGAGGGTACCTATTCTTGATTCTCATTAATTTGATGAAAACTGAAACATACCTCCAATTGGGTGATCCAATGGTATAGCTTCTTAGCATTCATGTCTCCATCATAAGGCTTAATCTCTTTTTCACCTCTACTTTTAATGGAGGAGGTGTAGGGATGGCACGGGGCTGGTCTTATTCATACTCATGAACATATTCTTCACGGAATTTAGATGTATTTTTTGGAACACCAAGTTTCTTCATGAGTAACCCCATGATGGACTCCAATTTCCCTATGGACAAGGAAATAATTCCCACATCCTTGGAAATATTCTCCACATTTTCTTCCAACTTGTAGAAATGCTCTTCTCCAATCTCTTTTGCATCATCTCTATGAGCCATGTTTCTCATTTTATACTTCCACTTCCTGGTGAAAATCTCTGCTTCAAAAGGAATAAGAATACTTTCACATTTTTATTTTCCCTTCTAGGTAAGGGGCATGTAACTACAATCTCAACACAAGTTAACCACACAAAAACTAAAATATTAACTACTCTAATACCAATTTGATCCATGAATTGTTGATTTCTAATAATAAACAGACCATGTGTGTGTGAAAATGAATGAAATATTCACTAATTTATTTGTTAACCAATATAATGTGCAATAATTAAACACAACTATAATACAAAATTGAGAAAAGAGAGACAAAGGAGACAAGATTTATCCTAGAGAAACCCAAGGTGGGAAAAACTCCAGTGGGTAAGCAAATTTTCTTCCCTTCCATGATTTCATTCTCCAAAAAATACAAATTATTGCCAACAATTGGCCTAAAAGAAGGATTCAAAATCCTAATTATATTTTCTTTCCCATAACTTCTCAACAAATAGTACACTCACTCCCAATGAAAAAAAAAGAAAGAATTACAACTTCTATTCTTTGCTCACACTAGAATTCCTTTAAAATCACTTGCTAGAATGAAGAATTGAGCTTGTATTTATAGTTTCTTTTCCCAATGATACATCGAAAGATGAATTGAACCATTTTATAAGCTCAAACATTTGAAACTATTGAGATCCTGGATTATGAAACCATTGTGGATAGAACCGCCAGTAAACAGAGACTGATGGTTGTGCAACTATTACGGTAGTTATGCAACTGTCGGTCTCTATCACAAGTAGTTGTATAACCACCACGGTGGTTGCACAACGGTCATTCTATGAAGAGTGGTTGTTATGTAACCACTGGGGTGGTTACGTAACTATCATCTAAAAATTTTCCCAAACAGAATAGCAATGGCCTGAATTGTCATTTGAAGGTGTTCGGATCACCCCCAGCCTGACTAGACCATCTCTAGAAGAAAGAGTATGCTGAGAAATTGTACTAAAAGTATCAAACATGGAGAATACATAGAATTGGGTATTTCAAATCTAGTTTTGGATCACTAGGCATAGGTGGGAGACCCTACAAAACAAACATTAGTTGGGTTGTGGGCACTCTTAAGCACTTCCAACATTGGTGTTGAGGTCTGAGAAAATAAATACATATTGCAAAGTTATTTAAATATTATGAAACAAACTATAATAAAAACATAATAAGTAAACATTACTCAGCGAACATAAATTTAGTGTAGAAAACCTCATACGAGGTTAAAAACTACAGTCAAAGCATAGAATTCAATTAACTGAGAAACATTAATTTTTTATAGTCCAATAAACTTCTTCACCACTTCTCTCCCTTTTTTACATTTTGAAAATCAATTTATTTTTCCGGGCCCCAAGAGCCCTATATAAGTTATTTTAATGGGTGTTTCTTCTTGTGAAGCACCCCACCACTTTATAAATTGATTTAATTAATCAATTTAACCTATAACCTAAAGTTTATATTAAATAATTAAAATTATTACATATTTTAATTTATTTAATTGAAAACTAAAGTTTATAACATAAGAATACTTAAGAGGGGATTTAAACCCTACTTAAGTAATTTTCTAACACTCCCCCTTAATATTAAGTGGGGTTTATGTGTCAACATTACATGTTTATACAACAGGATTTACAATCCTTAAACCATAATGAGGGTTTAGGCTATCATATCACATTTGAAGGATTTATACACCTTCATCGTGTTAAACTTAACTTTTGGTAGAAAAGGATTTTGAATCCATGAATTAGAATTGATTATTTAGGATAAGCATGGTTTGTGAGACTACATGTTATAGTTTCTCATGGAAAATATATACACGCATCTCTAGGATCCATTTTAAAGTAAGGAACTCCTTTAAAACATGATGTTTTATTACTGGACTACGCAGTAAACTTAGAGTGATAAGTTTACTAAGATCATAGAAAGATATTTTACAATGATTTTAATTGGAGCATAAGTATAAAGGTGAAGAATAAAACACATGACCAGCCATTAGGAGGTGGAATTTTCATGCACACTCCCCTCAATGGAAACTCTAAAAGGAAAATCATTACATGTAACTTGTAGAACTTCACAAAACACAATGGATTCATAAATATATCTGTAACTTTATCACCAATAGGACAAAACTGGAGATTTATGTCACTACAGATCACCTTCTCTCAAATGAAATGCATATGAATATTTATATGTTTTTTTCTCTAGTGTTTAGTTGGATTATTAGCAAGAGAAATACAACTCTACTATCACACAAAAGAGCACTATTTCCTTTAACTTCCATGTGAATTTCTTTCAACATCCGCTTTATCCACATGGCTTCTTTCGATGTTTCCATTATACTTCTATATTCTGCCTCAGTAGAAGATATGGAAACTATTGGTTGATTTTTTCTATTCCAAGTAATGAAACATGTACTAAACTTGAACACATATCCATTCATATATTTTCTATCTATTACATCACTAACATGGTCAGAATCACAATATCCATATAAAAATGCATTATTAGAAGTAGAATGTAAACAAACATTAATTATTCCTTTAATATATCTTAATATTCTTTTTGCTAACTTTTAATGATCTACATATGGTTCTTGTATGAATCTAGAAGCAATACCTATTGCATATGCAATGTAAGGTCTTGTGATTGTTAGATAGATTAAACTACCTATAAATTTTCTGTAAAGATTAGGCTTATCTTTTTGACATGCAAGTTTAAGATCACTTTTAAAACCAACTTCAATAGGAATAGCATATGGTTTACAATCTACCATATTAAACCTTTTAAGAAAATTAACCACATATTGTGATTGTGATACAATAATAGAATGTTTATCTTGAAAAAATGTTATGCCTAAAAATGATTTAATAATCCTAAATCAGTCATTTCAAAGTATTGTATCAATTTATCTTTAATTTTATAAATTAAACTATTCGAATTGCTAGTAATAATCAAATCATCAACATATAATACAATAAGAATAATCTAATTATTTTTAATTTTAACAAAAAGATCATTGTTAAAAGAACAATTAGTAAAAACAATATCTTTGAAAAAATGTTTATTTTTGCATACCAAACTCTAGGAGCTTGTTTTAAGCCATATAGAGATTTTTTCAGTTCACACACAAAGAGTTATTTTCAAAGTTCCTCTGAACCTTAAGGTTGGGTCATGTAAAAAAAATTAAATCATCATTTGGGAATGCATTCTTAACATCCATCTAGTGAATTTCAGAACCATATTGAGCAGCTAAGGCAATGAGAATCCTATTAGTGCTCATTTTGCAACAAGGGAAAATATTCTACATAGTCAATATCAGGTTTTTGAGTAAACCCACGAGCTACTAACTTGGATTTGAACTTATCAATATTTTCGTCAACCTTATACTTGATTTTCTAAAGCCACCTAGAGCCAACAATACTACATTTTTATGGAGGAGGGACAAGATCCCAAATCTGATTTTTAATTAAGGAATTATTTTTAACTTTCATGGATTCTACCCATTTTTGTTCATGAGATGCTTCTTAAAAAGATTGGGGTTCTGCATCATACATATTCATTAAGGCATGCTAGGTATGATGGTTTCTACGTATCTTACTAAGGTTATTAAGATTAGATTTTTGAAGAGGAGATTGAGTCCATTTAGGCATTTTGGTTATAGAGAATATAGTAAGAGACTCTTTTTCAATTATAGAATCACTATTACAATCTTCGTATTATTCATTACATTCATCAAGATCATTATTTCCTAACTCATTAGATTCATCATAAACAAAAGAAATAGAAGATGAATTACAAAAATGATTTTCAAGGATTTTAACATTCATGTTCCTAATAACTTCACATTTTGCAGGATCATAGATCCTTATACATTTTTTTTATCTCCATATCCTACCAAAATGAAAGGATAGGAGGTTTGATATAACTTATTCCTTTTAGCTTTAGGAATGAAGATAGAGGCAAGTCTTCTAAATATTCTCATATAGGATAAACTAGTTTTTTTACTATTCCATTTTTTTATGTGAGTATATTGAAATAGGGCTTTAGTATGAACGTTGTTTAGAATATGAATAACAGTATTCATAGCTTCATCCCATAGAAATTTAGGGACTTTGGTTTAATGCAATATGGTTCTTGCCATTTCAAGAATGGTGTGGTTTTTCCTTTCCACTATACCATTCTATTAAGGAGAATAGGGAGTAGTGAGTTCCGTTTGTATTCCACATTCAATAAAAAATGAATTCTTTACTAATATATTATCCTCTTTTATATGTTCTAATTCCTTTAATTTTATGACTAGAGATTTAAATTCTTTAAATTTAGATAAAACGTCTTGTTTATTTTTTATAAAGAATTACCAAATCATGTGAGAATAAGCATCAATGAAAGTAACATCATACAAATAACATGTTAGGATTTATAAGGAATGCATAATCAACTGATTATAGATCCACAAAATAAGTGTTGAAGATTATAGATTATGTTGTGCAGATTACATAATGTAATAATGAAAGATGAAATCAAATAAAAAAGATAGATACAGAGACATAGAACACCAAATTTAAGTGGGGACACCCAAAGGAAAAACCCCAATGTAATAAAGCACTGTCTGTATTAAGAATTCACAAGAATTTCAACCCAACACTTCTACTTCACTCATTAGTTTTTCACATAATGATTTAAGAGCTATGTCTCACATGCATTCAATACAAAGATAATCAAATGATCTTCCAGTCTAATCTCATTCTTAATATTAGTCTATACAAATGTAAACATTGTTAATAGCCAATCTTGAGAGGGATCGCCCAAATTAATATGGGTGGGTGATTCACTCGAGTTGCTTCACTCTTAAATGTGGAAGACCATCATAATAAAGTTTGATGAACAAAATTTAATATAATATTGGGGCATATTACAATGGTAGATATCCCACTTGAAATTATCACCCCAACACTCCCCCCTAATGTTAACTTATAAGAGAAACAAAAAAGATATGCCAGATTTACCTTTTTCTACAAAAGGATTTACAAATCCATGAATCAATAGCAGTGATTCAGGCTAGCATGTAAATAAGGGAAATCGTACAGATCTTCCCATACAAAAATTCTTAAGACCAGTGCTTGGTATATGAAGATTTATATCAGATTATGGAGCCTTTTATAAACTAATTCATACCCATAACTAATGTTTCATGGGGATTTATAAGTAAACTCACATATTGTGACTTGTTTACTTATTACAAAATGGAGGAAGTATTGGAAGTTTACAATGGTCTTCCTTATACATTTGCTAGTGATACTTGCAGTTCACTTATAATGTTACAACCATGTGTAGTCAATCCCTAAAGTATCACCTTGTTATTTACAAGGTGGGTGGTCATGATCCACTCTTTAAAAGTTGACCCATGTCTTTTATAATAATCTGTTAAGAGGTGGCATTGTCATGCAAACTTCCCCTCAATGGAAACTCTAATAGGCCAAAAAATGCGTAAAATTTTCAATAGTTCGTAACACATAATGGTTTGGTGAAGATATCTACAACATGATCTCTGATTTTGAAATGGATTCTTTATCAAGATAAATTTGGCCTTCACATAGAAGAGAACATCTGACAGCCACATAGCTTCCTTTGTTGCTTCAGGTGATGGTGCTTGCATCAAAACTTTGAACATAAATTCATATGTGTATTCTCTGATTCAACACAACATCAACATGATTAGAGGCATAATAAACATCATATCATAATAATATGCTTAACAACTAATCATGTTACATCACAAATATGTTGAAAAAAATTCAACATATTATGCTTCTAAAATATTTATTAGATGCAATCAATATTGTACGTCTCTAATACAGACACAAAGGCATCCCCAAATGTCATTTGATATGCATATAATAATATTTTAGTAATCACATAAAATGTTTTATCAAAAAACATATATACCTTCAATATCTTTATTCTAAGCCTTTAACTAATGAGAAAAGACTTAATAGATAATCATATCTGAGTAGATAATAAAATTATGCAAGAATAATCTTTGTATGCATAGAAAAATGACCATGTAAGCAAGATTTAATCTTATACATGTCATATATGATCATATTTTCATGCCAAAAAAATTAACATTCAAAACATTGTCTTAACTTCTCTTGATTATATTAATTATATTCTTGTTATTATAAAGAGATCAACAATAAATAAGACATGATTGTCTACATCTATCAATGAATAACATAAAAGATCTCCCTCATAATTTCTACATCTATCATATGAGAAGGAAACTGAAAAAGAACTTGGTATAACTATCATAATGTATAAATGCACTTGATACACTACAAAGCATGATATAAAACTTCTATTATGCCTATGTGATAATCCTTTCTTTCTTTGTGACAAAACAAATCATGATTTCACTCATTATGCAGGTTCATGATGTCTGATTACTATCATACAATTTGAAAAAATTCATCATGAATCAATATAAATTACATGCTTGAGATAGAGATTTCTGGTTTAAGATACAATTCTCTTGACTCAAATCAAGAAGGTATTTAAACATCATAGCAAAACTTTTGATGAATGACCTTAGACTTCACATTGAACTAATAACAAAATATCAAATGATTCCTAGGCTCAGTTCTCTTAGATTTTAGATGAACAATAATGCCTTTCTTTGGCATAGCAAATACTAATCTTTTAATACCATTGATAATTTTTACTCGAAATAATCAAAAGTATCGTATATTTTTTATTCAGAGATGATAGATGTAGTTTATATAGTTACTACATTAGCTATGTGATTACTCTCTTCATTTTCATCTTGATTTTGATCTAATTTATTCCATTCTTTATTTCTGAAATTTGACTTCTTTTTTATTTACAACCCTCTTTCTTATGGCCAAATTTTCCACAATTATTACATGTGCCATTAAATTTCACTTTAAAGTTATGAATGTTTTTAGAAGGCTTACACTTAGGATTGGATTTGAATCTAGATCTAATATTAGACTTCTGATTGGGATTATTATTAATCATATTTTGAGTAGACTTATTATTTTGAGAGAACAAGGCTTGAGAGGCAGTTTATTTTTAATCAAATTTTTCTATTAGTCGTTCTTCTTGGAATAGCAGAGAAGAAAGAGTATCTAAGTTAGGTAGATCATTCTCATTCTGATACTTAGAGTTAAGAATAGAGATAAAATTTCTTAACTTTTCATGTATATTGATTTATATAATGAAATATAGTAGCTTATCTTCACAGTTACAACCATCCAATTAAGCTTTAACGTCCTTAATTTTAGTCAGGTAATTGACTATTCTCTCATCCCCCTTCATGGGAGTTGTGAATAGTTCTAGAATTAGCTTTATTATCTTTGAAAAATGACCACCTTCATGTATAGTCTCTAATTGCTTCTAGACATCAGTAAGTGAGCCCATATGACCTATATACATTAAAAATTCATCTCTTATGCTTTATAATAGGATGGATAGAGCTTCCTATGATTTTTGAGAGAAGGAACTAAGATTTTATGGGTTTGCAAGTCTTCTGATGGGTCATTTTTCCACACCAGTTACAAGAGTCCATAGCTTTCTTGCCATGAAATAGGATTTTAACCTTACTTTCTAGATATTCTAATTAGTTCCATTCAATAATTGAGACTTATCCATCAAAAAATTAGCATAACTAATCATTTTAAATGCTCATATGGTAGTGAATACAACTATAGATAAAAAACTAACTCAACCCTTTACAGGAGAGTCAAACAGAGACAAAACAAACAAGCTACAAATCTTCTTTTTAGTTATATGTTTGTAAATAGATTAGTAAAATACACAAAAACAGGTCATAGAAGACTGCAAGGTAAAATATCTAAGCTTTACAGAGTTTAGAATCTACGAGACAAAGGAACTAAGGAAATCCATAGAACAAAGACTTAGAACACCTACATAATGAAAATAATTTAAAATATGTGACACAAACAAAATTTGAAAAACTACGGTACAAAGGAACTTTTTAAACCTGTGGTATAGAAGAAATAGACGTCCGTGATATAAAGAATTAGTAGCCCATAGTATATATAAAAAGATGATTAAAAATAACATGTGGCAAATATCAAACATGGTCAACAAGGACACATGTCGACTTCCCAGAAAATTTTAATGCATATCCCTCTGGCAGACGTGAAGTCTCCAGAATTAACTAAGGTAAATATTTTTTCGGGTCCACAATAGAGTTGAAAAGTCAAAGAAATGCAGGAACCCAAAAGTAGAAACATGTGGCCGAAATAGGGGAAACATGTGGAGTCAATCAAATACAGTTAAGGGGGCACATGTCACTTTTCTATTAGCTCACACTTCACAGTATAACTAGTAAGTTAGAAGACAATTAATAGAAAAATAGATAACAAAACCATATACACATGTATTTAATTAATTAGTTCACTTTTTCACACTCTGACAAACTAAAAAAAATGTGAAAGTAAATTCTTAGTCAAACAATGCCACTTGTCGAAAACCTATTGACCAAAAAAGGACACTTGACAGCTTTCCAGAAAACTTTTAATGACATGGCTTCAAGCAAACTTAAAGTCCCCAAAAGAAGCCAAAATTTAAAATAGAATTTGGGTCTGAAATCTAAAGACATGTGTCACAATCTAAGATGCTAAGACAAAGAAAAGAGTAACACCCTGACACTTGTGAAGACTGATACAATAGAAGATTAAAATATGTGTCAAGATTAAATTGGTTCACTCTTTTCAGCTATGCCAAAATGACTAAGGAAAAACTTGGACACACGTGGAGCCTTTTAAATGGTTCAGTTTTCGCAAGTCTGAAAAAGACTAACAAATGCAAAAATGTGGAAAAATCTAATTAGATAATCCACTGCCACAATTATAAGGACTGCCAAATGCAAAATGTGAAGACACACGGATGTAATTATTATTTTACCCTCAATACTTCTTTCTAACCCCAACCATGTTGGGCTATCATCCATCATATGCTAGGCACATGTAGGTGTCGAGCCCCTCCTTTATGTGAGCTTTGTGAGAGAGTTCCACCATTAATGGAGGATTATTTGTAAAAATAGAATTACATGCATCTACTCAAAAATGAAGAAGATATAACTAATAGATCTACACATCAATGCATCACATAAGCTAAATAAACATTATAATAAGTACAAGAAACCAAATTTGATCCATGATAAGCCAAATAACATAAGGGTTTACACCCATAAGCAAGTTGTACATAATAGATCCATGTATATTGATTTAACAGAGTTATGGTAGCCATATTACATTCAAAAGGGTCATCTCAGACCATATACATCAAATGACAGAGACTCAACTCCTACAAACCTATCTGATCAGAGATCCTAACTATACTTTTCCCCATTATATCCCTTGTTATAGATCCCAGTACCCATACATATGCTTAATGGTATCCCTTACAACCCTCTAGCACTAAGTACTCCAAATCCTAGCTCTATTAACTCAAAACCCTTAGCATTTCTGCAACACTTCGTTACTCTCATTTTCTTTCTCTTCTCCCCTTTCACTTTGTACCCATATATCTCTCTCTATGTGTGTTTACACTCTCTCTCTTTTCCTGTCACAAGCACCTCTTTAAATAGGATCATCGACCACCACCATGACTTCTCTCCTGAGTAGATTGTGTTCCAAGTGTCGATGTGGTCCTCCATTAGTGAATCCTTATCCTCTTTGCAAACCTTCCACTAACTGAAATGATGCCTCTAGAAATATTCCCTGCATGGAATATCTTTTTCTTCACCTCCAAGGTTCCAGGATTTCACCTTATCGACTTATCAAACCTATTTGGGCCCTCACATTTTTTCTCAAGTGACTCCATGATGCCAAATATGGCTAAGTCATTTAAACTCTTGTTCTGCCTCTCGCACGTGCCCTGGTTTCACTTAAACCCTTCTTAAACCCCTTTTTCCTATGCAATTTTCCCTAAGCACCCTTCTATCTATTGATCATGTGCATGCATGCCTCTTGGTACTTAGCCAATATTTTATGGTACAACATCACCCCACACTATGCATGTTCTTCGTCCTCATAAACAGTCTGCTTCCTCAAAGAATAAAGAATAGAGGTATTGAAACAATTAAAGAATGGAAGGATGGAAGAATGGAAGAATAGAAGAATATGTTACTACTGCAGGAGGAGTGGGAACTCCTTCATGGATGCCTCAATCTTCTCCCATGTGTCTACCTCTCCATGCGCATACTGAAGTAGGTCACCCACCAAAGTGCCTACTTCATCAAAACTAAGTTCCTCACTCTTAGCTTTCAATGTATCAAAAATTATTTCCAGCTGCTTCCTAAGATCACCTAGTGCATCCATCCTGCGAGTGACTTGGGGGTACAACTCCTTTAGTTTATTCTTAATTGAACCCCATAAGGTTTTGATTGTTTCCAACTTCTTCTTAACTCCGGCCAGGATCTTTTCATGCTCCGCCCTATTTCCTTTGTTCTTCTCCTAAAATTATTTCATATTTGCCTCCTCGTGTGTAGAAACCAATATGCTTGTTACTCTGTCTCTATTGGCACAGTTGTCATATATGGATTCGGCCATCTACATGGTGGTATTTACTGTGGAAATGAGCTCAGAGTACTGAGTCACTATCTCCCCAATCTTCAACTTTTCCTCCTCCTTCTGGTGTGTCATCACCTCCTCTGCTGACTCTAATGCGAGTGGTCGCCTTTCCATGGTGAGGATGTGGGTCAAGTCTTCCAAGCATTGCATGGTTGACTCATATTTCTTCTCAGGGGGGTAAGGTCTGGGTTGAAATGGCCTTTATCTTCTTATGGAATTCGTGCACCTTTTCCTTTTCATCCCTCATCTCACACCTTAACTGCACACTGATCAATTCCTTTTGTTTTATCTCTTTATCTTGCTCAATGATCTCCTCATTCTTTTTTTAAGCTCTTCCTCCAAGACCCTTATTCTATCATTTTTACGAAGAGTCTTTCCTGTACCTCCATCGATGTTTTGTTGAGCATGTTACAAACCTTCTCATCAAATAGATATTGGGAATTTACCAGAGGGTTTACTCCCTTGGCATTTGGTATCTTCATCTTGATACATCTTGATTTACCTTGAACTCAGGCTCATCAACATGGGAATCAAAAGCCCAAGATAGCATTTTCCTTGTGCACGGGTATGCACCTTCTTCATCAAAATAAGACCAAGAAAGGAGTTGGTTTGTGGGCATGGTACTTTGGAAGCACGCGTGTAATACCTTTTTTGGATCATGAATGTAATTCATTTCTTGTTCCTGCATCACTATTATGATTTTTCCACCTATATGCACTGCCTTTAGGAATCTTACTGCTAATTTGGGGTCTCTACCCATGCTTCCATACTCCTTTCCCACACTCGTGCTTTCCTCCATTTCCTTCAGCACTTCTTCGGCACTTCACTTGACTTTGTGCTCCACCAACTATTAGATAATTCCTTCCACTTCCCTCTCTATAATATTATCCATCTGCTCCTTGATCGGGGTCAGGGTCTTCTGATCCTTCATGTTTACTTCCTCACTCCCCCCTTTGTGGTGAAAACTTCCCTTGCTCTCATCCTTCTCTTCATTTCCTTCTTCCTCTGACTCATGTACATCGTACACAGGATGATTCTGAGCCTCGTCGTGCTCTTCATCATCTTCATCACCCTTGTCGGCCTCCATGCTTTCTATTTTTCTTGAGTCTGACCCTTTTGTCACCCTCTGCTTCTTCCTTACTGGTGACTCCAATTCAGGGGACTTCTCTTTTTCTTCTTTCTCGGGTGACTCTCCCCTTACCGGTGACTCTTTCTTCTGTGACGACTCTTCCTTCTATGGTGATTCCTCCTTCTATAGCAACTCTTTTCTCATTGGAGACTTCTTTTGGTGAACATAAGTACTTGTGCCTGCATCTGACTCCAGTGCCCCTATTATCTGTACTATCTACATGCTCAGCACCTTTTTCTCAAGAACCTCTCCTCTGTCTCTTTTCCTTTGCACATTCTTTTTCTGTACAGTGGGGTCCTCAGGAATGGAGACATCATCTTCAACATAAGCACCCTTTTCATACTTAGGCCTTATGTGTAAATACACCCTCGTTGTTGTCCTCCCTACAATAGGTAATGTTACTAGTTTTAACATGTGCACATCATGGGAGACATACTTCTCCACATAGGCATGCTTCTTGGGGTATATTAGTTTCCTATGTAGCTCATGGTAGTCTTGATCTACTACACTTAGATCAAATATGAGTTTCTTCACCTCTTTGAATTGATTAACCCCAGCCTAGAAGTATTGCGTTGTGAAGGAGAAAGGAAATTTACACCAAGGACTCTTGGTTCCATCTACCAAAGTAAATCTGTCGATGCAAAAATGTTGGTATACAACAAACTCAGTCTCTCCTTGCACTAGTGAAGGTAATTGTTTGGGTATTCTCCATTCAGCCCTGAATGCATCGCACATCCGCTTATACCACTTTTCCAGGTGTGCCTTATGAGAAGCCGTCATGGTGTCATAGGTATACTGTCCAAATCTCTTGGCGAGGGAGGGGTTCTCATCTAGGTATTCCCAAACAAACTTATCCATCCCATTGGGCACTCCAATCTCAAAAAAAATAATGGTGAGGAGGACATTACCAAACATGATCTTCTCTCCATTACATGTAGTGTTTATGATCTCCTCTACAATAAAAGTTGAGAGGTTATAGATGGTTCCCTCTGAGATCTTGTGGCACACATTCAACCAGGCCTTGTTGATCTGTGTCCATCTCTCTTTCCCATTCATCTTTGTAACCAAGCGCATGGCCATCCTCATCACCAAGTCATTAATTGCAGAAATGTCGAATTAACGTGAACACTTTTTGTACTCATAAGCCTCAATGGTCTTCTTAATGGCTTCCTCTTCTTCCAAGTCATCATCCAATGAATCTCCTTCACAGATAAGGCCAGTGAACTTAGAAATTAGCTGGGGGTTATGTGCATCCTCTGACCTGTGAAATAGAAGTGGTCTTCATGCATGTGTGACATCAACCATTGGTATAGTCACTCAGGCTTTCCAAAATAGGGAAACTCATAGAGTTGCAACAACCCAGCCTTCTCCATTTTCACCTTTACCTCATCATCATAGATGGGCGCATTCCATCTGGTGTCCTCTTCTCTGTAGGGCAAACCAGTTCTAGTGTCATTTCATTTTCTGTGGTGCTCGTTCGATGGTTGTAATCACTGATAGCCATCTTCCTGATGTGAGACACCCATTCTTTACCAAGTAATATGTCATCTGGGTACTACATTTCCTGTACCATTCTTCATTGAAACTAGTAGAAATGGCTTGTTTTCCCTTGCCCTTTCCCTTCTTCGGTGAAACATTTGCTACTTTCCTTGGTGTCATTCCTTTGTCGGGTCCTTAAAACTTCTTCCTCTCTCCTGGTCCTGGCTCTGCTCAACTTTGTGGCTCCACTCCTTTGCAAAAATTCCTTCAAACCTTGTGCCCTAGCTATGCAACCCTAACCTGGAAAACCCTTTTTCCACAAGATGGCATAACACCCATGGGATTCTTCCACACAACCTTCTCTTCTTATGCTCGTGTACTCCTTTCCACTCTAGTTTGCTGATCAAACTAGCTATGCATGCAAATCTTCACAACTCTTCTCAAACCTTCTTTGCAAGGATGCCCTAGTTCGTGAGAGCTATTTGATAACTTAAAATATGAGGTAGAAAATAACGCACCCCTGATCTTCTATTTATAACTTTTTCTCTTCTTTGCAATAAATTCCATGCCACCTACCAATGTACTTTCGCAATAAAGGTGGATTTTTCCAACGCCAACCTTCAACACTTTTCCTCTGCACTCAATCCTATGTGAACACTTCCACAACCTTCTGGCACGTAATTTCCTCGACCATAGAACTCTTTTTGCTTTCTCATGCTGAATTCAATTCTTCCTCTATGTCTTGGACCAAGTTCTTTCTACTGCCTACCTCATGTTGCTCTTGCACTTTTTACCCTTGTATGTGGTTTCTCAAAGCCTTTTGACACCATCCTTCCCTTATGTTCACCTTTTCCATGCATGATCTTCCAATCCATGTGCTTTTTATTTTTCAACCCATGCCATCCACAACCATAGCCTCCAGCACTTGTCACATCACTCCACCCCACACAAAAATGGATGTGTGGTCCTCTACGCATAGAATTTTTTTTGAAAATAATAAGTATCTACCAGCACACAAATGTGCACAAAACAAAGCAACAAGAAAGAAAATACAAAGAAATGAAACTACATCAAAGAAAAACCTAGGCTAACTGGTAATAATGCCTTATTTATAAACATAAAGAAGACTTATTTATAGTAGGGCTTTAGCCTACTCCCATTGAAATGGCCTAGAAACCGTGTTCCATCCAGCGCTTGTAACTGGCAAGTGCCTGAATCAAGTATATAGGATACAATGTATGGTCCTATCCAATGGACTTTGAATTTCCTAGGATGGCTCATAAACTTGGAATCATATAATAGAACCATCTACACAACCTCAAATTGCTTTTTCTTGATGTGTCTATCATGTCATGCTTGTTGCCTAGAATTTTCTATTTTCTAACTCCAACAACCAATAGCCCACCTCTCATCTAATTGCATCAACTTATCAATCCTCTCCTCAAGTTATTTTTCATCATCTAGCCCTCATGTGCATGTTATACGCAGCAATGGCAAAATGAATTTAACATGTAACATGGCTTCTGTGCCAAAAACCAATTGAAAAGGTATCGCCTTGTTCAGTCTCTTATAAGTAATCTGATATAACCATATAACAACATAAACTTTGTCATCCCAATCCTTTCTTCCCACATCACAAATCTTGGTTAACATGTGATTTTAAAAAAAATTAAACGCCTCAGCAGTCCCATTAGCTTTTGGGTGATAAGGGGTAGTCTTGTGATGGGCCACCATGAATTCTTCCAATAAGATTCTAACTGTCTTATTTAAGAAATGGGTACCCCTATCACTTGTTAACCTTGGCGGGCATCTATTTCTACTGATTATATTTTCCCACAAGAACCTATTTGTTGTTGTTGTGTAATCCTTTGTAGGTGCCACTTCTACCCACCTTGTAAGGTAATCTGTGCATGTAATGATATAGCGCAAACATGTCCTTCGCGTGGCTAGAGAAATAGGGCCTACAAAGTCAATTTCCCATTTCTCAAATGGTTCTGCACTAGCAATCAGTCTTAATGGCATTTCATATCTTTTCTTGGGTTTACCAAGGTGCTGGAAATGGTCACATGCCTTGCAATACGTGATATAATATTTGTAAACCATTTCCCACCAAAATGTTTCTAGAAGGATCTTGCACGCGGTTGCATTCCTTACATAGTGTCCACCTGTAATTCCACCATGTTCTTCCTCCATGATTGCAGTGCGCTCATGCTCTAACATGCATCAGCACAAAAACTAATCATGGAATAGCTTGTATAAGTCTCCACTAATTAACATGTAGGGTGTGGCACGTATGGCTAATTGTTTCCTTTCCAAAGTCTTCATTCCCTCTTACACCACACCCATTTTGAGAAACACTACAATATATTCTAGTTCAGAGGGTGCATGCTGCAAGATTAATAGTTGTGTATCTGGCATTGTATCCTCAATTCTTTGTGTGTCCTCTCCTAATTCAATCCTTGATAAATGGTCAGGCCCAAAATTACTCTTACTCGATTTTAAAACAACTATAAACTCAAAATATTGAAATAGTAGGACCCACCTACATATGCACCCTTATAGAATGGGTTTGTTTACCAAGTAATTCAATGTCATATGGTCCATGTAGAATATAAAGGTTTTTTCCAATAGATACTGTTTGAATTTGTGTAGCGCGTAGATCATCGACAATGCCTAGTGCTCAGTAGTAGTATAATTTTGTTCTACTGGGGTTAGCTTCCTACTAACAAATCACAAGGGGTGGTCAACAATTCCCTCTCCAGGTTGTGCTAAGATTTCTCCAATCTCCATCCTTGAAGCATCAACATGTACATGGAATGGCTTATCCAAAGAGGGAAAGCGTAATATGAGCGCGGTGATAAGCCTATTCTTTAATGTGTCAAATGTCATATGTTGTGCCTCTTCCCAATGAAATGTACTTATTTGCTTCAACAACTTTTCCAATGGCGTGGAAATCTTAGCATGACCCTTAATAAATTTACGGTAATACCCCATATGCCCAAGGAATCCATGCATTGTGCTCTGGCTAGTAGGTTCCCCCAATCCCACAATAACAAAAACTTTGGCAGGATCCACCAGCAAGCCTTCCTTACATATGATATTCCTCAACAGGGTTCTAACTGGAGTAGCAAAAACACATTTCTTAATGTTAAGGTATATCCTCAACTACTGACATATTTCAAACATTAGACTCAGATTATCACAATGGTCCCTCACTAATCCATATATTATCCAGTCATCTAGGTAGACTTGTAGAAACTTGTGGATGAAATCTTGAAATGCCTGAACCATAATGTGTAAAAATAGAGCAGGCGTGTTCTTCAGTCCAAAAGGCATGACCGTGTAGGAAAAACTTCCCCATTTAATGGTAAAAGTTTTCTTTTCTTGGTCCTCCTTTGCAATTCTGACCTGATGATATCCTGAGAATCCATCTGTGAAAGAATAGATTTTGCGCCTAACTACTCCTTCCAGGATCTCCTCAGTGAAGGGGGTTGGAAAACGGTCAATGACACATACCGCATTGAAATCTTGGTAATCAATGAAAATCCTTATCCTTTCATCCTTCTTAATACCGATGACCATTAGACTTATCCATTCTAATTCTTCAACAACCTCAATGATGTTTGATGTAATCATCTTATCAATCTCCTCCTTAACTTTGACACGAAGATTCAGATTCATTTGATAAGGTCTCTTCCAAATTGGGCACGCACCTTCCTTTAACTTGATCTTCATTTCCTCCTAGGAGTGGTGAACTCCTTTAAGCTTGTGGTACCCACACGGAAAAAAATCTTGAAATTTGCACAATATATCAATGATCTTCGAAACCTCCTTTTCTGTCCAGTAATCTCCAATAGTAGCCTCCTTAGGTTCCACCTCCGAACCAATGTTAACCTTCTTGGTTTTCAGGGGTTCATGGTAGGCGTGCACTTGCTCATCAACACTATCCATAACTTCTCATGTACCCACATTATGGTTAACATCTAATTTCTCCACTTCTTCACCATCAATCACATAGACTAACTTTCCTTTCTCTTTTTCCATGTATGCATGCTCAAGTTGTATCTCCTCTGATTCTTCCTTATCAAAGCATGCTTATAAGCCAGTTTCACCTGATAATTCCAGTATTCTATCCTCCGCCATGGCACTATCTCCCATAGTTAGGCGCTTAACAACCTATAATTCCTTGTTCACCATTGGTGTAGTACTCCGATACTCAAAATCTTGAAGGAGATCAGTTGTCAACTCCTGTCAATTTCCTTTCTAACAGCACAGCTCTGAGTGAATGTACCATACATGCATGTAGCCTTGTAAGGTGGACTAAATATTATGCACCCATAAAGAAGGTGGCAAGGATTTTGTGCCTTCCATCCAGTCCTTCTCACATGCGTGGACATGAAACGAGGAAAGTTCCCTCCCATGATAATCTTGTATAATAGTAGGTGCATTGCTTCAAACAAACCTAATAAAGAACGTGATTCTCACCTCGAGCCACTCTAGAAGGTTATCGCGATGGGTCACCCACCAATGTGTTATGGTCCCGAGAAAGGTATAGCTAAGAATCCTTCTCCTTTTGATCTCACATCTCCAATGGGTCTCCATTTCTCACAGGAAAACATTCGGGTCGGATCCTCCTGTGTAACTTGACAACTGCTTTCCTCCCAGTAACCTAGCTGAGTGTTCCTTTTTTACTCTTGTCATAGAGCCTCTTAACTTCCTTCTGACTAACTCATATTTCTCATGCACCCAATTGTCACATGCCACACTAGTTTTATCACCTATATATTTAGCATCTTCCCACTGAATAATGCCTTCTTTTGTTGGTTGCACAACCTCAGGGTCCCTGATAGTGCGCACATAGATTTTGTCTAGGTCTTCTTCTCCCAAGGGCTTAGTATAGGGCACTGACTTCCCATCCATAAAAGGAATGACATCACATTCCTCCTTGTTCTCAAAACTTATATAACTCTTATTTAAACATAATTCATCATTTTTCTTATAGCACCAGGGGCGCCCAAGCATTGCTCGAAATTTTTCCACCTCAGCAAGTGCTAAGATTTCAAAGTCTTCAGTTAATTTCTCCCTTTAGATAGTGATAACAGCATCCTTTAAAACCCCAATGGGCATTTCCTATGTCTTATTAGCCATATACAAAACATTTGAAGATGGTTGTAATGGGGGCCTTCCCATTTGATTCCATGCATCAAGGGTAAGAACATTTACTTCCGCACCCATGTCAATCAGAATATTACTCAGGAGTCATCCATCAACTACTGCATTCAAATTAATCTCCTTATCATATTCAATGTTGTGAGGAGGAAGGTTAGCATGTAAAACCTACCTCTCGCTCTCTCCTCCAGTGCTTGGTACTTTACCTCTCAACCATTCTCCTAACATAGGAATGATATTCTTTTAGCGCAACATATTACACCCCTCTCTGACCTCATCTATATCTGACTTAGGGACCTCATCTCTCCTCTTCTACTCCAACTTCCTGGATTGATCTTTTAGACACTGAATTTCCCCTTGAAGAATTCTGATTACGTCCATGGTCTCTTGATAGACTTCCTTCTAATGTGTAGGGTTCAGATACTTCCCATGTACCACTTCTTCTCTTGTAATCAATGGCCTTTACTTTGGTATCTCCCTAGCACGTGCAACCTCAGCTCATGTCGTCACCAGTATAGGTTCTAACTTTGAATCATGTGTCATTCTAAGAATCCACTATTGATCAACATGCTTTACGCTCACCATCCCAGTGCCCTTATCCTTCCTTTACTTCTGGTTCATGTGCTCAAATAGTTCCGAGCACTCCTCATACTTGTGCCTCTTTCCACACCAAGAGCATTATAGCATATCGGGGCATTCGTGCTTATAGTGTTTTGTAGACCCACAGTTGTAAACAGTTCCACTTGGGAACTCACTTCTTCTGCCTCCGGGGTTGTCATGGCCTTTAAATCCTCCACGAACACCTCTTCTATGATTTCATCCATCTGTGCGCCCTTCATAATGAAAACCATCATCCTTAGAGCTATTTTTAACCCTGGTATGGGTCACACCACTATCAATGGCATCATGTATTTGGTCAATCAATCTACAATCCTTGGTGTCATGAGTAGTAGAGGTGAAAATTTTGCAATAGCAAGACACATTCTTATGGATCACACGTTGCAGTAGCGAACACCTACTTGCATCATGATCCCTTTGGTATATCTCATAGTCTACCATCATCACACGTACCGATTCCCAAGGAAAATTATCCTTTGTATGCCCTTCTACCTCACAATTCATACACTATAATCCACTGTGAGTCTCATGAGCTGAGTTCGCAGATAATTTCTCCAAAAAAAAATTTCATTGCACCAACTTGGGCTTCTAGGAATGGACTAACTCATGTATCAACACTTCCTACTACCTTAGCGCACAAGGCATCCTCTAAGACCTCGCACGGATCTATGAAAACACCCTCCTTAATGGTGCAATCAGTCCTCCAACGAACCACTGAGCATGTTGCAAAGGATGAATTTCATAAGATAACTTGGATAGGAGAGTCTTGAAATGTGCATCATACTCCTGCACACTTTCTGCCATTCCTCGTTGAATCTCCTTCGATGCACTGATGATTTTTTGTTCAAACTCAGGTATGTGGAACTATGCCAAAAAATCATTACGCAACGCAATGTAATCCACCATTGTTTGGTGTGGGTCATACATCTTATACCAGTTATGCATGTGTCCTTGCAACGTGGTTACAAATTGACTTGTTTTTCACTCTAGGGAAGTGATTCCCTTTGTGTGCCATAGTAAATTACACTTGTGTACATGTTCTATGGCATCCTCAATGCCCTTGTAGTTAGTTAAGTGGAGTGACATCTCATAAAACACATGTTGATGGTGTTGTGTACCTTGTTTGCCAGATCCAAGACGTTGATTCCCTATGATGTTACCTCCACCACCATACCCACTAGATCCACTAGTTTCAATTCCTCCAGATCCACCAGATCCTCCTCTTTTCGTAGGCAAATGGCCTAACACAATTGTGCCATACAAACCCACTGTCACGCTAAACAACGCGCTGACAGTCTGTGATACCGAACCACTCCCATATGTGTTTCCCACACCACTCCTAGATGTGATACTCAAACCTTGTGATCCCACACCTATCCCAAATATTGTGCTAGACAAAATATCCCCAAACACAAGAAATGATTGTGCATCCATAGATGTACCAAATGAAAAATTATACCTCCTAGGTGTCGCTCGTCTATGAATACCAATACCAACTAGATTATCAAAACTTATTTGAGGAACTAGAAAAATAAGTGCAAGGGTCTGGTCGTAATGTGGGTTAAGATGTGTGCCTACGGATATTCTCCTTTCTTTATATGATGAACTCTCTCTAGAATCCGAGGGGGTTTCTCTTCAATGCTTGCCAAGATGGGGTAGCTCAGACTGCTCAAGTTCCACATCCTCCGTGCGAACCTCAAATCCTTCCCACAACATCTACCTCCACAAATCCATAACTCCTATAGTTTCACGTTGTCTTGCCAACTCCCTCTCCCGAGCTTCATTATACTTGATTTTCCTCTCCTCTCCAGGGATAATTTTAGCGGCGAATATTCGTAATATGGCAAAAATTTCATTTTAGGAAAATTTGAAAAGGCGAATTTTTCGGAGTGGGTCGGTGTCCTGTTCGCCTAAAATATATAGTATATTTTTTTTGGGGGGTCGGCTTCGCCTTCATTTGAAAACATCTCCTATAAAAACCTATGTGATTCGCCGGGTAGTATACCTCAAGTAGCTTACCAAATTACCAATACTGTGAAATTTGAACTCGCATACCCTTGAGCACCAGAGATTCATATTACTGTTGACGCGCGACAAATGCAGTGTTGACGCGCGACAAGGGCAATATTGACGCGTGACAAGATCTGTACTGACGCGCGACAAGAGTTGTACTGACGCATGACAAGAGCTGAACTGACGCGCGACAAAAGCTGTACTGACGCGCGACCAGAGCTGTACTGACGCGCGACAAGAGCTATTCTGACGCGCGACTTGGGCTACGAATTGACGCGCGACAGAGGAAGGGTGGACGCGCGACTGAGGAAGGGTTGACGCGCGACCTCAGATAGTTCACGCGCGACAAGACCTCAGAGACTGGACAGAGTCGCTTCTTGGTTCTTTTGCTGACGCAGGACTCTTTTCAGAATAATGGAAGGTGCCAGCTCAAAGAATACGAATAACCTAAAAGTAAGTAAGAAATCTCAGAAATCACTCTTCAAGTATTTTGGAAACTCTGCAGATACAGATAATGTAAATACCAATCATATAGATGCCACCAAAAAGAATCAGAATACTGACTGTGTGGAAGGCATTATTGAGGTGGACATGCATTCTACACAGTATCACAGTCAAACAAATGAAACCTACGATAATATGCCAGATCTTGAAGATATTGTTCCTATTGGGGTGCAACCAGAAGTGCAGCTAGATATCACAGATACAAACACTCAGCAAAATGGAAGACAGAAATCAATATCAAACTTTGGTCCAAGAAAGAGGAAACCAGGTGATTGCGATATTCCTCAAAATTCTACTCAAAAAAGTAAAGCATTGAAAACAAACAAGAATATGTGGACCATTGGCAGGACATACAAGTTTGATTGGGCAGCTAAATTTCCATTTATTGAACCTGTACAATCATCTAATTCTGAAGAAATCCCATGTGAATGTACATGTACAATATGTACGTGGAAATTAGGAAAGCAACAAAAAATGCAACTGAAGCTGGACACAATAGAAAAACATTGTGGAAAACAATATTTAACTGTAACAGGGGCGGATGGCCAGAAAATCAAAACACACAGGTGGAAAACTGAAAAGGAGTGCATGCATGTCAGATACGCAGTGGAATATGAGGCAGAGAAGAAAAAACACAGACATCTGTTGGAAAAGGGAGGAACAATCACATCGCATATTGGTAAGATGAAAGAAACAAATCTACATGCAAAATTCATACAGTTCTCTACTCTTTTTCAAATACTTAAAAAAGGAAGGGCGATGTCAGATTTCCTTGATTTCAAAGTTTTGTATCAATTTAATGGAATGCTGAATGTACCTCAGTCTCATTGGTCTGAGAGTAGTGGATGGGAAATGGCAAAATGCCTCTCGATGATAGAGAAGGAAGATTTGAAAGAGAATGTAAAAAAAGCAAACTTTATCTCTCTTTCAATTGATGAAGTGACAGCAGTCGACAACACCGCATGGGTATGTATCCACATCTATACATTAGAAAATCATATAAGGACACCTCATCTGTTGGGTGTTATGAAAATGGTTGAAAACTGCAATGCTGAAAACCTATACAAAATAGTTGTTTCTCATTTGAAAGATGTTGCTGGTATGACTGATTATGAAATTGCTACGAAGTTAGTATGCGTTGGAGCAGATGGTGCATCTTTCATGCAGGGTCACCGAACAGGGCTCTGTGTTAGATTACAAACAACAGTGGCCCCATATATGCTACCAATTCACTGCATGGCTCACAGAATGAATTTAGCATATAAAATGGTAAGCAACCATGAAAATGTTGCTAAATTAGAAGACCTAATAAGAGAACTCCATGCCTATATGTCAAGCAGCCCAAAGCATTTTCTGGAGTTCCAAAAATTTGCAATTGGAATTACAGACGGCAAAAAACTTCTGAAGGATGTGGAGACTAGATGGATCTCTTTGTATGAACCAGCATGCAGAGTTCGTGAGGAGTATCCTTCATTGGTTGGTTTCATGCACAAATACCGTCATGAAGTTGATAGGGCAAGGGACCTGTTGTTTCACTTAACTGATTTGGAGACTTTGCTTACATTGGTTGGTATTCTTCCAATGTTAAAGGAGATCAATACACTGATGAAGCATGCACATGGCAGATTGATCTATATCGTGGATTTTATATGGATGAGGAAAATGGTATGTCAAAGTCTTGATATATTGTACTGTTCCCAGGATAGTTCTGATGCACCTGTTTTTGAAAATTGGAGAGATTTATTAGATCTTAAAAATCCTAACACCTTTTTGAGATTTAATATCCACGATCACCTATGCATCTCTGTTAATGGGAGGGAAATACCAATGCACATCTTGCAAAGACATCAAGATATTACAGGATCGGAACGAGAAGATGTTCCTGTGACACGTAATTTGTTTGAGTCTGTGATATTTGAGACAAGAATAAAGCTTAAAAAATTTTCAAAAACCTTGTCATCAAAAATTAGGGAACGTTTCTGTAAAGATAAAATTCTGGAAGCAATGGGTGTGATGAATCCGAATTTTTGGAATACAGAAGGTGGCCGTGCAGACTTTGTCAGTAAGCATTTCCATAAATAAATGGGTACAATAATGGAACAATTTACAAAGACTTCAGAGCTCAAGGGTACGGAAATCAAAGGTATACTGAATGCCGATTTATTGAAGTTTCATTCAACCAATTTTGCAACAACAATGAGGAACCAATATAAGAATTTAGATCAACCTTCTGAAAGTGGTGCTATTACAAGGCTGTGGCGAGGAATATTTCAAAGTTCTATCTTACAAGAAGATATCAGTGAGTATTTCAGACTATATGAGTTATGCCAGATAATGATTTTGGGGTCTGTGGAGGATGAAAGGGTTTTCAGTGCATTGTCATTTATAAAATCAAAACTGAGAAACAGGTTGGACAAAAATCTGGAAAGTTGCATGAGGTGTTACGTTTCTCGATACTCCCTCGAAACCTTTCCGTTTGATAGAGCAATTGCGCACTGGAATTCCCTTTGCGAAAGAAGAGGTGTAAATAATACAGCTACAAGTACAAATATTCCCAACCTTGAGAGTGTAATTGGCTCTTCGTCACATTCTACAGAAGACAACATCGACTTTGATGAAGCTATTGATAATGGACTTTTTCAACTTTAAGTAGGTATCTTCTTTATCTATCTTTTATCTTTATCATTAAAGATGTTACAGGTCTATATACTAAAAATGTCAGGCAATTCACCCATCTATCTACTAATCCATTTCTCGCGTTGGATTTTTTTAAAACACAGATCTAGCTCATTACCAGTGGCAGTGATGATTTCAACTTTAAGTAGGTATCTTTTTCCCCTTAATCTTATTGTTAATTTGTTTATTACTATTCAATTTTTGACAAAGCAATTGCTCACTGGAATTCCCTTTGCGAAAAAAGAGGTGTAAATAATACAGCTACAGGTACAAATATTCCCAACCTTGAGAGTGTAATTGTCTCTTCGTCACATTCTACAGAAGACAACATCGACTTTGATGAAGCTATTGATAATGGACTGTTTCAACTTTAAGTAGGTATCTTCTTTATCTATCTTTTATCTTTATCTTTATCTTCATTAAAGATGTTTACAGGTCTATATACTAAAAATGTCAGGCAATTCACCCATCTATCTACTAATCCATTTCCCGTGTTGGATTTTTTTAAAACAAAGATCTATCTCATTACCAGTGGCAGTGATGATTTCAACTTTAAGCAGGTATCCTTTTCCCCTTAATCTTATTGTTTGTTACTATTCATTTTTTCAGCTCTGGTTATAATTAAAGATGTTATAGGTGTATGTATTTACATTTAGATAAATACAATCTTTTTATTTTTTGAAAACGTGGGTTGACATCCGTCCGAGGAAGCTGTTACTTCTCGGGACTGACAATGTCAGGCAACTCACCCATCTATCTACTAATCAATTTTTTTTGTGTTGAATTTTTTAAGACAAAGATCTAGCACATTACAGGTGATGATTTCAATTTTAAATAGGTATCTTCTTCAACATAATCTTATTGTTTGTTACCTTATATTTTTTCAGCTCTTGTTATCGTTAAAGACGTTACAAGTCTAATTTTTTATATTAACATTTATTTAAAGATATTGTTGGTCTATATATTTAAAGATGTTGTTGGCACTTCTCACGACTGACAATGTCAGGCAACTCACCCCTCCATCTACAATGTCATGTGAAACAAAGATCTAGCACGTTACCTTTGATGATTTCATAGCATTCTAATACGCAAGAGGTAAGGTAAACCCTAGCATATTTGCAATTATATTTAATTTCTTACCAGTGATGATTCTTTCTTGATTTCTTACATAAAATTCGCATAAAATTCGGGATAAACAATACATTATACGATTTTAAATATAAGTCCACATAAAATTTCTCATCATCCATATATATCATATCATCACCATATCATTATCATATCCTCATTATCATCATCTATCATTAATTATCAATTATCATCATTCATCATCTACGTCCACATACAATTCATGACAATGCAAATAAACAAGAAACATAGATATAATTCATGATAATCACAATCTAATGCAATTAAAATTAAAGATTGTATGTAAATCCATATAATTAAATTCAAATACCATAGTACATATTCAATAGTAGAAGTTTTCAAATTCAATATTTAAAGTTTCCTCAATAATAAAAGTTTCTAGTTTTCAAAACCCTCTTTTTCTTTATCCAATTCTACTCTGCACTATTTCCCAACAGCTTCTTCCACTGTGGCTGTACCTCTTTCCCCAACACCAGAAATCTCCATGCGACAACAAATTTGGATCAGCTGCAGCGTATAAACTATCCCGTTGCCAATAATTTTCATAACGACTAATAATCTCATTGATAAGAACCTTACACCCTTCTAGGGGGAACATTCTATAAGCTGATTGATATCAGAAAAGCATCTCAAACATTCATCTTTCAGAAAAGGAAAACATCAACATGGTTGTAGCAGGAATCTACTAAAGGATCAAATATTTCAAGTTCATTCTTGTAACTAATACGATATGTAAACAACCTTATTGAGCTATGATCATATGCACCAACTTAAAAATTTGAAAAAAAAGACATTTTAATTCAACCACTCCAAGAAGCAGTCCCGAAGAGAATCCTATACAAATTTAACTTCTATGATTTATCTGGAGAAGGCACTGTATTTTTTCTTGGATGCTAAACAGAAAGGTTGTTAAATCTTATTAAATTTGGCAAGGTTAACCATGGCAATTCACCCATCTAAAATTTAATCCATTTCTCGTGTTGGTTTTTTTTGAAACACAGATATAGCTCATTACTAGTGGCAGTGATGATTTCAACTTTAAGGAGGACGGAGGTATCTTTTTCCCTTTAATTTTATTGTTTGTTACAATTGGTTAAATACAATATATTATTTTTTGAAAACGTGGGTTGACATCCGTCCGAGGAAGCTGTTATTTCTCGGGACTGACAATGTCAGGCAACTCACACATCTATCTACTAATCCATTTTTGTGTTGAATTTTATTAAGACAAAGATCTAGCACATTACCGGTGATGATTTCAATTTTAAATAGGTATCTTCTACAACATCATCTTATTGTTTGTTACTTTACATTTTTTCAACTATTGTTATCATTTATTTAAAGATATTGTTGGTCTATATATTTAAAGATGTTACTGGGACTTCTCAGGACTGACAATGTCAGATAACTCACCCCTCTGTCTACAATGTCAGGTAAAACAAAGATCTAGCACGTTACCCTTGATGATTTCACTGCAATCTAATACGCAAGAGGTAAGTTAAATCCTATCATATTTGCAATTATGTTTAATTTCTTTCCAGTGATGATTCTTTCTTGATTTCTTAGAATTATATTTAATTTATTATATATTAAACTATTAAGTTGAGTGAATTATAGATGCATACTTCATCTCAAATGGGGTCCACGTAATGGGATTATTCAGAGGATAAAAAAGATTGTAGCTAGAAGTATAGAGATTCAAATAGATTGATTGCATTTCACAAATCATTCATTAAAAAAACCTCTATCTAAATTATAATGTATTTTTTTTTAGAAATAGAAAAACATTGACATTCAATATAATGGAACAACATATATAAGAAATTTATCGTCCCATTAGGTAGAATATATATACACTCAAAATTATTCCAACTTATAGACTCCCAGTTCTAATCCACAATACAGACTAATCTTCATGATAAAAACCTTATATGTTTTACATTAAACTTCAAAGTTCTGTATCGAGCTTGACCTATCTTTTAATCACATGGTTATTCCATCTTTGGTTAATCCACCCTCCATAGCCTCCATAATCTACTCTACACAAAACAATATGCATGATAACAAAACCATATCTTTTAAACCATTGTCTTGATTATTTCCCAAGCTCTAATTCTTGTGGCCTGGAATTTAACTATTTCATAATTGGCTAATCTAGCCTCTACATCAATGATTGTTTCCAGCAAAACGTTATTTTCTGATAAATGGTCTTGACTATTTTGGATGTCAAACAACATCTCTAGTGAAAGATTATGCACTAATATAGAGGTGAATCTCTTTACAATAGAATTTTCCTACACCATAAGTCTATTAAGGAGAAATCCTAAATAGTAAAGATCTGTTTCAAAACTTAGTTGCTATTTTTTCCCAAAGACATAATTTTCAAGATAATTAAAGAAATTAAATTGATCATCATATTTCATCAACATCTATCATTGATTATCAATTCTCATCATTCATCATCTTTCATCATCATCTATCATTATCATCATTCATCATCTACGTCCACATATAATTCATGACAATGCAAGTAAACAAGAAACATACATATAATTCATGATAATCACCATCTAATCACCATATAATTAAATTCAAATAACATATTACATACTCAATAGTAGAAGTTTTGAAATTCAATATTTAAAGTTTAGTCAATAATAAAAGTTTCTAATTTTGCAAACCCTCTTTTTCTTTAGAAACTTCTACTCTACTCTCTTCCGCAACGGCTTCTTCCACTCTGGCTGCAGTTCTTTCCCCAACACCAGAAATAACCCCTGAACTTATGAGATCTTCTGCAGCACTGTCCAGATTTTTTAAAATTCTTTCCTCTTGATTTGTTGCATCTCCATGCAACAGCAAATTTGGATCAGCAGCTGCTTTTTCTTTGAACAAAATGTCAGGGTCAAGACCATGCTCTTTAATTATCCGCTTTAGTGTATTGTTTTGTTTGTTAACCAAAACAATATTTTGCTTCATATTTTTTGCAGCGGATAAGCTGTTCTTTGCTGTTTCCAAGTGAACTTGCAAAACCTTCGCCTGACTCTTCAAATTTTCATATTTCAACTGCACAAAAAGAGTAATGTCAATTCAAAATATTAATGTAAATTCAAAATTTCAAATTAACAAAAACGATTGTTTGAATGTAATAGTACTTACAACCGCTCTATCTCTTTCGGCATTTGCGATTGATACCAAATCCTTGTCCTTTGACCATTTGTTAAAATATGCCTGGGCCTCGGCACTAATATTTTCCAATCTGTTTAGTGCCTTATCTAAAATGCCATCTTTATAGTCGTTGTTAAAAGTGACAGTCCCACATTTTGCTTGGGTAAGTAAGGAATCCATCTTCGCAGGTTGATTCTGGACTGCAGCGTATAAACTGTCCCGTTGCCAATAATTTTCATAACGACTAATAATCTCATTGATAAGAACTTTGGCCCTTCTCTCCCATTCTATTAGCTGTTGGATTTGAGGAACAATAAACTCACTGACATGGGATTGACAATCATTACCAAGTAAGTTCTCCAAAGGATAAGGTGGAAACTCTTCACTATCTGATTCTGATGCAGACGATCTTGCTGGAGAAGTGTGGGGGCTTTCACCAAGATCAACTGCTATTTTCTGTCTTTGGGTGGGCTGATCCTGTTTTCGAAAAAATAAATCAAGATTTAGATAAATAAATTTAAATCAGAATGTAATTAAAAATTGTAAAGCATATTAAAATTGAAATTTGAAGTATACCTGCTGGCCTTGAATCATCTCGCGGGTATCGAAAAAACCAGTTGGGTCATTGCTATCAATGCCCAAATAATCTTCATCTAAATTTATATTGTTCAAAACAGATATGCCCGTTGCACTGGGCAAGCCACCAAGTGAGAGAGTTGGAATACGAAACGAGGAGTCAAGGTTTAGTGTCCCACTGGGGGCCGGAGCAAAAGTCATGCGTTTACCAATGGTCTTTTTCACTGTTCCTCTGGTTGGCATTTTAAAAATTAATGGTTGAGTTGGTGTCGCTGCCGTGGTTTGATCATGAATGACATGCGCTGTAAAGTACAAGAAAAAAAGAAAAATATTAGAACAATTCAAAAGTCAAAACTACGAAATTAAACGTACTATAGAAAAGTTGTACCTTGTTGTCGAGGGGTTGTTTTTCTCAGTGCTACTGGTGGCCTTGTAGGAGTTGTACTCAGTGGCTGTTCAGAAGATATCAATGCAGGCGAATGTATGGAGTGAGTTGGGGAAGAAGGTTCCAAAATCCCTGCAATTCATCAATATTAAATGTTAATTCATTTGGTTAAAATATAAATTGAAAAATAAATCTGCAACTTTGGAATTTGTAAATAATATATGAGAATGGATTACTTCTCTGGCGTTTAACGAGTTCAAACTGTTGAGGGTTTGGAGAGGAGTGAGCTTCCATTTCAGATTGGGAGTCCCCCGAAGCCTCTGCGTGTAGTTGGCCTCTTCCTCTCGACATCTTTTTTTTTCGGGGAATGGCTTCAAGATATCTTCTCTGCAAAACATTAAAATTTAAGATTTATTAAATGTGCACTGTAATGAAGAAAATTGTAATACAATTACAAACTAAATAGTTTATACCTGCTGTTCTTCAAATGGAACTGATAATTTCTTCAAAGCCTCATCAGAGCAAGTAGGAATTTCATTATGTTTTAAATTTAAAAGTGCCTCATAGTAGAAGCCCAGGAGATAGTTTGTTGAATATATGAAAGGTTTATCTGAGACTTTTGCATTGGCTATGTCAGTTCTTATTTTTTTCGATAGAAATGTGCACCAATCGAATTTTCGTTTTGTGATAGTGGCACAAATGTATGCAATGGCCCAATTTGGTATATCTGTTTGGCGACCCTGCAAAACAATTCTGGCTTGAAAAAATGAAATAAGTGCAGCAAGAAAGTGATGTGCAATTGATTGTGTATCTACACCACGCCTGGATTTATTGACATGGGCTGCAAATGCGAAACAGTGAAAATTACTATAAATTTATAACAGAATTGTATCAGAGTAAAAAACATATTAAAAAATATGAATTAAAATGAATTATACTTACAATCAAAATGGAAACCGTACGTTGATTCGAGAAATTTCTTGTCATCTTCCGTGAGTGTTGCCTTGGTTGTCACAGTTGGTAAATTTCTTATAGGAAGGCCCGTAAACCGATGTATGTCATTTGGTTCAATAGTGAACTGGAACATTTGGCCATCGTTCAGAGTAACATAAAATATACCGTCCTCTGAATTGTAGCATGACAGAAGGTAATTCAAAATATCAGGATCTGTTTCGAAATGGGGCATATTAACGAGCCCTGTAAATTCACACGCTTCCATTATAGCTGAATATTCTGAAGACATCTTTAAAGCCGTATGGATGTGAGGGCATAAGGGATTCCTGTAGGTGATCTTCGCAATCGATTGAGTTGGATTGTCCTGATTTTCTTCCTGAACTTGCAATTGGGAAGCATGTGAAGTCGACATTATGGATTTAATTCCTGAAATAGCGTCTTTGTCAAAGATTTAGACCTGCAAAAATTCGAGAACAGGAAAACGGAAACGAGAAAATGAGCGGCACATGGCTATTTATAACCTAAATAGGGCGTCAATGTCCTCTATTGACGTGCGTCATTTGCTTATACTGACGCGCGTCACTAGCTTCAATTGACGCGCGTCATCTTGTTCGGTTGTCGCGCGTCATCTACTTCCTTTGTCGCGCGTCAATTGAATGTAGTGTCGCGCGTCAATTGAATGTAGTGTCGCGCGTCAATTGAATGTAGTGTCGCGCGTCAATTGAATGTAGAGTCGCGCGTCAATTGAATGTAGTGTCGCGCGTCAATTGAATGTAGTGTCGCGCGTCATTTAATCACAGTGTCGCGCGTCATTTAATTACAGTGTCGCGCGTCAATAGAGAACGATGTCGCGCGTCAATAGAGGGCGATGTCGCGCATCAATACAGGACGATGTCGCGCGTCAATAGAGGACAACATCACGCGTCATTTAATTACAGTGTCGCGCGTCATTTAATTACAGTGTCGCGTGTCAAAAAGAAACGATGTCGCGCGTCAAGATATAACAATGTCGCGCGTCAATTGTCACCTGTGACGCGCGGCAGACTACAGTCGTAAAATGTCACGCGTCATTACTTCTAGTGTCGCGCCAGTGTCGCGCGTCAGTACTAACTATTGTCGCGCCAGTGACGTGCGTCGTTACGGACTAGTGTTGTCGCGCGTCGCTGATGGAACCTTGAAAAACCAGGTGAAATTTTTTTTTTTCAATACTGTCAAATTCGCCTTTCGCCGAAACTGGTTACGGGGATATTCGCCAGGTATTTTCCACCTTCAATTTTATAGGGGTGTCTTAAAATGAACCCTACTCCTCTCTCCATTTCTTCCGCAAGTTCCACCATCCTTCTACCATGCCAACTTCTGCACCTGCACCTAGTAGGAATTTATCCAACCACGGGAAAGGCTTCCAAACTCAAAGTAATGACCGGGATCTTGATAGCCAGTGGAATAGCACATAAGAACATTCCTCTAGGCTCCCTAAAGAACTCAAACTCAGCAATCTCTGGGAAAGAATATGTAGAAATAGTGTATTCCAGGGTATAACTAGTCAGCACTCTACTCCACTAGTGATCAACAGCATGGGTCCAGGCTAGATCAGCATCATGCAACCGCTGATATTCCTCCTGGGTCCAAACACAAGGTTTATAGTACCAAATCATCCTTGATGCATATGTTGATAGCCATTTATACAACTCTAATGGGAAACAAAAGAATAATATCTCATAAAGTTCGTGATACATGTTCTCCTCCATCCATTTTCATGCATCAAACTCAAATCTAGTATTGAACCTCTGAGTAAACTCATCCTCCATGCTTTTGAGCCATGCTTTGACACTATCCAAGGTCAAGCACTCTGTCATCACACATTTCTCTCACAATAGCTTCAACAGAGGTCCCGGCAATAGAACCAAGATGTAGTCATTATTTTACCCTCAATACTTCTTTCTAACCCCAAACACGTTGGCTTATCATCCAGCATACGTTGGGTGCTCACCCAAAGTGTGCACAAGCATTGAGCCCCTTTATGTGAGCTTCATGAGAGATTTCTGCCATTAATGGAGGATTATTTGTAAAAAACAGAAGTACATGCATCTACTCAAAAAGGCAGAAGATATAAATAACATATCTACACATTGATGCATCACAGAAGCTAAATAAACATTATAAGAAGTACAAGAAACCAGATTTGATCCAATATAAGTCAAAGAACATAAGGGTTTACACCCATAAGCAATTTGTGTAGAATAGATCTATGTATATTGATTTAACATATTTCTGGTAGCCATATTACATTCAAAATGGTCATCTTAGACCATATACATCAAATGACAGAGACTCAACTCCTGCAAACCTATCTAATCATATATCCTAACTATACTTTTCCCATTATATCCCTTGTTACAGATCCCAGTACCCATACATATGCTAAATGGTATCCCTTACAACCCTCTAGCACTAAGTACTTTAAACCCTATCACTATGAACTCAAAACCCTTAGCATTTCTGTAGCACTTCGTTACTCTCCTTTTCTTTCTTTGCTCCCCTTTTCACTCTGCACCCACATATATATATATATATATATATATATATATATATATGTTTGCACTCTCTCTTTGTTCATATCCTAAGCACCTCTTTAAATATGATCATCGACCACCGCCATGAATTCTCTCCTCATCAGATCATGTGCCAAGTGTCCATGTGGTCCTCCATTGGCTAATTCTTATCCTCTTTGCAAACCTTCCACTAACTTTAAAGATTCCTCTAGGAATATTCCTTGTATGGAATATCCTTTTCTTGACCTCCACGGTTCCAGGCTAGCACCTTATCCACTTATCAAGCCTAGTCAGGTCCTCACATTTTTCCTCAAGTGACTCCATGATGCCAAATATGGCTAAGTCCTTTAAACCCTTGTTCAGCCTCCCGTGCACGCCTTGGTTTCATGTAAACCCTTCTTAAACCCTTTTTTCCTACGCGTTTTTCCCTGAGCTCCCTTCTATCTATTAATCATGTGTGCGCGGGCCTCATGGTACTTAGCCAATATTTTTGGGTCCAACAACAGAGCAATCCTATTAGATAAATTTTCAAAAATGAAAGAAGCAAACAAACCAAAGACTGACAATGTGAAATACAGAACAATCTTATTGGCTCGAATTCCACAAATGACAAAGGTAAGATTAACCCAAGTCTGACAACGTGAAGAAACATGTAAAACTCTTATTGGCTTGGGTTCTTAACTGAAAATCAAATAAACAATAAGACTGATAATTCTAAGCAAGGTGGAGCTTTCTGATTTTCTCGCACTTCGCAAAAATTAAAGAATCTAATAAAAGACTAACAATGCGAAGCCAGATGGAAATTAAAGATTGGATGGTTCTTCGTAAAGACAAAATGTCACAGAAAATTAAAGATCTAAACAAATTGAATCCAAATGGACCTCAATGAGTGGATCGACCTTTTCCAACATGAAAATAACAACAGAGAATCTACTTGGAGTAATTTTATTGGCTTGATCTTCATAACACCAAAAATATCTATATTAAAAACTAACACAGCGAAGCTAGATGGTGCAAAATTATTAGATCGCACTTCACAAAAGAAGATTTAGCCAAAAATAAAGATTTAACAAGTCAAGGCGGATTTAAACACTCCAAACTAATTGGATATAAAGAGATCTTTTAGATCTACAGACAAACACTTCCCTAACGGCTATAAACGGTGTGAAAAATTAAAAATGAGCTCACAAGTGATGAATTTGAACCGAAAACAATTGTAACTAGATGCAGAAGCAAAGATATAAGCATAAAAAATATCAAACATGATCTAAACAACCATTTAGACACTATTTTCAATAAATCTTTGGGCAGGAATTGAAATTTTAAACCTACTTAGGTTGAAGATGATTGTGGAGCAACTAGGGCTTTGCATATCCATAAACAGACTTCAAGCTTATTTTCTATAGCTAATTAAAATATCCCAGATCAATCTTGTACACGCATAACCACCAAATCTGATACCATGTTAGGATTTATAAGGAATGCATAATCAACTGATTATATATCCACAAAATAAATGTCGAAGATTATAGATTATGTTGTGTAGATTACAGAATGTAACAATGAAATTTGAAAGCAAATAACAGAGTCATAGATAGAGATAGAGACAGAGAACACCAGATTTAAGTGGGAAAACTCGAAGGAAAAACCCCACTATAATACATCACTATCTATAGTAATAATTCACAAGAATTTCAACCCAGCACTTCCACTTCACTCCTTATTCTTTCACGGAATGATTACAGAGCTATGTCTTGCACTCATTCAATACAAATATCATCGAATGATATTCCGGTCTAATATCAGTCTATACAAATTTAAACGTTGCTAATAGCCAATCCCGAGAGGGATTACCTAAATCAATATGGGTGGGTGAGTCCGTTGAGCTACTTCACTCTTAAATGTGGAAGACCATCATAATAAAGTTTGATGAACAAACTTTAATATAATATTGGGGCATACTGCAGTGGTAGATATCCCACTTAACATTATCACCCCAACAGAACCATTTAGGGAAGGTACTTCTAAAGGTCCTCTAACATCACTGTGAACAAGTTCAAGATGTTATAAAGAGTTTGTTTCATGATGACTATGGAAGGGGTTTACATATTACTTACCACGTAAGCACCCTTCACAAGTTTTATGAGCATGAGAGATAAGCAGAAGACCAAAAAGAAAGAAGACGACACATGTCATTCATGATCCTAAAGTTAACTTGACCTAATATTTCATGCCATAATTTTAAACCATTCCTCTTTTGAGTAGAAAGACATGAAGTAGATGCAAAACCTTTAAATACATATAACCCATTATTTTGTATGCCTTCTGCAATAGTAACATCTAACTCGTTTTTAATAAACCATTTATCCTTTAGTAAAATTGCACAATAGTTATTTTGAGTTAGTTGTGAACATGAAAGAAAATTTATTTTTAGTTTAAGAACACACAAAACATCATTTATATATCCATTTAAACTTTATCTCTTCCTTGATTTTGAACATTGAGAATGGAATGATCACCAAGATAAATTTTATCAATACATTATTTGATATCAGACATAATATCATATATATATATATATGTTATGTACCTAGATGTACCAATATCTAATATCCATTTGTTTTCTTTGGAAGTAACTAATTCAACATATAAAGTAACTACAATAGGTTTTTTATTATTCTTTTGATTTAGTTTGTTTCCTTTTCATTTTTGAAATTTGGTTTGTTTTTATTTACCCTACAGTCTTCCTTTTTGTGACCCAATTTCCCACAATTATGACATTTTCCATCAAAAATGGCTTTTAGGTGATTATTCCTTGTTTTCTTGTCTTTACTAGGGGGTTTAAAGTTTGATTTGAACTTTTGATTCTTGTTAAGCCTATAAAATGTATTTGTAGTATTTTTAGCGAGAAGTGCCTAAATGGCAGTCTCCTTCAAATCAAAGTTTGACATGACTTGCTCTTCCTAAATTAAGAGGGCACTAAAATTAGGTAAGTCTAGAATATATTGTTCAATTTGATATTTTGAATTTAAGATGGAAATGAAGTTCTTAAATCTTTCATGGATGTTCATTTGAATGATAAATTGTAACATTTTCTCTTGAATCAAATCACAATTACATCCATTTAGTTGATATTTAAAGTTTTTAATTTTAGCTAAAAAAAAATAACCACTTTTTCGTTTCCCTTCATGGGAGTTGTCCTTAGTTCAAGAATCAATTTTATAATTTTTGAAATGTGTGTACCTTTGTGCATTGATTCTATCAATTTCAAGGCTTCGCTTGAACTTTCTTGGTTTCCAATGTGAAGTAGAAATTCATCATGTACGCTTCACAAAATGATTGACATTGCTTCTTGCACTTTTTTTTGAAATACAAAAATGTTATCTATTACCGTTTGTCTTCATGTCGGTGGCTTCTCCATACCATTCACAAAGGTCCATAGCTTACGTGGCATGAATTCCACTTTCAGTTGTATCTTCTAGATTTTGTAGTTAGTACCATTAAACATTTGTGTCTTGTCAATACTGAAATGATCAAAACTCATTTTGAATGAAGCTTTCAAAATCAAATCAAGAGAAAAACTATATTTTATGATAAAATTATATTCAAATCCTTATTCTGTATTTTTGATAAAAATGAGACAAAAAAATTAGTAAAATCTCCCTGTCGTGCCAAATTTGAGGATTTTTATCCTTTTCATGCAAGTAATCCTCTACCTATTTGAGGTAAAAACCATAGGAAATATAGTTTTCCATTATCTCGAGAAACTTTACATTTAGAGAGTCCAATAAATCTTTTTCACCCCACTCCTTTCCACATTCCATTTCAATATTTTTCAATTAATTATTATCGAATTTCAAACAAATTACTTGATTAAAAAAATCCTTATAAAATTATAAATGAAAGGATTTTGAACCCTTAACCTATGGATTTAGTCAAAATATTCTTTCCAACTTAGCTACGAAACTCTACAATTATATATTTAACACAATATTTATTTAATGTTTACAAATTTAAAAAATAAAAAAATACCACTACCAATATCAATGAACATGCCACACGTGACACAGTCTTTTAGCATTTATCCACCATTCTCTACAGCCAAGCCATAACGTGGCATTTACATAGCATATTAACCAACCATATTACCAAACTCAAAGCTAGGAAAAAGTATGGGGCAGTTTAAATTAATAAAAATAGGAAGGAGGGTTATAATATATTTACTCAATAAATGCTTAAGTGGCCAAGTATATATATGCTAAGATGTCTTTAATACCGGTCAAAGTAGCTTGGGTGGAGCGTTTAAAACAAAATAGTATACTAAATGCACCCACCCTCCAATAAACATGCTAAATGGTTAATACTTTTAATGTATGTCATGCCACGTATAAATATTTAACTAGCTAGCATGCTATAGTTTTAATGTGACACATACAAACAGCTCATTTGGTTTATAATATCAGAAAATAGAAGTACCATTAGAAAAGAAGTTTTTTACTTTGCACCTCAAGTCTCAAAAACGTACAAAAAAGGTGGGCTAGATGGGAAAGATCCTTATGCATCCCTAAAGAAATATATTTTAGAGTTCTCACAACAAGCAAAAGTTCTTCTTTTAGGTGATTTCAATGCAAGGACTACAAATGAGCAAGTTAACACTTGAAGTAGTAAGGAGAACCATAATCCGCTATGGCTTATGGATGAAGAAAATCAGCAGTGGGAAAGATGTTCAGAAGATAACATAGACATTAATCATTTTGATGAAGAATTATTAACTTTTGTAGCATGTTTGATTTGATTATTTGCAATGGTGTGGAAAGATGTCATAAACCTGGAAATTTTACTTGTAAAACGTATAATGGAGCAAGTGTTGTTGACTATGTGATTTGCTCGCAAAGTTTAATTGACAAGATAAAAGAAGTGGAGATTGATGATTCTATCAAGGACCTAAATTCGAATCATAATCTAATTCCCATAGTGGTATATTGGTTGAGCAAGAATCATCTCACAAGGAAAGAACAACCTCAACATCTTCCAAGAAAAGGAAGGAGTCTTGTAACACAAGAAAATTGTGATATCTTCAAAGCAGTGTTGAGTCAATTAATGACAGAGGGGAAAGAAATATCACAAGGCCTTAAAAGCTATGAGTTAAAAAACATAATTAAGAAGGCCCTTACAAGCTAGAACAAAAAATAAGAAGCAACAAACAAATTGTTTTCCGGTAAATAGATGGTTTGATGAGGATTGTAAAGCGGAAAAGAGAGATATTAAAGAAATAAGGAAAGAGAAGTTGTACAAACAAATCATCAAGAAAAAAAAGATGAGTTCATGACCATAAGGAGGGAAGAGCTTATACACTTAGGGAAATATAACCCAAAATCATTTTGGAAGGATCTTCAATCAAATAAAAAATGCACATATGACAACAATATTATAGCTAATCAGTGGTTTGAGTTTACAAAACAACTTTATGAGTAGGATCCAAAAGTTGAAGGTCCCCCTTTGGTCAACACGACAACAAAGCTTTTTACTATGTAAGAAGTTCAAGAGGGTATTATGAAATTGGGGGTTGGAAAATCCCAAAGACTTAGATGAGTTTCAAGACAAATATCTAAAATAGGGGAAATAATTTCTCGCTCCTCACATTGCTAACATATTCAACAACATATTTCAGCAGGGTTTTCCTAGAGATTGTATTACAAGTCTTGCGATACCCCTTTTCAAGAGTGGAGATGTTAAAAATCCTTCTAATTATAGAACCATCATAATCAACCCAATGTTTTTAAAGTTGTTTGGTAGCATGGTGGAATGCAAAATCAACAAGTGGGCAGAATAAAAAGGTAAGAGATCAAAAGGGAAAACAGGGTTCAGACCTAAGTATTCAACAATAGACTATGGTATCTCTTTGAGGCACATTATTGAAAAAGTATGTGATGATAAAGAGGAAGGTTACTGTTGTTTTGTTAACTTCAAGAAGGATTTTGATACAATTCCTAAGAACAAGACATGCGATAGAATGAAGGAGCTTGGTATGCCATAACATCATAGAGCAACTATTCATAGACTTTATGAAAAGGTTTGAGTCAAAATTAGAATTCAAACTAGTATCTCATAAAGTTTCAAGAGTGATATTGGGGTTAAACAAGGATTCCCATTATCACCTACTTAATTTGGCCTATATATAGGCAAACTTGAGGAATGGTTAAATATGCAGAGTGAAGATGGTGTTCTTCTAGGAGAGTATGTAATTAGACTTCTACTTTATGTTGATGATCTTATCTTGATTGCCAAGTCCGCTCAAGGCCTTCAAAAGCATTTATGTGTGCTTGAGAACTTTTGTAAAGAAGTGGGGATGTAATTCAACACCAACAAGACCAAGATTATGATATTCTCCAATAGAAAGAAAAGAAATCAGTATGATTTCTATTTCGATGGAAACATTTTAGAGGAAGTAATGGAGTATAAATATCTTGGGTTTAACTTTAATAACAAGCTCAGTTGGGATATTTGTAATAAAAATATAAGTTTAGGGGGTGGAGATACTTTTATACTTTTTAAAACAAATGCAAAGAGGAAGAATCATGGGATTGGAAAACTATGCAAACTTTTTTTGGGCTTTTAGTAACTCTAATGGTGCTTTACGGTTGCGAAGTTTGGGCTAGCAACATTTCAAATTCAAGGTGGAAGCAATTTGAGAGGAATCAAAAAATCATGATTACTAACAAGTTCAAATTAAAGATCTCAGTCCCATATGAAATTCTTCTAGCTAAAACGGGGGTTTTACCTCTTGAAGTTATTATTATGGTTCATCTCATAACATATTTATAAAGGATCAAGGAAATGGAAGGTAGATGGCCTAAGGTTGTCCTCAATTAGTTTTTGGAGAAAAGAAAGAAGTCATGGATGAATCAAAACAACAAATAGCTTAAAAGTGAAAAATTTCTTGAACTTGTGTCCTAATAATAGCCAAGAGAAAAAAACTTTTGTTATAGATAAATTCCCCCAAGTTATGTGGGGAAAGTTGTTAGGGAGAAAGAAGAGGTATTATTTAGAGGAATTTAATTCTACATGTGATCATCAACAAAAGGATTTTATAGGGGCTAATATCCAGTGGAAAGAAAATATCTTCATAGCTCAATTGAGAACTAATTCACATCATCTTTGGTGTGAAACGGGAAGATGGAAAAGACCTAAACAGGAATGGGCAGAGAGAATTTGTGTCTTTTGTGTGTCTAGGGTAGTGGAGTCAGAGCAACATTTCATGTTGGAGTGTAATGCTTATAATGACATTCAGGCCCAGTTTGTTAACATGGTGACTACTGCATCCTTTCAAGATATCTTCGGCGAGAATATGGTTGCAAAAACAAGGGAACTAATTATCAAACTCACCAACAAGAGATGTAAATGTCAGAAAGATCTTTAACAGAATATTTTGTCCCATAGGATTTCTTTGGTAGCCTCGTGGACGTTAAAATATCTTCTTCTTATTCTTCTTCTTTATTTATTTTTAAATAAAGGTGGAGTAAATTAAATATAATATAATGTATGTTTTATAATATATAAGTCAAGTGATTATATAAATATCTTTAACCAAGCATATATGCCTAGGGAAAAACAAGGGGACGTGGCTTAAACCACTATTTTAATACAACCAACACACAAATTTGATACGCTTGCATATAAGCACTCAAAATGGTTATGTTTTAGGTTAGAATTAAATGTTAAGAGGGCAATTTTAAAAAACGGGATATTAATAGTTTTAATTAACATATATGCTAAGGAAATAATATAACCAAATATATGCAAATAGGTGTCCCCGCCAACCAAATGAATACCATTCAAAACAAAGTACATGCCAAGACATGGTAAAAGGAGGTGATTAATTAAAAAATTAACATATATTATTTTCAAATGTGGTACCCATTTCAAATGTTGTTATTCATGGTCCAATGGAAAAAATTGAATATCAATAAACTTGGAGGTTGTCTTCAACTTGGGAACCATCCCATTAAAATTGAAATTTAATTTTCCTACACATGTTATACTATAGAAGAATTTAAATCCTTGCAAAATAATTTAACAAAGGCTTACTTGCACGTGGCTGTAGAGTGGGCCCGCATCATCCTTCTAACACACCAAATAAACTTTTGAGAAATACCATTACAAATATTAAATTAATACAAACAAAAATAAATAAATTTTCTAAACAATAATGCTCTACCATCTCGAGGTCCAAGAAAATAAATACAGGTTTCAAAGTTAAGTAAATATTATGAAATAAACTATAATAAAAACATAATAAATAAACATTATACAATGAACATAAATTTAACGTTTAAAACCTCATACGAGGTAAAAAAACCGCGGTCAAAGTTTAAAATTCCATTAACTGAGAAACATTAACATTTTACAGTAAATTTATTCACCACTTCTCTCCCCTTTTACATTTTCAAAATTAATTGATTTTACCAAGCCCCAAAAGTCCTATATAAATAGTTTTTACAAGTGTGTCTTCTCATTAACCACCCCACCACTTTATAAATTGATTTAATTAATGAATTTAACATACAACCTAAATTTAATATTAAATTAAAAAAAAAATTACATATTTTTATTTATTTAATTATAAACTAAATTTTATAACATAAAAACACTTAAGATGGGATTTAAACCCTATTTAAGATTAATGTTCTAGTAGTTGGCACTACTCCAAAGAGGCCTCAAATAACACGTTTCTCTCCACATTACATGTGATATATAAATGAGTTCAACTATGGTTTAGAAACTTGAACTTCTTTGATAATGCTTGAATTTGAGTTTTTCACTTGCTAAGATACTTGGAGAAGTGATGTTTGGATGCTTGCAGATGAGATGACCTAACTTCTTGACCTAGTATGATGCTTCATACCTATAGTGATTTCTTCCCTAATGAGTTTGCATAAGCTTTGGCAAGATTTAGGGATCCTCGGTTTCCTTTTGTAAGTGTTTTAAGAGAGTATGTCAATGTAGTGTCATATGCTTTCTAGTTGTGTAAATGAGAGAGTTTGCACTTGCTTATATACGGTTCCAAAGTTAAATTATCAAAGAAAGGATGAAGCAAAGGGAGAAAAGGACCCATAGATGAATTTGAAACTGAAATAAAATATGGAGGATATGTCAATACAAAAGTGTACAAGTCAGTCAAGACCAGATAGAAACTCCTGACCAAACTGAACAGTTTTTCCCAGGGATGAGAAACATGAAAATTAGATTTTTCATCTTGTCAACAGGAATTTGTATATGGATTTAATTCATTGAAATTTTAGAGTATATCAATATATCAATGTGTATGACTAAGAAATCTCGACAAGAAACCTCAGGATGTACTAAGAAGGGATAGAAAGAGTGTATTTATCTTTAAAAGAATGCATTTTCAAAAACAACACTGTCAAAGAGTAAATTACCAAATTTGAGTGTCCACATTTACACCCCTTTAAGAATGAAATGAATATTTCATGCTTAAAGGAAAAATACTTGAGTTTATAGGCATACTTTGTATTTTCTTAGAGTTTTTTACAGGTGTTCCGTTTTGTTTGGTGTTGGCATGATCCATGATGAAACCTACAACATAAAGTGTAATCAATGTCCAAGATAGAAAACTGAACTTTAACTCAAGTATAAAATGAAACATGTAAAACTTGCATTTACATAAAGTGAAACAAAAGAGATGGAAAAATGTGGACAGAATATACATGTTTGTTTTGTGGGTGAGAATCACTTGTGCTTTGCTTGAACTTAGAGATTTGGATTGTTTAACTTTCCGAAGGATTGGGGATGATCATTTCCCAATTGTGTTGTGGATAAACTAGAGTAGTGGGTTCAAACAAGCCAACACATAGTACAAAGAAAAATAAGAATAATGAGGTATGAAAGTACCATGTGAAGAAAGAATACCGTTATAAATATCATTCAACAACTTTGATATCTCCCCCTTCCGCATGTGATGGGTTTTTTCAAATATTTGCAAGTATTTTATGACTAAAATCATCAAAAACGTCTAAAAGATTATCAAATTTAGCCCCTGCTCATCACGAAGGGGAATTGGATGTGGATCTTGCTTTAACTTCTCTTCATGTCATGACTCAATTCAATGAAAAATTTTGTGGATTCATGTTTAGTTGCATCGTAAGCAGGAGGTAGCATTGATGTTTTTACAAGCCCAACGTGAAACAGAGCCAGAAACAAAAACATAAAAAAAGAATGTAATTTAGACGTATTGCAATAGGTTTCTTTCTGTCAATCAAGGGTTTATAGCTTTTATTTATAAGTGTAAGAGAAATGGAAAGACTTCCTATGAAGAACTCAACTACTTTGATACTTTCCTGTAATGCCATAATTTTTTTTTTTAAAATGCAAGCACACTAAATTTTCAGATTTTATATGTAATGCACAACTAGATAACTATTGTAGATTTCTACAAGAGAGATATTTCAACAAGGGATAAAAACCAGTTTACTTTTAATGCTAGTAAGTTCACATTATTTCTTTTGTAACACAATGTTTCCAATAAACAACTTTCATTCCAAAATAGAGTTGCAACAATTTCTTTGTGAAGAGATTTTTTTCATATCTATTTTACAAGCTTACTTTTCCAAGGCAAGGGTTCACATTTGTAAAAATATGCTCAACTACATAGCTATTCAAAACAACCTTTTTTTTACAAGATCCTTGCACTATTGAAGGAAACTTTCTTAAGCAATATGGCTTAAGTTTACAAGTAACATCACCTACAAAGTGGGTGTTTTTACAAGAAAAAGAAGGCTTCACATAGTCACATTCATAAATATACATTAAGAACCAAGATGAATAGGGAACTCCATCTATCTTCAACTTGAACTCCAAACTCCAATACTCTTACAAGGATCCAATTTCAAGAGAACATGGCTTGTTTACCACCCAACCAATAGGCATCATCACATGCCTTTCAATGGTTGGAATTCATGCTAGCCTTCCCCACACCCATGGGAGAGAGGAACTAGCTTCCACAATGTGCACAAGTATAATGGGGATTAAACACACAACAAGAGAAAACATAAGACCATTCAACCACTTAGACCTACTATACAATGAAAACCACAACATGAGGAGAACAAGGTCAACCTCACAAGGGGGAAGAGAGGAAGTAGGATGCCCAAATCAAGGTTTCCAACCATAGGAGCACCAACAAAACATGCATACAAACTCCTTATACCTCCTAGTCATTCATCCTCCTTATTCCTCCTTTATTCTATAGAAATCCTTCTTGGGAGGATTTTCAAACCCAAAAGGGTTTCCTCACCAAGAATGGGGAAATGTTCAAGCCATATGAACATTTTTCCCACCTCAAACCACATGAGGGGATGAGAAGGGACCTTCATGGCTTGACCAACAACCATGAGGTTTGAGAGGGAAATCCCTCTCTCTTCCCCTACATTCTCCAAAAACCATCAATCCAACTAATGGTGGAGAGAAAAAAAAGAAAACAACAAGAACAAACAACAACTACATTCATCATACACTCCTCAACACATTATTTCACACACATTATTTCATTGATCAAGCATACTTACAAGATAAGCACAACTAAGAAGAATAAGGTTAAGTATCCTACCTCTATAATGCTTTCCAAGACTCTAAGCTTTTCCCCTTGTCCAAGCTCACCTCCAAGCTCCCAAAAATTCTCCAAGTGCTCCAAAAAAATGAACCAAGAAGACCCATTCCTTCCCCATGAGGAAGAATAAGAAGAGGATCTCAAAAGTTTCCTCACCAATGGGAAAGTGACAAGTGTCACCCCTCCCCTCTCAAGAGTCAAAGATTCCAAAAACCAAATAAGTAAGAGTAAACTCACCTTTTATCCTTTTTCACCCAAAATACCAAAAGCTAAAATAAAACAAAGTGGAGCAACTTTTAACACTTTCACACAACCCAACCATCTTACATGGATGGTGACTAAAGAGGGCTAAATGGGAGGGAAACCCCCTCCAAACCTTGGAAATAGGCCCCCCTACCTATTAGGTAGGGTCCAAGGGCCCATTTTCTTGCTAAGGGAACCCCCAAACTAAAAAGGGGTCCCTAAAAATACCCAAAATAACCCAATTTCGGGTTTGGCATGCTTGGGCACAAGGGTAGAGGGTGTGGGGTCCACCCAAGGTTCACATGTGGTCCCCAATCCCTTCTACCAACACACACACACTTCCCAAAACCAACACTTAACTTAAGATAAGATCATTAACCCCTAAGCTAGTTTACTTAAATAAAACACACCCTAAACCTAATTAATTTTTCAAAACATAATTACATTACAATTGAGGGGTTCACCCATGGTGCCCAATTAAATACATCTAATCTAAGGCCTCAAACATTTAGCATGGTTAGGACTCATCCCGTGGGCTGCTTGTGCACAATTGTGTAGTTGCCCTGAAACCCATGCTCTCTTATACCTGTCACCTGCACACTCATTGCACACATTAACCGCATCTTTCCAATATAATAAACATCATTTATACATCTCAATATCAATCAAACTTATAATGTCCGAACATAATTTACAATTGATAGTGCAATGCATACAATTATCCACATAGTTTGCCATGAATCATCCACAAATAAAATTACAATGACATACACTTAGGTTAGCATGAAAATTACCTTCATTAAATCCAAAACACTATATCATTAATAAAATCAACCACAAGAGACTAACATCTAATCAATAAATATACCATATAACCCTATTAGTGTTATCAACATCATAATAAATATACCAGTATACGAATCTAGTCCAATTGGTGCTACGCGCCCAAAATTCCATAATGTCCATGAGGATGAAATATCATAGTAAAATGTCCAAAGTCTATCAGATTCTCAATCAAAACATGTCTAGAAATAAAGGAACCAACAGATAACTAGAGCTATAAAAATGTGGGCACTACATTTCCATAACCCCACTGACAACATTGTTGCAAATGGCTATGGACTTGATTTTACAAATAAATATCCACATTAGAAAAGAGAATGAGTGTCCTCGTGCCCTTCCCATGTGCCACACAATTGAATAGAATTATTAAATTATTAAATTATTAAAATGTAAATGAATAAAGGATTTCCATGCCCCCAAGATCCTTGAAAATTCAATTGAAACCAAGTGCCATGGTGAAGGAGGAGTGAATTACTGCATACCCCCTGTATTGATCTAAACTAAATCAAGTCAATATGAAACTATGCTAATAAATAGTACTTGAAGGTGAAAGTCTAATTCTACTAAGAAATTTGGTATAATTTCCCCCTCATAAAAACAATGTGGAAGGCTCAAAATTATCCAAACCGTCTTGACCAAGTTGTACATTTTTGAACCTATGCATGATTTTCTAGATTTATGTATTTGATGGTGTTTCTATGTACTTATAACATGTGTATACTTCTATATTAGCCCATAATTGGGTAAGTGCACCAAGTTGGAGGGCCAAAAGGGGGTCTTAAGTGGACGCATTTTTATGAAAAAATTAAAAAAATCAACTTGTATTAGTTTTTTGAAATAGTTACACTCAAAATTGGAAGACATTGTATAAACATGAATCATAGAATTTTGAGTCTAGTTTCTAAGCTACTAAATTTTATTGAAAACGGATAATTTTAAGTGGGTCAAATAATTCAAATACCAACAAGTGCTCCTGTTTTTATTAAAAACATAATAGAGTGACTTTCGTGCCCCCCCCCCCCACCCATTTTTTGAGCACCATTTAGTATTTTTGAAAACCCTTTGGTAGAAAGATAGCTAGGAGCATCTAGTTTGTGCTAGATTTTTTTTTAGCGAGTATTTATTTTTTATGACTTTTCTAGTACAAAAATTTAAATTTTTGAAAAATAACGGAGCTTCGACCGTGCCCCCCTCCCTAACTACCTCAAAAAATATCAAAAATTTAAAAAATTTAAATAATAATTATGCCTAGTTTGTGCTAGTATAATTTTGTGTTCAATTTCGATTAGCCAAAAAAAAGATACATGACGAAATATAGACATATTTAAACTTCAAAAAATAGCTATAAAAAGGCATAGTTATAAAATAAACAATATGAAAACCTTATATTAGTCAGAAAATTTGAATATTTATATTTTTAGAAAGAAGAAATCTGCTCTATGTCGTGGTATAATTTTTTTAAACGAATCATTCGTTTTATGTTGATTTATCATGGTGGAAGTGGAATTTTTGTATTTTCCTGCAAAAACACGTTGTTTTTTGTGTTTGTATAGGTCCATGCCTCATGCTTGGGGATCCAAACCGGTCCAAGCCTTGAGGCATGGCTTGGAAAAAGTAAAAATAAAAAACACGTATGCGTTCTTCATAGTATGAACATTATATGTGCTTTTGGCATGCTTCTATTTACAACAATAAAAGTATAAATTTTTCATTTATTATTATTTATATTTTATTATTTCTTATACTTTAAATTTATTTTAGTAAATATAAGAAATTAGGACCACTCTACACTTTATGGAAATAGTCTCACAATTCCATTAGTCACGGTTTAAGAGATAGTTTTTAATAGTATAATTTGGTCAGTACATAGGTAATTTTCAGGATTTCGGCATTCAACCTAAATCTTTTAGCATTTAAATCCTACAATGGAAACCCTAAACCCTAAACATGAGGCCCTAAACCCTAAACTCTAAACCATGATCCCTAAACCCTAAACCCTAAACCCTAAGCCCCAAACCCTAAACCTTAAACATTCATCCCTTACCCATGAGCCCTAAACCCTAAACCCTGAGCCTTGATCCCTAAACCCCAAGCCTTAATTCCTAAACCCTAAACCCTAAACCATGAACCATGAGCCCTAAATTCTAAACCCTGAACTCTAAAAACTAAATCCTAAACCCTAAACCCTAACCCCTAAACCCTAAACAATGAATCCTAAACCCTAAAGCTTGAGCCTTAAACCCTAAAGCCTAAGCCCTAAATCCTAAACAATAAACCCTAAACACTGAACTATGTGACCTAAAGCCTTAACCCATAGACCTAAACCCTAAATTATAAACCTTAAACCCTAAAACCAAAATAATAAACCCTCAACCCTGAACACTAAACCCTAAACCCTAAACCCTAAACCCTAAACCCTTAACCCTAAACCCTAAACCTTAAGCCCTGAGCCATAAACCCTAAACACTAAATACAGAGCCCTGAGCTCTAACCCCTAAACCTTAAACCCATAACTTTGAACCCCTAACCTTGAGCCATAAAGCCTGAACCATGAACCCTAAACCTTAAACCCTAAGCCTTGAATCCATGAGAGGTGGGATGAGAAACTAAATGGATATGACATCTACCTTATTCCTTGCAATGCATATTACACATATCTTCCAAACCTGTTTCTCCCCACATATATTTGTGCTCTTGAATGTCAATTTATTCACACTTTGAAACAAATTTCACATTTCTCATATTTCCATGTATGGTATTATGCAAGCCATGATGACCCATTGGAAGAGGAAAAAAATAACCGTCACAACACAAAATTAATATCAAATGAAATAGAAGAAACATAGAGAATATACCAACGTGGAGGTGTAGGATCATTACCAAATTTCCTACAGTATCCTCTCCTCTAGAGAAAGAGAAAGCTCTTCTGCTACTAGAATGGATATAAAATTTGACAGAACTTCCTAAAGGTTTCAAAATAAGCATAGCAACTGGGGATTGCCTAAGAACACAAAGGGGTTATCAATCACCTAGTAAATCTTTATTTTTTAGTTCTAAAAGGGAGTCAGTTGGCCTACGACTTAGTGACCTTCCATTCATTGATAATTCCTTCTATGATAAACCCATAGATGCTTTCAAAAACACCTTCAAAAATATAGGGGTAGTCATCAAGCCTAGTGAAGGGTGTGATGTGATTTCTAAACAACTTAAAATTCATAGAGATTTAGAGGTCATAACATGAATTTACAAATATCTCCATCATTATAAATGGAATCCAAGTAATGGTGTCTTCTTATACCCAAGTATCAAGGACTACTGGGGTCTGTGGCAGGATTGGACATTTAGGAATCATTGAGTGTCTGAATCATACTATTGTTGCATCTGGAGAAACATTTTCAAACATTGGAGTAATGCATCTTGGAAAATAAACTTGTACCTCAGAAACCCTCTCAAATTGCCAGCTTACACAAGCACTGGACATATCAAGGTTTGTTCTTCGAATGAAACATTCATTCCCGATAGCTTGTAACCGAAAGAATTATTCAAAAGAGTGTCAAAAAAAATTCTTTGTACTAAATTTTTCTTGAATATCTGACATTTCCCTCCTTCAAAATATCAACATATGAAAGACATCAAATTGTGATGACTCTCTTTAAATGTTCTACCTAGGAATTAGATGAACCCTTTTCAGTTGAATACTCTGTGTTAATACTAATAATAATGGCTAAGACACAAACCATTTATAGTGAGTGAAATAGTTCCCATGCGATGGGAAAAAGAAGATAAATGTATTGGGTAACATTTATTTGTACCGAATTGTTCGTAGATATATGTAATTTCCCTCCTTTAAAATATCAGTAGATGAAAGGCATCAAATTATGATTATTCCCTTTGAATTTTTTTCCTATGAAGAAGATGAACCCTTTTTAGTTGAATACTCTTAGTCAATACTAATAAGAATTGGTAAGGCATAGAACATTACAGTGAGTGAATGGGTGAGCCTCAACCCTAAGCCCTAAACCCTGAGCCTTAAACCTTGAGCCATAAATGTTAACTTCTAAACCCTAAACCCTAAACATTTTTCCCTAAACCTTGAACCCTAACCCTTAAACATTTAACCCTAATCCCTAAACCCTAAACCCTAAACCCTCAACCCTAAACCTTAAAACCTAATCCCTAGTCCCCAAACCCTGAGCCATAAACCATCAACCCTAAACCATAAACCATAAACCTTATACCATAAACCTTAAACCTTGATCCCTAAACCCTAAACCCTGAGCCCTAAAACCTAAACCTTGAGCCCTCAACCCTCAACCTCAAACCCTCAACCCTAAATTGTAAACCCTAAACACTTAACCCTTAACCCTAAACTCTAAATCCTAAACCCTATTTTTACTACCCAGAACCCTAAGCCCTAAACCCTAAATCCTAAACCATGAGCCCTAAACCCTAAAACCTAAGCCCAAAATCCTCAACCCTCAACCCTTAACCCTAAAACCTAAACCATGAGCCCTAAACCCTAAACCCAAAACCTTGAGTCATAAACCCTAAGCCCTAAGCCCTAAGCCTAATCCCTAAACCTTGAACCATTAAACATTAACTCTTAACCCTAACCCCTAAACACTAAACCCTGAACCCTGAGCCCTAAACCATAAACTCTTAACCCTCAACCCTAAAACCTAAACCCTGAGCCGTAAACCTTAAACCCTAAACCTTGAGCCCTAAACCCTAAACCATGAGCCCTAAACCCTAAACCCTTATCCCTAAACCCTCAACCTTGAGCCCTTGTCCCTAAGGAGGAGGCACATTACAATCACCTCATTTTTTCCATAATACAGGAATCCCATTCATGGAGCAATCCTCTATCCACAAAGTGAGGATATCCTTTTAGTAAGAAGTAGGCAAGCATCATGGAATTGATTCGTGGTCACTAAAGTGAATTATGGGTAAAATTTCAAAATTAGTACCAATTACAGTAGTGGTAGGGCCAAAATATAATCCAAAAGGTCAAAGAACCTATAAAATAACTATATGTTTTCGTAAAACAAAAATCGACTACAATATATATGGCCTGAAAGTTTTAGTTCATTGCTGAAATTCTGAAAATGAGTAAGTACTGACCAAATTAGATTTTGAAAAACTATTTGCTAGATTATAATTGTTAGAGCTACAAGACCACTTCCATCAGGTGCAGAGTGACCCGAACTTCTTATATTTACTAAAATAAATGTTAAGTATACGATTTATTTTATTATTTCTTTATATAGATTTATTTTATTATTTATTTATACTAAAAGTATAAATAAATAATAAAATAAATCTTATACTTAACATTTATTTTAGTAAATATGGCTTGTTTAGGCACTCCTAAACTTCATATAGCCAAAAATGAGTGCGCATTTCATAGTACTAGAAATGTGTGTGCATTATAATGCGAGGGCATTATAGTACATACACGTTTTAGGTTCATGAATTCCCAATCCTAACCAAACATAAAATGATTGTGTTATTACAAAACACGATCGAGTTTCATTCATTTTTAGTTTTTTGCCACTTTTTTCCCCCAACTCGGTGTACTTACCCGATTATGTTTTTGTATGTTTTAGGTGTAAAATATACCTGGATGAATTCCCCCTCTTTTGATGTGTGTGTGATAAAGCATTCAAGTGTGCAGCTGAAAATAATATATGTGTAACTATGTTTGATTAATTTGATAGTCTACCTAGGAACACATAGAGAGTAGTGGCCACTGATGATGGAATCCTAAACTTGTAAAAGAGGGTGTGCATGGTATAGACCATGGTGCACAACAATAGTAACAATAGAAAAAAGAGCAACATTAGTAATAAGGCATGTATGAGAAAACAAGTGTAGAGATAGATAAATAGTACAATCAAAGACAATAGTATGCAATCAATGTCACACAAAAGGCATAAATCTACAAACATGGGACATCCATGATTTCACAAGATAATCAAGTATTTTAGGTCTACAAATAATGTCATGAAAATATGCATAGAATCAAAAACATGAAACACCCACGATGTCACAAGATAAGTAAAGCACTCATGTCATAAGAAAGGATACAAACAAGTATTAACACACACAAATAGCAAGCTTGTGTAACAAACAAGAATGTTAGAATGTGATGAAATCAAATGAAAAATTACATATGAAGAAAGAGGTGTCAATGTTACACAAGACACATGTGTTAGTCATGTTAGTTTGAAAATAACAAGAACGCAATGTATGTAATCAAGTGTAATGATGAATTAGAAACTATAATCAAATATTAGCACATGTACAATGTGGAGGTATACCTCCCAAGATGAGAATGTAAGGAACCATGGTAGCTCCTTTTAGCATGTATCGATATGTGTATCGTGCATCAAGCTCAATATACCTCATGAACACATGTGTCTAAAGAGTAAAAATATATGCCATATACCACACCAATGTGATAAATAACTTGTATAATGTAAAATTCTAACAAATTAAGCTAAGTGTACAGGTCCTTATTTTGTATTTTTGTAAATATTTAAATGTTTTGGTATATTGAAACTATGTCAATATTTTGGGATTTTGAAATGTGTAGTTATATACCAAGAAATCAGAAAGCACAATATGTACCCAAGGAGAACCTCATGAAGATGCGACGAAACCATTAAAGAGGATATGTGTGTGGGCCTCAATTATGCAAAATAATGTGACTCAAATTCTATTGGTATCACAGTAGTGATGTGTGCAAGAGAATAACTAGGTGAAGTAGCTCTATAGGTAGTGTGTGAAGTAAAATATTTGTGTAGTAGACTATAAGAGAGAGTGCTCCTATACATACAGTAAGTAGAATATGTACACTAGGGGACCTATGCAGTATCCTATGATAATGCAATCTAGTAGAGACAATGTCTAGAAACAAAGACTTGTCGAGAGACCTTGGTGAGCTAGAACTACTAGAGATAGTACGTAGAACTAAGGTCCTACAATGAAACCTAGGAGTACTAAAACCACTAGAGATATTATGTGCAACCAAAGGCCTATTAGGAGACATAAGAGGGAAAGATATGCTACATATAGTGTGTGCAACCAAAGGCCTATTAGGGAACATAGGATGGAAAGATCCACTAGATATTGTGTGTGCAACCAAAGGCCTATTGGGAGGGCTATCTATACTATAATTATTGTGTGTAACCAAAGGCATATCAGGAGGTTGATGTAGGCTAGGGATGTGAGATATATTATGTAAATCCAAACACCTATTTGTATATGCAGTATGAGTATGAAAATAAATAGTATAAGAATGACTAGAAAACCTAGGAGAAGGAACCATAAAGGGAATACCTTGAATGGTGATAACCTACTAATTGTGGGAAAACTTGACACATTAGTGAATGAGCGATGGAATATCCCTAAGAGTACATAATGTTTGGTTGGATGAATTATTATGTATCAAGAACACAATTTGATAGTGGTGTAGAGGAAGTTAGCGCATAATTTTGAAAGAGTTGTGCCCTGTAGATTCACACCCAAGGAGATGGAATATGGGACTTAACCGATTTGCATGTTATGAGCTAAAAGTAGACATGGAGTGTTGAGAACACTTTGGATAAGGACAAGGAGGCTTGATGGATATGCAAAGCTATTTTGGAAACAAGAGTAAACTGAAGAGTCATGCAAAGTTGGATCTAATAATAGGGTTACTAGAGTTATTTATAGGTAATCTATTATTAGGAAAAGCTTGCATGCTTCCTTAGTTGCCTTTGTAAGTGGCGCATGGCTATTCTTAGCATGTAGCCTATTTTGAGAGTGCATGGGTGGTGAAGGTAAATTCCCCAACCCTTATATATGTATTGATTTGAATGGCTTAGAGAGGATCATTGTATGCTAGATTTAGATAGAGTTATGTTGCTGGTATGTTTGCACGCATGACTTTGTGATGATAACTATGATGTATTCAGCTATAGTGTTTTTATGGATTAATGTAATGGATCGTTGTGGATGGATATTGATTGTTGTTATCTTTATTATTGGTAATTGAATGGTAAATATGATCTTGATCCTTGTTTGATTCATTATGCACTATGGTTTTGATCTAGTTTTTGTTATGTTTTACCTTTAATTACTTGTTATGGATATGGAATGCTTGTATGATCATGCTAACAGCTTGAAAAAGCTGGTATAAAAAGAGGGACCTGGTACCTTTGAGCACTTAGGGTGAGCGCTCATATCTTTCTAAGTGATGGGACTGTGCATCTAGGGTTTGAGTAAGAAAAATATACTACGGTAACCAAGTGATACCTAAACATGATGCACCAGAGCTAAGATTAAAAGAAACCAAGAATGAGAATGGTGTAGTAATAGTTTCATCCAAAATATGGAGAGTAATGCATTGATAGAAAGGATCAAAATTGAATGCAAGATTATTTTTGGAAATTCCAATGGATTGGAGTGATGGAAAATATTAGACATTATCCTTCTTATGTGGATCAACCAACATACCATCTATAGGTATTTGATGAATAGATACAAGATTGGATAGAGTACTTGAAATAAGTGTAGAATCTATATTAGATTCATCAAAAGTGATAATCAGTGTAGGATATGGCATGTGAGTAGTAGTTTCAATCATTACATTCAAATGATTATCATAATAGGGCCATGGTGGTATCACACGATGAGTATTATGCATCTCATAATTAGATTTTTCATTCTTATGCTTAGGAAGTGGATCATTCAAAAAAATTAATTTAGTATTATCATTGGTTGGCTTAGAATATTCAGTGATGTCATCCCCTTCAATGGCATTCGAGTCAATAAGATCTTAGATAACATGAAAAATCTTGAAGTACCGATCGGTGGAGTGACCAATACATTTATGATAATTTCCATAAGCCTTACCATAAAAAATTTTACTTTGAGGCTTGTTGACATTAACCGCAAATGGTGGAGGGAGACACACAAGATTACACTGAAGCAATTGTTTTAATACAATGTATGGGGAAAAAATTAAATGCATGAATTTTTATATATGAGAGAATGTGGCCTGATTGTTGATTGATGGTGATTGTCGTAGAGCGTAATACTTAAAATGGGTAGGATATCATTTGTAAATATGTGTATAGCCTTGATGAGAAAATTGTAGACCAGCGAGTGTTAAGATGATGTGTGTAGTATGTAATGAAGGTTTCCTGAGGAGGATATTGTAGTTAGGATTATCAGGGGAAATATAACAAATAGTGTCAAATATTTTTGGGCCCATAGTGATTTGGATAGTGATAGAACCAAATATTTTACGATGGACATTGTCAAATCTATAGAGGTTGAGTTTAGAAGGAGAGAGATTCTTAATAGGGAACCACGGATAAAAGAGATGTTGAAAACATTGAGGTTTGATTATTTTTCAATAAGTAAATGCTTGACTAGAGTTGTGTGTACACAAACTTGAACATAGAGAGGAATTCCATTCTTAAAAAATGGGTTAAGGAGGATTTGCAATAGATAGATCCTTTTTAACAACATATTATACATGTTCAAGAGGTGTATTAGGATGAATCCAAGTATAAATGAGGTTATTGATTACATCCTTACATGCAGTGTTATGATTTAAATTATTGATGAATGATATGATTTAAACATTAGAGGAATCAATTATTGCAATTAGAAGTAGAATAAACAAGCCAAGAAGAAGAATCATACACCAATATATAAAAAGGAACCTAAGAGTAACTATGGTTTTGAGTGCAATGTTCAATTCAAGAGTCAGGTTCTCCAAAAAAAATTACACCCTTTTAGATTCAAAAACTAAATTTAGTGAGTTACATATACTAAGGATGTAAAAGGTATATATGGGGGTTATTTTGATTAGATAACTTATAATATTAATCGTATAATAGCATATCAACACATTCATACTTACAAGATATGCTACAAGTTTAAAATACAATCAGATGGGTGCATTTAGCATATTATAGATGATTCTATGAAGTTGTGGATGTGCAACCAGCTGAAATTAGGGAATTTAGATCTGATGATGTTTTGTTCATGTAACTGTAACTAGAAACCAACTTATGGCAGGAACATACAAATTTTCTAGGACCATTTATAGAGTCTTGACCATATTGTATGGTTTTAGAACTACTTTAAATTTGATTCTGCAACTTTCTAGGAGTGTCGTATGCCTAGAAATTTTTGTCACTATCAAACCCTAATTGTCACTCATTTTGTTAAACCCTTTTAACATCATGAATGAGGTCTAAAACACTATCCATATGTGAGAGACCCTACAAAACAAACATAATTTTGGTTTTGGGCATCCGTATACACCACTGGCATTGGCACTACTCTGAAGAGGCCTGAAATCACACATCATTCTCCACCTAGCATGTGTTATCTAAATGAATACAATTGTGGTTTGGAAACACTAACTTCTTTGGAAATTCTTTAATTTTAGTTTGGATATTTCTAAGATACTTGGAGAAGGGATGTTTTGATGCTTGCAAATGAGATGACCTAATTTATTGACTTGATATAATGCTTCAAACTTGTAGTGATTTCTACCCTAATGATTGTGCATAAGATTTGGCGATATTTAGGGAGCCTTGGGTGCCTTTGTAATTTTTACAAGAGTGTATGTCCATGTAGTGCCATATGATTTCTCTATGTGTAAATGATAAAGTCTATACTTGCTAATATAGGGTTCTGAAGGTAAATTATCAAATAAATTCTAACCCTAAGGGAGTAAATGACCCATCAAAGAATGTGAAATTGAAAACAAAGATAGAGGATATGTTGGTTGAAAAAATTACAAGTTGGTCAGGATTGGATAAAAACTCTTGACCAAATTGTACATGTTTGCCCAAGGATGTAGAAACATGAAAATTGGAGTTTTCATCTTGTCAATTGAAGTTTTTCTATTGATTTTATGCATTAGAATCTAAGAATCTATCGACATATGAGTGTGTATGACTAATAAATATATACAATATACCTCATGATGTACTAACCAAGTATAGAAAGAGTGTATTTAGCTTAGCAAGAATGCATTGTCAAAACCAGCAGTGTCAAAGAGTAAATTTCCAAATTTGAGTTTCTACACTTTGAGCACTAGGTACTTGGGATATACATGCATAATATTTACACTTACCATGGTCTACCAATCATGTGGATTCATTGTATTATTCAATAAAGGGTGTTCCTAGGTCTTCTTCTTATTCGTTTGTGGTCCCCCATATCAACTCTCTCTCGTGAGGTATACCCTAGGGGGAAGTTAATGTGTCAAAGTTTCCTTCATGAATGTAAGTATCTCTAACCTATCATATTCATTTACTTTCATTTCATATTTTTATGTTGTGGATGTGATCACTCATATATTAGGATAGGGTAGTATATCTCTTTTTTATTACATTATTTATCTATCAATCCTTACCTTTAAAACCTTGTACAACCCTTATCTTGCTTTACAATCTATTGGACCTCTCTTCTTTCCTAACAGCCTCTTATATAGTATACTACCTTGATTATTATCCTAATTTTAACCTCATTATCATCATATTACAATTGGGATCTAGTTAGATTCCTTTACCCAATTATATGTCTAGGCTTTGGAACCTTATACCTTTTACATAGTGTTATACCTTTTACATAGTGTAGAGTAATGCCCTCCTAGTTCCACATCTATATTAATTGAAAATATAAGTTGTAAATGTTTAATATTGTCCCTTTTGTTATCCTAGTCTAGAATAGCCTCATAATAGAGAGAAAAGGAATTGGTATTTATCCATTCTTATTTACATACATTATACAAAGAGGGTGAGTATTTCAAATATGCAAGTGTAGCATATGAAAATCCTACTATCATGGATATAATAGCATGGTTTACTTTATTTGGTGAGGTTTACTATCCAAAATAAAATAGTTCAGTATACACTAATGATTCTTGAGATAAAAAATGATCAAGTAAAATCATAGTGGAGGATTAGTTGGTCATTTTGGTCTTGTAGACAAATAAGAGATGTTAGTGCAAAATGCAAATTAGAAACCAAACTAGATCAATTCCTAATCTAATACTCTTTATCACTATCTCAGATTGAGCTAGATGAAAATGGAAATAGAGTGCAATACCTTCACTTACCAAAGTATAGATTCCTTTTATTTATTTTGTGTTCTCAAGATGTTAGATTGCATTAGCTTGCTTCATATTTGGTGGATAAACTTGGGTAGTACCTCCCCTTGATTTCTTGATGATTTCTTTGATTAATATGATGATAGATTGATTCTATATTAAATATGGATTGATTGAGTGATTGAGGAAGATAAAATTTATGGTGGATGAAACAAAATATCATATCTTTGTTATGGATTATGAGACTTATCTAATCACTCTCATGGAGGAGGTGAATTAGATTTATAGTTGAGGAGTGGAGGTTTCAATGGCTAGGATAAAGCCAAGTTGGATTTGGATCAAGGGTGGAGAATGCATGAGAAGAATGGATAAATCTAGAATTTGAGAGAAGTATCCATTGAATTAAAAATTCAATGGAGGGAAGAAGATATATTTGAATTTTAAAATTTGAAAGAGGGAAATTTAGAGAGGCTTCTAGAAATAGAAGCCTCTAGATTTAGAGGTGGAGGATTTGATTAGTATTAGGTTAGATTAATTGTGATTAGGGATGTGATTTGATGGAAATTATAGGTGTATGTATATGTATGGTAGGTGGATAGGTAGGTGTAGGAATATTAAGTTCCTATAAAATGATAATAGGGATTAATAGTGAGATAATAGGATATAATAATGAAATAAAAAGGGACTAAGGATGAAATGGGATATAATAATGATATAAAAGGATTAATGATAAAATGATATCATAAATGATAAATGATGATAAAATTATAAAGGGTAAATATGATAAAAATAGATTAATAATAATTATTCTTACAATTAATTATTACTTAGATAGTGATGATGCGGGACAGATTAATCGTAATTAATCATGTCGACATTTTGGATGTCTCCATTTTCCCCCTCTTTGAAGGGTTATTTCATAGTAATGACCATTCAAATAAAAAATAATATAATATGTTAGGATGGTGATATGATGCCCCCTCAAGGGGTTAGGAGGGGAAGGAACGATTCAGGTAACCACTCAAAAAGAGGAGAGGCCCAAGTTAGTAGATGAGAGAGAATTAGAGGATGAGAAGATTGAGTATTTAGAGGATTAGAGGATTAATTGAATGGGTTGGATTATAGGATTACCCAGTCAAGGGGTTGAGATGAAGCATATTGGATTTAAGGATTAGAGAATATATGAGGATGCAGGATTAGAGGATTAGAATATATGAGAGAAGATTAGAGGAATATGAGTTTAGAATATTAGAGGACTAGGAGATATTGGTTTTTGGATTCCCCAGTCAACGATGTATGACAAGGGTGAATATTTAGGATTTTGGATTAGAGGATGCCCTAGTCAATGATGTATGACAAGGGTGAAGATTTAGGATTTTGGTTTAGAGGATGTTGGATTTAAAGATGTTAGATTTGAGGATTGATTTGATTAGATGATTGAGGATATTTGCATGAGAGAATAAGGATTGGTTTTTGGATCAATATTGATGATGATAGGATGTTAGAATATGCCTCATCCAAGGGTGAGGATTTTTTATTTTGGATGCGAGAGTATAAGATTGTGGATATTAATTGATTGATAAGGACTTATTGGATAGTAGTATGAGGAGGTTAGATATTTAGTTAGATAATGATGAGGAATATGTGTGGATGATGATAAGACTAAAATATGATGATATAAGGGTGTGTGCTACCATAAAATTCCCATTCTTATCATCATTAGCATTATTATGAATGTGGCACAGAGAAAGATCCATCAAGGTATAAAGACCATGATGATTGAATTGCCAAATTCCCTTGTCCTCATATCATTAAAAATATTAATACTAAAAATATGGTCCTCATATCATTACACCGTGTAAAAGAAAAAGAAACAAAAGGGGCCTCATATCATCAGCCAAAATGTAAATGCAGACAAGCAAGAAAACACACACATTGCATTTTTGTACGGATTTTTTGAATGTGTTGATTGTTAGATTTGGATTTTGGATGTTTTGATTTTTAGATTTTAGATTTTGGATGTTTAGATTAATATATTTTGGATGTTTGGATGTTTATATTTTTGAATTTTTTTATTTTTTGATGTTGGATGTTGAGATTTTGGTTTTGGGATGGAGAAATAGTTGAGGATAAGTAAGATGAAAGGATTTGAAATGGGATAGCTCATGGGGGATGGGAAGGAATGTAAGGTGGTATGTGACTTTCTCATATAAGTCCCAAAGCATGTTTGGGTGGGATGGAAGGGAAGGATTGAGGGAATCGGATAGGTTGGATAGGATAGGGAATGGTCGATAGGTTAGGATTAGATGGGATGTGGGATGGGAGATATATAGCATAAGTGATGTGGTAGAGGATAAGATGGGGGATATTGAAGATGATAATATATGCCCCCAGGTATAGGGGAAATGGATTGAGGGTTAGATGCAGTGTGCCCCCAAGTGTGAAGTAGGGTTTCTTGTGTGGATGGATGGATTCATTCAATTTTTCCCCAGATGTAGGGTAGGATGAGAATTGAGGGGTATCTAAAATGGATAATTCCCCCAGCGGATGATAGTAAGGCTTCCCCCAGTCATGATGATGACAGTTGAAAAGGGATATGAGGAGGATTGATTAGAAAGTAAAGGATCTTCCTATTCTCACAAATGTTCAATCCAAGGGAAAAAGCATGTGTATGTGATGGATGGAAGCAAAATAACATTAGTGATGAACAAAATATGATCTGAATGACACATGTTATAAGGAAATAATTGGACTAAAATAGAATCATGACCAAGGGCTAAATAATACCTGGCAACATGTGATCCCTATGTCTCTATGGATTCAAAGTGTGTGTGATTGTGATGGTTAATTACCGCTTGAAGTGTAGACTTAATGGGTAGTGTGTGAAGACAAACTAGCCAATGTATATGGATTTATTAAGTTAAAGAGGTAGATGGAGGGTGAACAGAAGGCTAAGTTGTGCATTGATCTGCTACCATTCATGCATTCATAGCCTCGACAGAGATGCATCTAATTATTGTCACAACATTTCTCTACTGCCAGCTAGGCATCCATAACCCCAATAGAGATGCTAAAAACACCACTAGAGAGAGTCTTGAGGTGGATTTTATTTGATATACTTTTAATTTTGATATGATTTTTGCTTTTTTATTTTTGTATTTTTTGCATAAAGAGATTCCACTCTTTTTACAACTCTCAAGGGGTTAAGAATAACTAGTGACTTGATGGGGGGATGGATATAAGTGTGACATTGACTAGAGTGTCAAAATACACATCCAAGGGTCTTCACCATAAGTTTATTAAGTATGTTAAAGTGTGTGGATATCTACGAGGAAAATTGTGCTTGAATGTTAGAGGTAATGATAGACCAAGGTCACACGGTTGTAGTAGGTACTATTGACTTATAACAGGTGAGAGAAAATTAATCAAGTGTTCAAAGAAATGGATTAGAAGAGGATATTAATGGATGTGATGATAAGAATGGATTATATACAAATGGATTTGGATGTTATATGGAAGGAGGATGGGTGGGAAGGAAATAACATCCGTGCATAGGTGATGAATTATGTTTTCAATCCATTTTAAGGTGTTTAGTATTTGTAGGGGGGTTAAATGATTTGCGATTTGGTTGAGTGGTAGGGATAATGAGATCAACAATAGGAGTGATATAAATGGTTTGTGATGGAATATTTGGAGGGATGTTGCTAGTGTTAGGTTTATATCCTAATCCTAAACAACCTGGATTTTGATGGAGGGACATGGGTTTGAGAATGCCTTGTTTGTGGATGTTTAAGCCTTTTCCTCGATGTCTCATATTAACGAACATATTTTTGTATATAGGATATGAAGTGGATAGGGAGGATGATTCCATGTGGTCATCATGATACTATGGGTTGTAGTTTTTTCATCCTCTAAGAGGTCGGATTTAACAAAGGATGGGAGGTGATATTTGTTTTGTTTTTTGGTCGGTGAGGGATGTTTAGATGTACGATGATATTTGGATGGCTGACGATAGTTGGATGTCGAGTGGGATTTGGATGGTGTGCGATGGTTAGGGAGAGGATTTGGATGGAAAGGTGGTGGATAAAGAGGTACAAGGACAAGAATTCCTTGGTTAATGAGGTTTTGGACATAAGACCTAAATTGCATGCAATGATTGGTCGAATGTCCATGGGTATGATGGAATTCACAATAATAGTGTTCCCAATACCAAGATGGCTTGGAAAGGTTTTGATTGTGTGATTAGATTTTGGGATGAATGATTATGTTGAAGGTTTTTTAGACGATGGAAGATGGTGGTCAAGGATTCTCTTAAAGGAGTGAAATGGTTTGGGTTAAATGGTTTTGGGGGAGTAGGAAGTAAAGGTGTAGGATTGGGTGGATTATGAGATCTTTTGGTGGATTTGGATTTATGAATTGGATTATATTTTTATGGCTTAGGAGATGAAGGGTATGGATTAATCCTGGGGGCCAAAGTAGATTTAGGTGATTTTGGATTGGTTGGAGTATGTGCTTTTGAGGTAGATGGTTTTAGCTTAAGATTAGATTGTTTCGGATTACTATATTTAGATGAATGGGATGGGTAGATTTAGATGAAGGGGATGGGTGTGATATGTGGGTCACATTAGATTTGAGTGATGTTGGGGATGAAGGATATTTGGGAGATGGGTGTGATGTAGGAACCACATTAGATTTGGTTGATTGAGGGGATGAAGGAGATTTGGGAGATGAGTGTGGTGTCGATTTAGGGGATGAAGTAAATGAAAGTGGGATAAAAGCCTCATTATATTGGGTGGTATATGGGGTGGGGAGAGGATTGGGATTATATTTATTAGGTTTAGGAGTTTGTGACTTAGGATTCATGTTAGATGTTTTAGGATTGGGAGATGGCAGATTTTAAATAGGATTACAAGATAGGATAGTGTTAGGTTTAGCTGATGATGGGGGTAAGATAGGATTAGGTGTGGATGAAGAGGATGAGAGTGGTGTAGGATCCAAATTATATGGTTTAGGATTGGGCTTATAAGGGGATGAGGGTGACTTAGGTGTCACGGTGGATAAGATAGTTTTTATAGGATTTGGCATAGGTAAAGGAGGGGATGAAATAGGCTTAGAGGTTGAATTTTATGGTGGATTAGGGGATTTGAGACTATCTAGGATAAAATCTATAGGATTAGATTGGGATGATGAAGATGATGAGGATGGATGACTAAGATGATATGTGGGTGATAATAATTTTGGTTAAGCTATTGGGATTGTTGCTGATATGTGAATGGGACTCGATTATAGGTTTTACAATGACTAGATTTAGGAGTTGGGATTTTGGATGGAGGTGGATTATCTGCATGAGTTTCGATAGGAGGAAGGTGTGGGCCATGATGATTGATAGGGGATTTTGAGGTTGGGGTTTGGGATGGTTTTATGGGGCTTGAGATGGGTGTGTAGATTAACAAGGACACAAAAGAGGTCCTTTTGGTCTAGGTTAAAGTTAGTGAGGTTGTTAAGGCCAATATAATTGGCTTGTGGGGATAATGGTTTGTGTTGATTAGGTTAGGGTGTGGATTGAGATGATTCAGGTTCCTCAAAGAGGAATCCAATGGGGTGAGGGGTAGGGATCTTAGGAAGGGAAAATTGTGGATGGGTTGGTTGGGAGATGGTGGTTTAGGAGGTGATTGGTTGATACATGATTTAAGATCAGATATTTATTGATTGAGTTGTTGGATGATTTTTAGGATGTTAAGATCAACATGGTATGGTTGATTCAGATGATGAGGATGGGATTGGTTGAGGTGGGATGTGAGATTTGAGATTTTTTTATTAAGGTGTTGGACAGTGTGTGGGATTTCATGATCAAAACGAGATGGTTGACTTTAATGGGTGGAGGATAATGGGATAACTTGGTTGATGGCATTATAAAATAGGTAGGCATTTAGATGTTGGTTTGGAGATGATGGGGATTGAGGATCAAAGGCCATGGTTTGACAAGATGTGCGGGTGATTATATTTGGATTAGGATTGATGGTGATGGGATTAGGATTTGTATTGTATGAATAAGGATGATTAATTATGATGATGTTTGATTGATTAAAATTTTAATGTGATGTGATGGTTAAGGGTGTTCAAAAACATGCAACACACACCCTAACTAGTCAAGTGGGGTTACAATCAAGCTATATCCCACTTTCAATACCACAAATCAACTACGGTGCCACAATTGGCTCTCCACCTATGTGTCAATGTGGGATCAGCTAGCAAGTGATCTTAGGGAGTGAGGCCTCCTGGCACTATAGTTTGATTACGGCCAAAAGGTTTCCTAGTCTACGATGTATGAGCTGACTAAGGTATTCCTCGATATACCTTGTGGTACATGGGACCCAAGTCCATGTTGCAAGGATTTTAACTAAGGCCTGGGTATTGGGACATAAAATCCCCTCACTTCACATCGCTCTTAAAAAAAGTAAGCTCTTAGCCAATAGCGACATCTCTCCAAGAATTTATATACCCTGTCAAAACACGAGGTGTGTATACTTGTGTGGAGATGAAGCCCATGGTCATAAGACCACTAGGACTATGGTAAGTGCATGGATGTCACTTCCACGTCACGTTACCCCTAAAAAATAAAAATGGGAAAGCTAACCACTTTTTATCCTCAATATCATCATAGGACACGAGAGAAGAGCATACAAGGTTTTGATTTTGGGTCAAACAATCAATGATTTAAAATACACAAGTAAGATAATAGATGTAAGATAATAAAAATTAACAATAGAGATTATGTGATTGGGTCTTCAAGAGGAGGCCCTGCAACACAAAGATTGGTAATTTGATTAATAAACCTAAGTGTCTTGAACTGATCATTCCACAAAAAAAGGGTTAGTAGTTTTAGATTGATTTTTTATTTTTGGTAAGTGTAGGAATTTGTACAAAAAGTGTTAGTAGTTTGGAACAGGAAAATATAACTCAATGTGTAGTTAAAATGACAAGATTTAGGAAAATGAAAACCATGAATAATTTATCCCATAAAATACTAAATTAACACTTTCATTGCATATATCTTTTGATACCATTCTGGGAAAAAAATCAGATTCGTTTTGAGTTTGGGATCAAAATTTATGGATCTTAGAAGGTACGAAAAAAAATTGAAACAAAGGTGCCACAACACAGTACAAAGGCGCCACTTTACAAAGGCATACTTTGCAAAGGTGCTACTTCATGTAGAAAATGCACAAAAACATGCAAAAGTGCCAAAATGTGCACAAAAGTGCTAATATAAGGTAAAGGCACCACTATATGTTGCAAAGGTTCCAATTCACAAAGTAAAGCTGCCAAAACATGCTGGGAATAGAATTTGAGCCCGAAATTTCAAATTTTGAAGGTATAAAGAAAAGTGAAAATTCTTAAAAGTTTGACAGCTTGTTCTAGGGATAAAATAGAGTTGAAAACAACAAATAAGTGGGGGTTAAGCCACGTAGTGGGAACCAAAAATGTAGATGAAAAAGGTATGTTAGTGCAAAATGTAAATTAGAAATCAAACTAGATCAATTCCTAATCTAACATTCTCTATCACTACCTCAGATTGAGCTAGATGGAAAGGGAAATAGATTGTAATATCTTCACTTACCAAAGTAGAGCTCCCTTTTATTTATTTTATGTCCTCAAGATGTTGGATTGCATTATTGCTTCAAATTTGGTGGAGAAACTTTGGCAACACCTCCCATTGATTGTTTGATGATTTCTTTGATGAAGATGATGATAGATTGATTGTATATGAATAATGGATTGATTGAGTGATTGAGGAAGATAAAATGGATGATGAATGAAACAACATATCAAAGATTTGTTATGTATTGTGAGACTTATCTAACTCACTCTCATGGAGGAGGAGAGTTAGATTTATAGCTAAGGAATTGAGGTTTCAATGGCTAGGATGAAGCCAAGTTGGATTTGGATCAAGGGTGGAGAATGCATGAGAAGAATAGAGAATTCTAGAATTTGAGAGAATTATCCATTGAATTAAAAATTCAATGGAGGGATGGAGATATATTTGAATTTTAAATATGAAATAGGAAAATTTAGAGATGTTTTAAGAAATAGAAGCCTCTAGATTTAGAGGTGGGGGATTTTATTAGTATTAGGTTAAAATAATTTAGATTAGGGATGTGATTTGATGGAAAGGATAGGTCTAAGGATATGTAGGGTAGGCGGATAGGTGGGTGTAGGAATATTAAATTCCTATAAAATGATAATAGGTATTAATAGTGAGATAATAGGATATAATAATGAAAAAAAAAGGGATTAAGGATGAAATGGTATATAATAATGATCTAAAATCATTAGCGATAAAATGATAGTATAAATGATAAATGATAAATGATGATAAAATGATAAAGGCTAAATATGATAAAATGGATTAATAATAATTAATCTTGTGATTAATTATTACTTAGATAGTGATGATGTGGGACATATTACTTGTAATTAATCATGTTGACATTTTAGATGTCTACGGTTCTTGACAACAAATTAGCACAACTTAGTGGGGGATATTTTTGGCCAAACATCGGAAAGATATGAAGAAGTGTAAGGATGAAAAATTATCCAGTTGGAAAATGGAAAGTGTAAAAATACATGGTTATATCAACCATAAGCCTATCCAAAAGAAACTATGGGAGAACATCAACATGGTTTTTTAGATTTCCTATAACGTAAAAGGATATGATTACAATTTTTATGTGGTGGATATGTTTTTTGAAAATACACGCTTTACTATATGTAAGAATTCCATTTATGTTATACATGTAGTTAATTTTTATCAAGGAAATTGTTAGGCTACATGGATTATTGCACAACATAACATTTAATCAAGATACCATATTTGTTGGAAATATTTGGAGGACATTGTGGAGAAAACTAAATACCCAATTGTAGTTCAAATTAGCGTATCATCCTTAGATGGGTGGTCAAATGGAAGAAGTTAATATGAGTTTGGGTAACATGTTATAGTACTTGGTTAGAGATAAGTAGAGATTTTGGGACTCATTATTAGTGTGGGTTGTTGAATAAGTTAGTAAATAAAATAACTAGGAGAACAACATTTCATATATTAAATGGTATTATCCTACGGGGAGTTGTATATTTGTGAGATACCAGTAACATGGAAAGAATAATTGTATAAGTGAAATATCCAATTGAATGCGTGTGTGAGTTACATCAAAAATCGAAATATCAATTGGATAATATTATTGTGAAGTACAAATAACATGCAAATTACAAGAGTCGAGAACTAGAATTTGTGTTCAACAACTTGGTGTTATCTTACCTTGGGTTCTTAAATGGAATAAGGGTGGACCTTGAAGGTTTTTTAATTGATTTTATGTGGAATTCTTATGAGATATAATTCTTTAAGGGGGAAGACATTTTTCCTATCTTTAATGTGGAATATCTACACCCATACCATGATGGGAAAGTAAGAAATTAGAATTCAAATTCATAATATGTAAAGGAAAGTTGGAGACAAAAGTTCCCTAAATAGAAAAGGGAAGAAATTGAGAAAAGTGATTTATTATAAAGTCATCAATATGAATCAAGGAAAAGAGTAAAATGAATATTTATTCAAATGGAAGAAAAAATAGGTTAATGATATGACTTGCATGATCATGTTTTAAGTGTTAAGCATGAGTGTTTTGTTGAGGAGTTCATAGAATGTTCAAGAGAAGGATTCCATGGTTCATTTTTGTTACATTCATGATTAGAGGTTCCAATATATGGATACCTTAGACCACATATTCCTTATTACAGTTATATCTGATCGAATAAAGATCCCATACACAACTTAAACAAGAAACAACAAAATATTCATGTATCAATATGAGGAAAATATTATAAACTTAGGAAAAGAGAGTTACACTTCAATGACAATCTTATGGAAAGACTTTGTAATAATTCTCTTATAATTTCAATGTTATGACACATCATATGCTTGTAGACTTTACAAATCTTATACATAACTTTACTTGGCTTAAATGGAAAAATATCTTGATCCTTAGAGATGCCTTGCATGCTTACAATTCCCTTCTATTTATAGAATTTGTAGTGACATGTAAGATAACATATATGCCTTTGAAAGTAAATATACCTTGCAAATATTCCTAAAACACCTCACGCATCTATTGATCTTCTTAAGAAGTATCCTCCATTGGATCAATACCTTTCATAGTATTTGGTTTGTCCTTTGCATGAGAAATGGATCAAATTCCACTTGTGTGTCCTTCTAGTTGTGTCAGTGTTGACAGGATATTTTTTCACACGAGATACAATCATGGTGGCATATGGTATTTTTCTTATTGGATTAAAAGGATTATTGACATCATCAATGTTTGGAAACATCTATAATGCATCACAACATCAATAAAGGTGTAGGTGTCATACATAAGGCTTTGTGGATTATGCACACAAGGAAAAAGTGTTATGCATGATGACACAAGGTTGCAAGGCTTTGCACATGGTTGTTAAGCATGAGAAATAATAATTAGTTTGTTTCATTGGTATTATGTAGCATAGGTAAGCTCCTATGATTAAGTTAGTTTTTCATGGCTTCCACAAGAAAATGGTCAAGGCACCAAAGATTATTTGGAATTATGTAATTCTTTATTCAACCAAATCTCCATGTTTTTTATGACACATGATTTCTTATGAACCCAAATGCCCCTACATCATACACCTTGGGTAATAAGAACTTGATCCCTTGCTCAAGTGTTTTATTGATGGTCTTTAATGGAAGGACCAAGTTTGAGAATCTCTACTTTGTTAAAATATAAGGCTTGATAAAGGGCTTATTTATTAGCATTATGTTAATATTAGTTAAGTGTTGACTAATAAATGGTTGTAACTACTTCAACCACTTTTTGACCATCTTTCACATAATAAAATGGCATACACACAATAATAATGTGTTTCCAATTTATCTTCATTTGTTCTTTGTACATTCTATTATTTCTCTATCCACATATTATAACATTGGTATCAGAGTTTGGGGAAAGAAAAGAGAGAGAGGGGAAGAAAGACATTTTGTGACAGTATCATTAGGGTACATTGAAGAAATCAATACATTTTTGTGAATAATTTGTAAGAATTTTTTAAAATCAAAGTGTAAAATACACTCATTTTTTACACAAAGCGCCACCGCCATTACTGTCATTAATTCAAAGCTTCAAATAGGCATTAAATATTGTCACAATTTGCATACAATATAATCATGATTTGGGAAAAATATAACTGTCAAAATTTTTGGGTTCTATAAGTTGAAAGGTACAACATTCATGAATTTCTAGGGCATGAAAACACTAAAAATTGTATGAATTTTGGATTGAATTCTGTGACAAGCTAAAGATCTTTGGAGAAAATGATAAATAATTGTGAAGAAAGCTCATATTATTAGTTTATTGAATGAAATATTTTTCCAAAGAGATGTGTAAAATCCTCCAAGGTTTATTCCCAACTAGTGAAGGTTGTAATTCAAAGAATAATTCCCCTTTTTATGCTAGTATTGATTTATCCACTAGTTTTTTAATAGTTGATGAACACGCTTTTAAAAAGGCATGTTTAGGAGATGATAGGGTTCAAAACCCACTTTTCCTCCAATACTTTCCAGACAATGTATTCATTTTCGTGCATAAACAATTAACTACAACAAGGATGGTTTGACAGTCCATTTTTGGAGTCTGTGAATCATAGAGTAATTTCAACCTTACAATCGTCCATTTGACCATCATCTATATGGATCTTGTGGATGGCTCAATATTTTTTTTTGCTTTAAGAAGTCAATAGAAAAATCATAATTCGGGAGTATTAGTCATATGGTGGAATTTGGGGTCCCTTTTTTGAATTCATCTAGAGAACATCACCTTGTCTTGAGGATCATGGAGACAACTTGATTGAGTTGTAACTAGATCTGATGCCATTATTATCAAAAGCGAAAGCTTCTAAATAATGTGTAGTATTGTTTTGGAAAAGTTATTCAAAAGTTTTGCCAGTATACTATATAGAGTAATCTCTATTAGAATATGGGGGTAGTTAAATATATAAGGCATAATTTTATCATTATGTTAATATTAGTTAAGTGTTAACTAATAAACAATTTTAACTAATTCAACCACTTTGTGGCCATCTATCACATAATAAAATGACGGACACACAATGATAATGTGTGCATTTCGATTTCTCTTCATTTGTTCTTTATACATTATATTATTTCTTTATTATTTCTCTCTCCACATTCTAACATACTTCACTAAGTCAAGATGTATCTCAATATTTCCTGCCTCTCCATTTCACCAAATATTCTTTATTGTCATTCTTATGTATTTTCACCAATACACAGCCATCCAAAATGAACTAAACTTATTCATGTTTATTATCTAGTAGTTGGTGTCTTTAATATTTTTTGTGGTCTACTTATCCACTTGTTTTTCCCTCAAAACATGAGTATATATATGTTATATTGAAGATAGGATAAATTTCTAACCCTTCTAGCATATCTATCTCATATGTTTTCTCTAGACACTTCTTCAAGACTCCACAAGATATAATCTTCTTCCACTTGATTTTTTCATACATTCCTCATTGGAACCTATTTTTACACAAGTGTGCAAGAACTAAATATCCAACCTTAAACTCCAAGTTTCTCCTCCTCAATTTTTTGTGTTCATTATATTATGAATCATTCTTCTCTAATTGTTTGCACACTTACTTGTGCACTTTCTTCATTTACGGGGAAAAGTTATCTTCTGATCTTTTTCCTTCCTCTCACAGAAACTCTCATAATTATGTAATTCCTTGAGGACTTATCCCATGGTAAATATAGAAATATGACTTCCCAAATATATTATTTAAAAGGTTATTATATATTTACTTTTCCAACACAAGAACCAAATCCCATATTTATGTATTTTCTCCTAATAGACATCGCAACAAATTTATAAGAATCGACAATTTTAGTTTGGCCATCAATATGTGGGTGATATGTAAAACTAAATTGGAACCTTTCGTTCACTTTATTTTTTGAAATTTTCTGAAATCGGCCAACAACTTAGTAACTTTAGTAGTTATAATGTTCATGATAATCCACACATTCTCACAACTTTCTTGAAAACAAGTTAGTTATATGTGTAACATCATTGGTTTTCTTAAGAGTAATAAAATAAGCCAATTTTTAGAATCTATCAATAACAAAAAAATATAAAATCATGAACATTTTTTTGTTATGGAAAAACTCAAAACCTTAGATATTCCCAATGTTTCTTAGGTATTAGAATTGGTTGATATAACCCTACGTTAATAATATTTCCCTTCACCAACTAAAATACTTTGCATATGTACACATATTTTTACACGTCAATATCCATTTGAGCTAGAAATATTTCCCATTCAACTGTACCAAGGTTATTTTATCCCAAAGTTGCCTACTAATCCTCTGTAATTTTTTTATTGGATCAACCTCTCACTTATTAATCCTCGTGGCATGCACAACTACATTCCTTTGAACAATAAATCATCTTACAAGAAATAGTCAAACAAAGGAATGTGGTTAACACTCAATGGTTTTTTTCATGCTCTGCATTCTTCTCTAAAATATTCATCTCTTTCATATAGTTCCTTCATCACCTTGAACCCTATTACTCCCATGTGCATATCATTGAATAATATGCATCTTCTACTCAATTTATATGCAACTTTGTTTGACTTCTCATATTTGTGCTACGATACAAATAACTAAATCTATAAGAATTAAACCTATTTCAAGTTTCTTTGATTTAGTTTCCCTGACTATTTATCAATTGTGGTGCTTAGTGGTATGTAAATAACATGAAATCCTTGGGAAACAAGTAATGCCTCCACTTCTTCATAGCTTGCACTAGATTTTGATAAATCCAACCCTATCACTATATGGGGGTGTCAACCGGTATCAGTGTATCAGTATATATAATTTAATTCATCATTGTTTTATTTGTCTCACCACTATATAGAAAGGGAAACATATACTTTATTACTCTATCATAAATCTATATATAGGGGGAAGTAGCTTGACTTTGGGGGCAAGGGCCCTTCAAGCTATTCATCACCTGGATAGAATCAATGATGTCTTGAAAGATTTCCCTATCTATATATACCCAAGTATCATCTATAGATATGGCTCCCTCACCATATATATGGGAGTTCAGGGCTCATAGGATAGATGGGATGATTAGAACTATAAAGGGGGGGCCTTCTCTAGATAGGGGATATAGAGGGTGGTAAACAAGTTCTATATATAGGGTCATTGCCATCTAGATATACTCACATTCACTAATGTGATTGTGGTACCATAATTTATTTGTTACAATCGACTAATACAAAATAAAAACAAAATGAACGGTCATATTATGTATGTAATAGCATTGATGTAATAACGCCAATTCATTATCTCATAACATTGATTTATTGTGGTTATATCCATATCTGACGAATCAGGGTAGATTAATTTTTCAACTTGGAAAATATATTAATGTTAAACTAAATATCTCGTCCTCACATTTTTAGATGTTGAAAATGTGCACCCCAGACCACTAAATAGATATTTGTGTCTCTGCGGGAAAAATAGAAATTCTGCCAAGGTGTGAAAACTTGGTTCCTTGAGGAAGACCTCAAGATAAAGTTAGCTCATATAAAAACCTCTCTAATTTATGATTATCCTACTTCTAATCTACTAATTTTAGGATAAAAGGGGGAAGAAAACTTGTAAAACAAGTGTGGTGATGCACCAACAAGTGAATGGATCGTCCTCGTTATATGTGATAAGAATAAAGAGGAGAAAAACACATTTCCAAAAGGTAGATATAAGCCACAATAAACTTTCATTTAAATCTAACTCTCCCTTTCATCTTATATTAGACACAATGAATCAAAATCTTGCAAATACTACGCGCATAATAAAATGCAAGAATAACAAATAGGTAAAGCATAATAACACAAAAATAAAGGGTATATATGAGAAACAATCAAATATGTATTGAAGTGTGGAACATACACAATCTATTACGCCAAAAATATGAGGCATTAATGTAATTGAAAAACTAAAAAACAAAAAGTCTAGGAACTTAAAATATTGGTACTCAATAGAGAAGAGTAAATTTTCACTCAAAGATGAGGAACCATTTACAATATATACAACTTACATTTATAGAAAAGGGGAAATGATAAGAGATAAGAGAGAAGAGAGAGGTAGAGAGAAGAGGATATCTCATTTCTCATGTATATCTCCTTCATTGGATCATGGAACTCAAAAAATATGCTCATCTAAAAATGTTATCCCCAACAACATTAAAGCATATTCCAAGAGATATACAAAACTAGCAGAAAAATCTTAATAGGAAAAAAAGGATAACTACTAACTACAATTATTCAAATTAGAAATAAAATGGCACTTGTGACTTATGATTTCTCGTAACTCTAAAAACATGGATGATAATGACTCAAAATTGATTCAAGGCTAAATTTTTCCTCAAGATCTTTGTAAGGAGATTGTTTTTTCCTTATTTGGAGTTGTGGCTCAAATATTATGACCATTTAAAACTACCCAAGTATTTTTACATAGTTGATGGCCACAAGGCCATCAATTTTAAACTCGAGAATAATTTTTCCACATCTCATCCTTGTTGGTGATCCTTTTCAATGATTACCTCTCAATGTTGAAGCCACAAAGTTATGATTTCTCATAACTCTTAAAACATGGATGATGATGACTCAAAATTGATTCAAGGTTAAACTTCTCCTCAAGATATTTCTAAGGATATTTTTTTTCCTTATTTGGAGTTGTGGATCAAACATTATGACCATTTAAAACTACCCAGGTAATTTTACATATTTGATGGCTGCGAGGCCATCAATTTTAAACTCGAGGATTATTTTTCCACATGTCTCATCCTTGTTGGTGATCCTTTTTAATTATTACTTCCCAAGGTTAAATACATGTATCCTCTTTTTATTGGTTATGGGATCAGGCTCAAGTTGGAATGTGGGTGATGGCCAAGAGGCCATCAAATTTAACATAGTATTCACCCTTGCCACATGCCATTATCTCATTAGATACGAGATACATGTTTTCTTCTTTCTTCATCTCTATTTCCAACATGGTCTCAACCTACCCATGAAATGATGACTTGTCAATGGTGCCAAATTTTTCCATTTCATGCTCAAAATTCATGCCCTATGGCACCCCATTATTGGTACCACATGGCTATTCCTCATTTTTATGGTATATTTCTGACTTCTCCCTTCTTTCTCCATTCCTTTATATCTCTAGGTGCCTGAATGTAAGGGATTATTCCATCTGTTTATGAGAACAATTAGAAGGAACGAGGCAAGAACCTATCAAAAGGTTTAAGACTTCAATATGATGAAAACACCATTCATTCCTACAAGATACAAATGGAAAACAATATATTTCTAGAAAATAGTATGATTATTATTTCTCCACACTCCGATCATACACAAGACTTGTAAATCCAAATAAATAGGCTTTATGAGGATATTACAAACAACCTCATTAGTTGTTCAAAAAAAATTATTTAAAAAAAATCTATATCAAACAAATACATGAACCAAGTTATTTAAAAACTTGACTTGATTATAACAACTTAATTCCCTAATATGAAGCTTAACATAGTGTGAACACAAACTGACCTAGGTAGAAAATAAATCAAACACTACATAATGTGAACATGACTCCAATAGCCCCCCTTAAGCAAAGTTTAGGGAGTGAAAAAAATATGAAAGTGGGTCTTGGCTATTAGGCCCGATAAGGTACCCAACTACAAACATGAAAACAAAAATGAAGGACTCAACTAGAATACCCCCAATTACAACTTCCTTCACTCCAAAAACATTTTGCAACTGAAGGTAACTGGGAGAAGCCAAGGGTTTAGTGAAGATTTCAGCAACGTGATTGGTTTTGAGAACAAACTCAAAGTGAACAACTATATCCTAGAAAAAATACCGAATGAAGTGCATGTGTATCTCTTTATGCTTGGTGTGTTGATACTCAATTAGGTTACACGCAATCCCAATAGCACTCTTGTTATCGCACCATATCAAAGTGGGAGCATGTTGTGTAAATATGAACTCACTAAAAAAATTTTAAAGCCATAGATCCTCTTGTCCATCCCTAACAGTGCCTTTATACCCTACCTCAGGAAATGATAATGTAATAGTAGTATATTTCTTTCATGCCTATGCAAAAATACCACATCCAATGTGAAATATGAGTCTAGAAGTAAATCGACCCCATTTCGAGTATGTGAATCCCTCAATATCATAATATATTTACGGTGTACAAAAATTCAACCTACCCCAAATATAGCGTAAAATATACTTAGTTTCTTTCCAATGGATATCATATGGCTAATGGGAGAAACAAGAGACCAAATTGACAAAAATATGATATCAAGGCATGTGTGTGGCAAGTATAAAATATTGCTAACCAATTTCTTATACAAGGTAGGATCAACCAATTTTTATTTGTAGTCAACAATTAAATCAATACCTAACTAGTATGGTGCGGGATATGGGTTGCAATCATCCATAAAAAAATGATGGAGAATGTCTCTAGTATACTTTTTTGTCTAATAGAAATACCTTTAGAATATTGAATAACCTATAGGATTAGAAAATAATGTAGAAGTCTCATGTCTGTCTTATCAAATATATTTATCAACTTGTGCTTTATGTCCTGAATCAAGGAGTCTGAACAATCTATGAGGATAAGGTTATCAACATACAACACCAAGATCAAAATTTCATCACCTTTATTTAGGATGTAAACATTTTGATTATATTCACATCGATAGAAACTAGAACTCAATAGGAAATTATCCATCCTCACATACAAAGCTCGAGGATATTGTTTAATCCCATAAATATAATGATGAATTCTACATACCATAGAAGAGTCTTGTACAAATCATTGAGGTTTCTCCATGTGGATATCCTCTTGGAGACACCATGTACGAATGAACTCTGCACATCCATCTAAAAAATTGGCCACTAATGTGATGCAGCAAGGGAGATAACAAGAATATTGAATCGATCTTTGTAACTGGAGTGAAAGTCTAAGAGTAATCCACTCCTTCAACTTATGATAACCCCTTAGCTGCAAGACAAACCTTGTGCTTATATTATAAACCATATGTTTTCTATTTTTTCTTATGTTTTATTCTTTATGAGTGATGAATATTCATCTTACATTAAAACTTTTCACTCAGGTTTCCCCATTGCCTCAGAGAATGATATTGTATTGTTAGAAATGTCTTGGATCATACGAGCAATAAAAGAAGTCTCATACTGAGTGTAGCGAGGATCAAAAGGATTGACAATCAAATAAATAGTTTCTTGTAAGGTAGATTATACCTATTTGGGTAAGTATTTTACAATAGGAGGCAGAGAAAGATCATCCATTTTGTCTTCATCAAAATCAGGAAGTATACCCTCCCTTTCAGGAGTAGGAGGTGAGGAAAATGATGGAGAAGGATTAGAGTTTAGCTTTGAAGGAATGATTTCCTCATCAATTCTAACATATCATATGAATAAGACATCATGTGTGACAAGATCAAAGAGGAGGTATGATTTACATTCTAGGAATGTATCCTAGGAAAACACCACCACAATTATAGACCTTTGGAAGGCCTTTCATCATTTTCTGTAATCTTATCTATTGTAAGTGCTTGTAATTCAAGTGTCCAAAACATTTGTGTCATATTTTTCTCACTATGTTAACATGAGCTATAAGTGATGACCATGTGGAGGTGTCAAACTTATCACATACATAAAGACATGAATGATAATCCACCACACCTATAACAACTACATCCTGAGGATTAAACAGTTCTCTAATCACAACACTTTGTGGATTGAAATCCACAGTTTTTCCAGAACTAGAATTACAAATTTGATAAATAGACAACAAATTTAGATGATATTTCTAGTACCAAGATTACATCATTGATGCACCCATCCTACATTTGAATTGTTCTAGAACCCAAAACATCAACCTTTTAAGAGTTTCCCATGAGTATCTGAAAAGTGTTGCAATCATAAAGAGATCTCAAAAAACCACATGAGTGAGTTAGATGATGAGAAGAAACAGAATCAAAAATCAATTTATCTAAGGAAAAATAACAAGCCTTAGTAGAAAGAGCTTTTCTTTTCCCTATATTAGGACCAGGAACATCAATTTTATGTTGCTTTAGTTTTTCTTCCAATATGTGTGTTCTCTTATAACATTTGTAGTCAAGATGATTTTTTTTAATGCAATAAGGATAGGGATCATAAACCTTATTCTATTTAAAAAAACTTTTTTGACTTATCAAAATTGGAAGGTTTATAGGTATAATCAGTAGCAAGAGAAATCTTGTTTAATTCTATTGGTGGAGGTCATGACTTCATATTTGATTTACATTTCCCTTTAGAGGAATTATCCATAAGTGCATGACTCAACCTTGGTAAGGCATCGAATGATTGCAATTTTGTTTTCTCACAAGTAATCCTTTAATAGAACAACTCAAAAGTAGGCATTTTAAAATTTATAGCTAATGCATCCATTATGGGATAAAAAGTTGAGGCAAATACACTATAAGGATCCTTTAGTTTAGAAATAATCAAATTAATGCACTCCTCATCTTTATTTTCTATTCCACCAACTTTGATTTTTTATCTAATAGATTTAAAATTTAACAAAAATTCTTCAATAAATGAAAAATAAAAAGGTGAACAAGCATTTAAATCTGTATCCAACTGAAACAACATGAATTCATTCACTTTACCAAAGATACCTTCAAATATTTCCCATACATATTTTAGTGTTTTTCATTTCTCAATGTGGAACTATAGGCTCTCAAATACATTCAAGTTGGTCAAGCTAAGGGATTCATCTTGCTTACATGTATAAGTGTACTTGTCCTTTTATGAGGTGAACACAGGAAAATTTTCCTAAAATACCCTTCATACACCCTTAGACTCGAGAAGTTTTCTAATCTTTAGTTTCTAAGTGTGGTAGTTAGATGAATTGAGTGGTTCAAACAATCTAAGATCCATCGTTGATGTGGAAGATAGAGTTTTGTCTCCCCCAAAATACAAGGCTTGGTGAGCCTTGAACTAGTGACCCCTTACTTTTAAAAACATTCACCACCAACCATGCTATGTAATATTTCAAACAGATATTTTAGGTGAAACATATTTGTTTTTAAAAATGCCCGTTTCCTTTTTTATTGACAAAATTGAACCTTGTGGTTGATTTCATTGATTCATCCCTTAAGGCTTGTGTAGAAATTGTGTTGGCACTTCTGAGAAGAAAAAAATAGGGTTTTGTTATTTCTTTTGTGTTTCTCCAAACAAGACAAGGTCATAGATGATGTTTAGGGAATCACTTGGATGGCCACAAGGAGATATGTGAGTCTTTTGAATGTGGGTTATAGTGTTTTTTAGGGTTCAAGTTATAAAGGAGACCAATAGCACTACCAAGAATAGCCTGAGAAATGGATTAAAAAAAATGAGAAGATTCGTCCTAGTAGATAAGGAGGTAAGTCTTGGCCACAAAAAAAAACCTTGATCCAAGAAAAAAAAATTGACAAGAGTCATCCTAACACACAAATATGGAGGTGATTCAAACTGAATAGAGATAACCACTGAGAGGTTGGGAACTATTCGATCTCATGGATTCGAGTTGGTACAGAGATTGCTTTACAAAGTACAACTTGGCTATCAAGATAACACCTGATCCAAGTACCATATCTCTAAGATCATGTTACAAGTTTTCAAGGTCGAGCTAGTATGTGGGAAAATCCACAATCTGAGATCAAAGAAAAAGTGGAGTAAACCAAAATACAATGAAAATTCCTGTTATGGGGTAGATATAAAATTTCTTTGTCCAAAAATAATTCTCGGTGCATATTTAGAATCAATATGATGGAAGAACCCTTTACTCCTACAAACTAAAAATGCACAACAATATATTTCTAGAAAATAATATAATTGTTATTTCTCATGCACAAGACTCGTAAAGAAAAATAAATAGGATTTATAAGGAGGTTAAAAACAAGCTTGTTAGTTGTTCAAAAAAATTATATTTGTTATTTAACAAATTAACAACTTGATTATAAAAAATCAATTCCCTAATATGAATCTTGAAATAGTGTGAACATGAACTAAACTAAGTAGGAAATGACTCAAACACTACCTAATGTGAATGTGACTCCAACAATGGTGTAATCCCAACCTTATACCTTTATTGGTTTCGGGATACATGTCTCCATTCTTAGCCTTCAAGCCTCCCACATTTTCCTTACATACATGTGGCATAATCTTAGCATTCACCTTCTCGATCTTTTGATGTCCACGTAGTGGTTTATCAAGTTTCCAGGCCTCCCAGGAGATTTTCTTATCCAGTTTTGTGAATTTCGCACAATCCAGGAACTTAAGTTTTAGGGATTTTTTCATTTGGCACAATCCCTACTAGTCTCAATGCATGCATTATCCACTTTTCCATTTTTTTCTTGGGAAAAAATTCAAGTATAAGGAGCCTTTTATCCACTTATGTAAGGGAACATTTTTCAATATAAAAACTTAATCTTTTCCCCTCTTCACAAATGTAATAATTATCACCAAGTTGAAATATAAAGTGGTCAACATTGTTTAAACTTGTATGCATAATAATTTATAGCCAAGTATAAATTAGAGCCTCAAGGTATCAATCTCAACTAATAATGCATTGAAAACATTAGCAAATACTTAAAACTCAACATTAACACAATGTGAAGTTCAAACAACACAAAATTTCACTAGAAATCCATTAAATGGGCTCATAATTACCCAAGGTATAATTTTCATGCAAGGAAGATCTAAATTTCATGAAGGGCCAACTTTGATCTTCACGAGGAAGCTCAAAATCCCACTCAACATCCCAAGCCAGCTGTGTAGTTGTGAAGAACTCAAAATGACACAAGGTGAATTTTGAAAGATGTTTCTTCATCTACAAGCTAAAAACATGTCCCAAATGTTGCTATAACTTATCAATTGTGAATAGATATCCCCCATGTACCATACTCAATTGTGATGAGAATAAAGCTCTTCAAATACCTCAAACATTGATTACAAGAGAAAGTAGAAGCTTTGATTTTATCAAGGGATGATTTTGATTCATGTAACACACACAAGAATGTCACAAACCCAACTATGAACTCTGAGAAAATCTTGGATCTTCCTCATAATGGCCATAACTCCTTAAAACAAGATTCAAAAACACTTTAAGGTGGACTATGGACACTTGTAAAGCTTAAACCCATTGCAAAATGTGTACAAAGCATAGATGAGGTCTCAAGTGGACTGTAAGGAAGAGTAAAGTGAGTAAATTATGCTTCAAATATTTTAACTCTTCACAAATCCTCTATACATAGTTGTGAACCTCTACATATCACAAAATACCAAAAGAGATATAATTAAGCATGAAAATGATGTGATAAAATAGGGAAATTCATTTTGGTTTCTCAAAATTGGAAAGAGGATCTTTTTGGCAACATTTTTGGTGACTCAAAGGGGTCACATTCATGTTAAATGAAAAAAATAGTATCCTTAACATCCATTGGGAAATAGAGTTTGCACTAAACCCCTGATTTCTCACAAATAAATTTTGTTAGCTTCTAAAACCTTGTGCTTTGAATCTTTATCACAAAAAATTATCAATAACAACCTTCCAATATATCTTGAAAGAATGAATCCAAAACTCATTTACTAAAACAAAAAATACATACCTCTCCTAAGATCAAATGCAAGGTGTGCAAAAACACTTGTTAGAAACACTTATTCAAAAAATTAGGGCTTCTTGGAAAGTTTTAACTGGTAAAATTTATTAGAACACTTACAATATGCAAATTCATAATTAGATAAGGCACCCATGATTCAGAGTTGCAAAAATAACTAAGAGACAACAAAGGAAAAAAACAAGAAATAACAAAAAGGGAACTATGCACTATGTACAAGGGCATTTAAAAGCACACATATATTGTTTTAGAAATATCCCATTAACTAGGATATTCAATGGATTTTCATTGAGTTTTTCCAACTCAATGGCATTACTTGCTTTGTAATTTATGATTTAGTATGGGCCACTCCAAATGGTGTCAAATATATTGTGTCTCCCATGTTTAGACATGTCTTCATCCCAATTAAGTATTAGTTCTCCTCTTTTGAAGTATTGGTAATGATATTTTTTTATCAAACCACTTATTCACAACTTATTGATGATCTTGTAGTTTAACTCTAGTTCTCTTTCATACCTCTTCCAATTTTACTATATCAACAATCATGATGGTTCATACATCATGGTGATCTAACTTTATCCCACGAGCTAACTCAAGTGCTAGAAGCTATAGTGAAAGGGGAGTCTAGATTATTTTTCATATATGAGAATGAAAGGGGATTTGTTAATGGACATCTAAGATGCAATCATGTATGCCCAAAATGTAGTCTTTATTATTGTGTGATACTTATTGCCTTTAATTTTCTTCTATAGGGTTGTTCTTGATTATATTCAAACGAATGTCAAGTAGATTTTGGATGTTTGTGGTGTCTCAGGGTCAACCTTGAAGAATGACAAGATCAAGAATAAGATACTTTCTGAGAGCAGCCAGGACCTTGATATGTAAAATTCCATCAACCTTTATAAGGCCCTGAAGATTGCTCAGAAAGTATATAACAAGTCTCTTAATTAGTTTTGTGCTTATGTTTTGTTGTTTTGACATGGTTTTGGTACTGCAGTTTTGTTGTTTTATGTTTGTTGTTGGGATCCTTGTAGGTACATGGCCCCTGCCTTTGTTTTTATCAGTTTATCTTGCTCTTCTTAGGATTTTTCTATTGGGGGTGGCCCCCACATATCAAAAACCCACTCTGCTCTCAATGTTCTTCTTGGCTTTTGAGCCTTTTTGTACAGGGTATGGTCCCTTCAAAACCATTTACCAATAATAAAAAAAATCTTCTATAGTCCTCTTCATGATCCCAATAAGATTTTTTTTTAGGTTTATGCAATCCCATTACCTTAAGGATAGTAGTTAAAGGATGTTTTCAAATAAATACCATGTTTTAAGGAAAAATTAATATTATTTTTACCAACAAAAGCTTTGGTAAATTCTGTGATTATAGTGTAAAGAACTACAAACCTTGTAATGATGTATTCCAATAAGTACACTATTAAATTCTCATTTACTTAATTCAAAGAGAGTACTTAAACCCATCTGGTAAAATAATCAATGGAACTTAACATCTACTTGTGACCAACACTAAAAGGGAGTTCAACATACCAATAAATTCCAAACCCCATTAATAGAATGGAATATCTACTGCAATTGGTTGAAGAGTAAGGTTTTCCTTCTTATTCCTTTGAAAAATGAGAATTCCTTGCAAATCCTTACCCACTTGTGAACAATAAGAAAACATGGTGGATCGAAAGTAACCATCTCTAATAATTTGGGTTGCAATTTTTTGGGGGGTAAAATGGTCACTGGAGAAACCTTGGTGAAACTCTTTGATCACTCTTTCAACTGCATTGGGTTCAAAAAACCTAATTATGATACCATCAATATTTCTCTTAAAGATGATACCATCAATTATCTCATAATGAATTTCCTACAACATGAAATGTCTCTGTTTTTCTTTCTTAAAACTTTTGGGAAGTTCTCCAATGCTCAAAAAATCTATCATGTTTTGAAACAAATTGTTTTCCACATGTTCATTTATTGAAACTTCACCAAATTGAACACATAAAAACTCTCGAGAAGGTCATGGATCCTCAACCAAGTGCTAACAAAGAGATCTTCCTCCAATTAATTTAGTAGAATTAATTTCCACATCAAACTCCATGATCTTAGTGGTCCAACCATCTCTTTTATCACTTATTTATAAACTCATAATATATTCTTTGATATTAGGATGAGTGAAAAAACTTTGATTTTATTGTTGGATAGTAAGTGCCTGAACTTTTTAACAACTCTAATTATAGAAAATATTTTTTTTCACTAAATTGTAATTCACCTTATAATCTTTGAGAGTCTAGATAAGAAAAGCAAGTAGTTGCTCCATACCTTATTGATTTTCTTGAGTTAAAGTGGTAGCTATGCTACTTGTTCCCCAAATTCATAGAGGATAAAATCTTTGTTAAATTTTGGATTAAAAAGAGTAGGTGCTTCATCAATGGATTGTTTTATTTGTTCAAAAAAATTCCTTCTTGTGTCCATTTGAAATCACATCATTTCTTTAACATTAAAGTGATAGGTCTTACTAAACATATAAATATAGTGATGAATTTCCTCACAAAATTTAATTTACCAAGGAAGTATTAAAGTGCCTTTTTGTGAGTGTGGGAGAGAGGGATAGAAAATATCACAAAATAGCATGCACATCGACGGAGTTACACTCGAACGATATCAAGAATTTCCTCCAAGTAATTAGCAAGCAAAATATGAAGTCAAGGTAAGGTGAATCAAGATTTTTTTCTAATATAGTCCAAAAGTTACACAATGAGAGAAAACAACATAAAACAAAGAGTAATCAACAACTAGCAAATTAAGTGACATGATTACCAAGACCAGTAAGATGGAGCTCCGAAAACCTAACAGAAGCACCTAAACATAGGTATTTTTACACTCCAATGGAATCAAATATGTTCTCCAAGTAATTAGCAAGAGATTAACCAAGAACCAAAATTGATGTGCATAAGGGAAAACAACCTAACATTCTTATAGATATAAAAAAAAGTACATATAGGATTGTTGTGTAACTCTCATGTCTGAACTCATCATACCTCCACAAAGGAGACAGGAGTTACATTCCATAAATAGAAATTAACTCTTGTATGACGTGTACTAATGCATATGATAGGTTCTACAAAACAATATGTCATATATCTTCTAATGACAACCTAGATACCTATGACTCACCTAAGTGAGATGAATCACCATGGGTGAGGGAAATTAACCTAATTAATAAATAATAAGTAAATAATATCCCTCACACTAACACCCCCCTTCATTGAAGCTTAGGTAGAGAGGAAAGTCAAAAAATAAGGACTCCCCTATAAAACCTAAGAAAGGTGTCATATAAGTCCCAACAACTAAAGGCTTGGTAAGGTACCCATGTACAAAATGCAATATTTCTACAAAAAGAAGATGATGAGAAGAAGAGAACTAGTTAACTCCTATTGAAGATGATTTATGATGAACTCCCATGGAATCTAAAGGACCCAAAAGTTTGTAATCAGTAGTGGAGGGAGGAGGAACATGAGGTGTCTCTGAAGATGGATCAACCTGTAAAGGATGCAATATATCAAGTGATGTGGAGACAATCCTATCAATCTCTATAAGGTGAGAGTCCACAAATAAAGATACATCTTCAAGTGGGTTGAGCTGTTGAGGAATAGAATCATGAGAGGCGGATGAACCTGATGTTGTGGAGAATCTATGAAATTCAGTGTTGTAGCAACTTTGATCTCTGAAGTGGCAGTGGGAGAAGGAAGTAGATGTTGCAAGGTAATGTTGGTATCCTCAATCATATCAATTTCCTATTGCAGAGGATTGTAGGAATCTTGTGAAGAAGCAAAACTGAAATCCATAGAAGCAATGGGTGATGGAAGGATATCTATGTTAGAATCAATAGAATCTAAATATTCTTGTGAAGGATAAATCCATATATCTGATGCAACATGTGAAGTGAGTGAGTAGTCGAATGAGGAGTCCTGCGGAGGTAAATCCTTGGCAACTCTAATAGGAGCAATACTGGATTATGATGGAGCATCATTTGTTAGTGAAACTACATCATAATATAATGTGTTATAATACTCACTATCCTCCATGGATGAAAAATCATCTAGAGATCCATCACTATCTGAAAAAGATTCAACATCTCCATGTAGTTATCAAATGAAGTTACAAGTAGTGTGCAAGAACTCAGTGAACTCAAGTTAACATTGAATATCCTTCGATATAATAAGACAAATAATTGTATACTCCATGTCATTTTTTTTAGCTAATCATTAATTTGAATTCATTCAATGAGTTCAGGAGCAATCCCAAGGAGATGGGGTAACAAGTCATGCATGATGCAGTGATCTACTATTCCATTCTTCCAAGGAAAGTAATTATTTGAATGTAATTGGACCACATAATAATGAAAGTTGAAAGCCATGAAAAAAGAAGCCTCCAATGAACAATATTTTAACCCCCTATGTGCACCACTTTCTAAATAGTGTGTAGGTTACAATTAGATGCATTCATGTGGTGTGAAACTTTCATTCATTCACCTTACAATCAACGAAAAATGTGCAAGAGTGGATACCACAATGTGTTTCAACACACACAACCCAAAGTGACACCATAACAAGCACAATAAATGATGAAATAAGAAGAAGATAAAAAACTAAGGTCCTAAGTGAAAAAAAAATGTCTCACGTTGCTTTGGAACTCCCTTTCCGCAAGGTTCTCTTGGATGTGTTCACTAGCCCGCAAGCAATAACAAGAGTGAATATAATGTAAGAATGACTCAAAATGCGCTGAAGGGCCTCCATAAAGAAAAAAAAAAAAATCTTACAAGTAAAAATAGAACTCTAAAAGTGTTGCACACTTCTAAAAAATGTCAACGATATGAAAATTCCAATAACCCTAGTTTTGGAATAATTTTTCACAATTTAGTTTAAATTTCTAGAATGGAAAAAAAAATTAAAAAACGAGGTTAGAAAAAAAACCAATTTTACCAATTAATGACCTCCTACTAAAACAAATGACCTTACCTTTAATTATTTTAAAACTAGATCCTACTTTGAATATAACAATAACCCTTCCTTTTTTGAAAAAATCCCCTAACTTTTAGATTAATAAAACTTAGACTAAAACTAATCTAAGCAAAAAATAATAATATTTTAAAGTTTTAATATAAGCTTAGATGAAAATAAAATACCTAAGTTATATAAAAAAAATTGGGATAAGATATTATGCAAAGGGAGGGAAAGGTTTGAAGGTTCAAAGTCGAGGAGGGGGATAGGACCACATGGGATGAGCTCAGGGCTCAAGGAGGTAGGGATTCCTTTCCATGTGGCGAGCAACTCAAATCACAAGGGGGGAGGTAAGTGTTGGGATCATGATAAGATAGGGGTAAATGCTTATGTAAGGCAGAGGTAACAACAGGTGTAGCAGAAAATGGCAGTTACACGGTCAAGCAGGGTTGAGGAAAATAACAGGGAGCATGATGCAAATAGGGGAGGATGCATAAACACCAGAAGGTTGAACATTAAGCCATGCACACAAGTAGGGCATGCAAGTAGGGATCCAAGGAAAATGATGAGTTAAGATAGAACACATGCGGAGTGGGTGGAAGGCTTTACGAGCTAGGACACGACCAACCCAAATAGTCATAACCCAACAAGTTACACAACACACGAGTGATCCTAGAGCAAAAAGAAAACACAATCCTATAATTTAAAATATAAGGCAACAGGGTAAGAGAACTGAGCAGGGGTCGAGGTGGGACAAGGACTCAATGAACCAACATAACCCAAACCAAGCCAATGAAAAGAGCTAACCCTCCAAGACAAAAAATCCCAGCTTTCTTAACAAAGGAACCCGATCACAAGCCACAAAACAAAACACAACCTGCTATGAAAGCAAATAGATAAGCTCGGTGAGATGGAAGGCATGAGCAGTCATAGATTTCAACAAGCCAACAAAACAAAACAAAAATTTCAAAACCTAAGCCAGGGAAGATCAAAACGAGATCAAAAAAAATCCCAACCAAGTAAAAATACCAACTCGTATCGAGAAACCAGCTCACCAGGGGAGCTTGCTGATTCAGGAATGGACTCATTCAAGCTAGGTGAAGAGAGAGGCAGGCAGGGCAGGTAGAAAGAAAGACATAGCAAGAGGGCTGGAAAAAATAAATATTTTTCAAAAAAAACTAAATTTTCATTGAAAAACTAATGAAACCAGCAAATTAAATTCCTCCAAATGTAGTTTTCCCACCTAATGTAGTTGTATTTAGCTAAACTTAGTAGGTAAACACGTGAAACTATGGATGTAAAAACCCCAAAAATAACACAAACTCCAAAAACAAATTGTTAAACCAAATTAGCAAAAATAATAAATTATTAATAAACTTGCATGAGAAGCAATAAAGACTGAAACTGGAAGTAATCAACAACAATAAGATTGTGATTAGATAGTTACCAAAAATGAAGCTCTGATACCATGTGAGAGATAGGGCTCGAAGATCTCACAGAATGGCATGCACATTGACGGAGTTTCAATCAAATGATATCATGAATTTCCTCCAAGTAATTAACAAGAAAAACATGAACTCATGGAAAGGTGAATCATGCACGTTTTATAATATGGTCCAAAACTAACGAAAGCACATGAACATCAATATTGTTGCACTTTAGCGGAATTGAAGATGTTCTCTAAGTAATCAAAAAGAGATTAACCAAGAACCAAAATTGATGTGCATAAGGGAAAACATTCTAACATTCTCATAGGTCAAAAAAATTACATATAGGAGTGTTGTGTAACTCTCATGCCTAGACTCATCATACCTCCACAATGGAGAAAGGAGTTACATTCTATAAAGGGAAATTAACTCTTGTATGATGCATATGATAGATTTTATGATAGAATCTTTCATATAACTCCTAATGAAAACCTAGAGACCTATGACTCACCTAAGTGAGATGAATCACCATGGGTGAGGGAAATTCACTTAATTAATAACTTAAATAAATAATATCCCTCACACCAATAGTGAGAAGGGAGAGATAAGGCCAAGATGACTACAATTCTATCAAGGTTTATGGTTAAACCACATTTTGACATAACTCACCCCAAAATATTACCTTCATGGAGAGAAAATATACACTTCTTTTGCTTGAGGGATACTCTAGACTCCTTATATTTGCTGAAAATTTTCTCAATGTGATCTAGATGATCCTCTTGTTTTTTAGAAAAAACTATTAATATCATTTAATTAAACTAAGATGACATCATTTATAAAATCTTTTGAATAAAAATTCATGTCTCTTTTAAAAAGTGGCACTAGCATTAGACAAACTAAAAGGCATTTTCCCATAGGTATATGTCCCCCACTTAGTGGTGAAGGTTATTTTATATTGATCAAACTATTAGATGAGAAAATTATTATAATCTAGATACCAACCAACAATGAGAACCTATCAGCCCCTACTATTATTTACAAAACATGATCCATGGAGGGCAGCGTATAATTTTCTTTAAGGTAATATTTGTTCAAGTCACTAATGTCCACATGTAGCCTGATTTCACCATTCTTTTTTGTCACATGGACTAGATAGAAAACTCAAGAGGAATTCTTGATGGGGAAAATGATATTGGCCTCAACTAACTTGGTCAATTCTTTTCTCATGAGGGGTTGAATTTTTGGGTTAATTAGCCTTTGTTTTTTCCTCAAAGTTTTGGCATTGGGAGATAACTCAATTGTATTTTGAATAACTTCAGAATTATGACATGTGAAGTCTTCATATGACCATGCAACAATATATTCATATTTTTGCATAACTTCAAAAATACATTATGTTATTGTATAGTACATAACTTGCCCAGCTTAAGTTACTTTATGGGATAAATGGCCACTTCATGGTAGTATTCATCCTTGATCTTCATATTCTTACTCTCCCCTTTGTGTTGATCATTAGGTGTGAATGCACTGTCTAATATGACCAATCCTTTCAGAAAAATAATTGTCTTCAGTTGGATGATAAAATCACCATATTGTAATTTGGATTGCAATTTATGTGAGAACTCTAATTATTGCTGAATAAAGTTGAAAATAAAATCATCCTCAAGAAAATTCCAATAGCATTCGTTATCACATATTGTTGGTCTGAATCCTTTGGGAGATCCCTAGGAAGATCAAATGGTGCTCTAATAAATTTCATTTTATCTACTTCAACATGTACCTTCTTGGAATAACTTGTAGATTGATTGAGTCAAAATCTTCCAAGACATCCCACACTCTATGTTTATAGGCTCTTAATAATGGGTTCTTTGCAGAGTATTGAGATCTCACTCTATGAATGACCATCTTTGAGTCTCCAAAATTCTTCAGCCTTTTCAGTCCTTTCCTCTTGGAAATTTACAATCCTTGGACAAGAAATTCATATTTAGCTACATTATCTTTGAAATTTAAGTGGTGTGTATGTGAAAAGAGAACCTTTCCCATTTTAGGTGAAACCAAATCAACTCCTACACCGGCACCAATTTTGCACTTAGAACCATGAAAATACATCTCCCATGGACCTCTCAAGTCTTCATTCTCTTTTAGCAAGTTTTTAATGAAACTATTTTCTTCTTGAATGCAATATATGCCCAAACTAGTCTCTTCAAACATGTCATAGAGATCAAAATTCCATCTCTCCTGAGACCACTCATCTAGCTTTTCATCACAAATGTTTTCCCTAGGTTCATGAGGTTCAAGATCAATTTCTTTTTCAATTTTAGAGGCTATTGAAACAATTCACTTCAGAAGGATTTGGATCAAAAGTATCAACATATAAATGAGATATATGTTCATCTCTAGTAGTTATTCTATTGATATTTGTGGTTTTCATATGCATGTGAGACCAATCAAAGGATAAATATCCTTGAAATTTAGTAGTGAAGTCTCTAGACAAGCATATTGTAAAGACACGAGAAAGGTCAATGGCTGAAATGTCTTGGGGGATGGTGATGTTGGGACAAGTGTGCAAAGTTATATTTAGGGATGTTATGAATCCTACTTCCTTAACAACAATACCATCAAGTTGAACAACTCATTTATTGAAAAGGGTACACTCTATTCCTAGAGTATTGGTATTTTTCTTATGCATTACAGAGATGTTAGCATCATAATCAATCATGCAATTGTGAACTAGGTTCTTTCCAATAATCAAAGATAAACTGCTAAAACTCCTTAGCCCTTGGTCATATGAGGGCTTAAAGGTTGGGATTTCTACTAGTATGTGCTTGAGTGTATCCCCCTTCTTTTATTTGGTGAGTGAAAGGAAAAAGCATTTTATTCTTTGTAGTTCAACCTGAAATAAATATTAGAGTGGAAAATTGATAAGCTCGTATCTTTTAATCGGTAACTAAGATTTGAGTGCTTTTTTGTTAAAAGTGCTTATTATTCCATGTTTGTTCTATTAGAACTATTTGTTTTCAGAAACACACTACAATTATAAAGTGTCTTTTTTATAAAATGCACTCAATTATAAAGTGCCAAATCTAGGCGGTCTTGTTGTATTCCTTGATTCTTGCATTATTTTTGGTGATTTTGAGAATGGAGTATTTATATTTTTATGCATTAGATAAAATTGAACCATTAATAAGCGCAAAGTATCATGGGCTTTAAATTCTACACAATAACTAGTGTTCACTAGAGAATATAATAAATTTCAGTACCAATGCAAATTTGATGAGTGTATGGGTTTGATAGGAACTTATACAAGTGACAGTATTTTGTTTCATCTGGAAAAATGTGACTTTCCTTTTAAAATATGGGAGAAACTGGAGAGTTTATTTGGTAAGGTGGATCACATGATAGCCATGTAACTTGAAATTGAGATTACTTCTCTTACTCTTGAATATTTTCCATCAATTATAGACTATCTTACTAAGCTCAAGTACTTGTTGACACAATTGAAGGGGGGTGGAAGATATAATAAAGATGAAGATTGTGTTTACCTAATTCTATCCAAGTTGATATGTCCATGTCAAATATTTTCTTCTACCTTTTTCTCTAGCATGGATGTCTTAGGTGACACATTACAAATGCCTACCTTAGAAACATTTTGTGAAAGAATTACTAGGGAAGATTCTAAATTTTCTAACCTTGAGTCTTCCACCTCTCAAAAGGAATTAGTAGCATCTAATCCTAAGGGAAATGGAAAACCAAAAGGTAAATCCAAGTTCACCCCTTCTCCATCTCAAAGTGATCTTAAACCCAAATAAAACAACTCTAAACCCAAAGAGTCTTCTAAATTCAAGAATAAGTCTATCCTTTCATGTTCTTTTTGTGGGGGAACTAGTAATGTAGAAACTAGGTGTTGGAAGTAAATGCAAGCCTTAGATGATACAATCAAAAACACAATATCTCTATATCCACTCCACCTCCTTCCAATAAGCAGGACAAAGCACTTAATGTTGTTAGGAGATCTCAATCAACAATTACAGATAGTTGGGTTATATATTATGGTGTTTCTCGTCAAAAGACTTCTTATAAGGATTCTTTTGTATCTTAAGGTTTGAGTTCTACTTCCAAAATTGAGGTTGGATATTCTTCCTTTCTTTCTGTTAAGGGAAAAGGTGGCATAAACCTTGATGGGGGAGGCATTTGTGATGAATTGTACATTCCTAACATCACTATAAATTTTCTTTTTGTATATCAAATTTTTCATTCATATTAAGGCAATACATCGAATTTTACACCACAAGGACTAGAAGTATGAGCCTTTTTGGAGTCTCATTCACTTGTTTCTCAAGGTATTTTTGATCATAGTTCTAGACAATATCAATTTGGGATTTTTGAAGACACTTCCTAAATAGTGATAGATTTGGTTTCTCATGCAGATTAATAGAGTAAGCTTTGGCATGAACAATTCGTACATCTCAATTAAAAATATTGGAAGGAGTTGAGCACTCATGGTATGGTTGATGCTCTTCCTAGAGTTTCTTGTCTTGAGGGAGTTTTCCCTGGTTATGCATTAGGGAAGCAAGGCCAAGATCCATTTCCTAAGGGTATGTCAAAGAGAGATTCTTCACCGCTTGAGCTTGTGCATAGTGACTTGATATTTTTTCCTACCCCATCTTTCAATGGAGCTAAGTATGCACTTACATTTATTGGTAATTTCTCAAGGATTACTCGAGTTTATTTTCTCAAGTAAAAAATTGATGTTTTTTCACACTTCAAATTCTTTAAGTCTTTGATCAAGAAATAATTTTCTAGTCACATATAGAACCTTCACAATGACAATGGGGGGATTACTTCAGTAAATAGTTTTCTAATTTCTTAGCAACTCATGGAATTATTAACCAGCATTCTTTTCCTCGTACTCATTAGCATAAAATAGTAACCAAAATTTGAAGGAAATGGCTAAATGCATGATACATTTTAGATATTTACCTTCTATATGTTGGGTATAAGTAGTTAATTATGATAACTACATTTAGAATTGCAAACCACACAAATCCCTTGAGCATTTGACTCCACAGGAGGATTGGTCCAAAACTAAGCCCGATGTCTCTTTTTTTGAGTCTTTGGGAGCCATTTTTGGGTCTTTGTGCCAAAGAATACTAGGAAATCCTTGGATAATAAAATCAAATCCTTGATTTTTATGGGGTATTGTGAGGACATGAGAGCTTATCGACTTTTAGATCCTAATACTCAAGAGGTTATTTTTTAAACACATATTCAATTTGATGAGTGCTTCTCTCCTCATGATTATTTTTCTTCTTCCATGTTTACTTCTTCTTTATCTTATCTTGAGGATATATTCTTTGAGGATGTTATGGATGTTGGTGAGGATCATATTCCCACTAATGTTTTGATTATGCCTAAGTGGGATCATACTATAGTTTCTAAAGAAGAAAATTTCATACAAGATCTTCCAACCACTATGAATCATCATGCACATTCTATAGGTAGGAAGTTTCTAAGGATCCACATTTTTTCATAGGGGATACATGAGTGGGATGATGTAATGGCAGATGAGTATTCTTCTTTAATGAATAATAATACTTAGGATTTGGTCTCTCTTCCTAAAGGAAGAAAGATGGTTAGGTTTAAGTGGGTATACTAAATTAAATATGCAATCGATGGGTCCATTCACAAGTATAAGGCTCATCTTGTTGCAAAGGGTTTCTCATGAGTTGAAGGTATTGATTACTATGAAACTTTTGCACATGTTTCCAAGATGGATTTAGTGCTCCTTGTACTTAATATTGTTTCATCACAAGGGTGGCCCATATACCAGATGGAGGTGAAGAGTGTTTTCTTACATGGATATTTATAGGAGGAAATATACATGGAGAAACTTGTTGGATTTGTTAACGAATTTTCTCTTATTTGTAGAATCTGAAGGTCTCTCTATGGTCTTAAACACAGGGCATACTCAATTTAGAATGTGTACACGCATATACCATATTTAGGTCCCTTAACGAATACCTAGAATATAACTATCCATAACCTTACAAAACAAATAATGCCCATCTCAACTACTTAAGACAGATATGGAAGGGCATAATTAATAGGTGGATGCATGTGTAGGGATAGTTTTTGAACCTCTAGAATGTATACAAAAATACTACAGTTAAGAACAATCTCATCACAGTTGGGTCGTCTCTAAGGATATAAACTTCCTAGCATGGAAGGGAAAATGGCAAAGATCAGCTTGAAAACTGCTTGTAGTTATACCTGAGGGCATGGTCTCATGGAGTGGGGCCTCATAAATATCTCAGCAGGTGCTATTGAGAGAATTTAGGAGCATTTTAGTTATTTTAGGGTTCCATGAATTTGATTATTTTAGGGTTCCATGAATTTGAATTTGATTAGGGTTCAGGATTGGTATGAGAAGATGGATTATTTTCTTTAATCAATTGGTTTTGTTTTTTACCACCCATATCCTACAGTATATCTCCATCATGTTGGTGAGGATATTATTATATGCATCTTGTATGTTGATGATGTGCTACTTGTTAGCAGCTCTTCTTCTGGCATTTAGACTATTTAGAGGGATATTTCTATGCAGTTTAACATGACAGATATCATATTATTGCATATTTCTTAGGCAGATTCAGGGATTCATTTGAGTCAGAAAAATTAAACCCATGATATTCTTCAAAATTATGATATGGTTGATTATAAGCCAAGTCCATCTCCTTTTCAGTCTGGGGTTACTCTTACTTCCACCTGCACCACTCCTCTTTGTGATCATACCTTGTATAGGCAATTGGGTGGAATTCGAAGTACTTAACCAATACTCACCCTAATATTTCCTTTATAGTAGGGATTTTATCTCAATTTACACATTCTCCTCACATCAGTCACTGGAAGACTACTAAAAGGATTTTGCGATATTTGTAGGGTACTTCACACTTTGGACTACACTACACTAAAGGTTCTAATTAGTTTTTGGATATACTGATTATGATTGGGTTGGTTTTATGGATGATGGGTGATTCATTTATGGCTATATTTTTTTTGGTTCTTCTCCAGTTGTTTGGGTGTGTAAGAAGTAGTAGACTTTGCACTTTCATCTACAGAGGAAAAGTATAGGGTGATTTAATATAAATTAAATTAAATCTAATTATAGACTAAGTATTATAATGAATGATATACAAATATTAATATACAGTAAGATGCATATGCCCGCGCCTCTGTGCGAGCCTCTACCTGCGCCTCTGTCAGCAATGGTTTCTACGCGCGCCCACCTGAAATCTGCGCACTCCGACAGACCCCCCACGAACCCTAAATGGGGAATGGCTCGAGCTTCTCATGGCGGCGGAAAAGTACAGATCACTGAAAACGCCTTGGATCCACGCATTGTTGCGTGCTCGCCACGCAAGGATCAGACAGTTGAAAGGGATGAAGGAGGTGTGATTTCTTGGATCGATCTGGCCTTCACAAATGCGGGGGGGCCCCCGAGGACGGCGGCACAAACCATTTTCAAACTCCAGTTGGGGATGCTCTTGTGCATATGCCGGACAATGGCCCTCTCAAACCCTTGCTAAAAGACTCTTCTTGTGTGGGGCTAGAACAGGGTACTTTTCCTGTTATTCCCACCATTTAGCTAGAGAGAATAAACATGAATCCTCCTTCAAAGACATTCTAAAGGGAAAGGAATCCTCCATGAAACCTGCAGAGATTACCCCGTGTATTTCATTTGGGGAAGATGTTATTTCATCATAGATCTACTACAAAGAGCATGCTTTGATTTGTAGATTCGGGGGGACTGTGGCCCAGCCTTCCTGCTCTTCACGCATGGATCTCTCAACATTGGACTCCAACTTTAACTGGTAAGATAGACTTACATCTGTGTGCTAGGGGAATTTTCATTGTGACTTTCTCTTCAATAGCTGATAAAGAAAACATTGCTTCCAAACTCTAGACTTGTCAATCTAAATATTTGGTCATGAAACCCTGGTTCCCATCCTTTAACCCCGCACACGGAATCTTTCTCATGGAAAACCTGTTTGGATCAGGCTGCCCCACTTTACCTATCCAATTCTGGAGTCATGACTGTCTGACAACCATTGGCAACACCTTGGGAATCTACACTCTTTATAGATTCTCAAACCACTAATTGCACCCATACTACCTATGCCCGAATCCTTGTGGAACTAGACACTGATAAAAATCTTCCTGCTACTATAGATCTTAGAGTGAAAAATAGAACTTGGTCACAAAATCTTGACTATGAAGGTCTACCTTTCCGCTGTAGAAGATGTTTTGGCTTAGGACACACCTCTACTGCTTGTGAGATGGAAAAACGTCAAAATGAAAAGAGAAATTGGTGGAAAGATGCACTCCTAGAGCACCTAAATTTTGATGCTAAAAGGGATCTTGAATCAAAAAGTAGAAACAGTGACCTGAATCCAAATCTACCCTTGAAACCCCTCTTTCCGAAAATCAAACTATTAGTAGCATGAATAATGCTCAAGTTGTTGAGGGCAACACGGATATGATTAGAGTGGTTGTGGCTGTCCCATTTGGGACAAATGCGACTAAGGATAATACCCCTCCTTTGACTTCTCCTCCAACGGTGGAGACTCCTTCAGGTTGGGTTACGGTTAGCAAGAAGAAGAAAAAAATCACCCTTAAGGAGGGCTATCCGTCTGGATGATTTTCTTTGTTTGTGTTCGGCCAGAGTACATGGTTATCATTTTTGTGGCCGGATTACAGCATACTTTCTTTCCAATGGTGTTGGTGTACTATTGTTGAGTGTTTGTTGTGCAGCAGTTGTTTAGTTGCTGCTGAAGTTGTTGGTTGTTGTTTCTTTTTTGTAGACGAAGTTCTGCAGTTGGTCCTTATTGTTATTTTTGGATATTGATCCCTTTCTTTGTGCTTATTATTTCTATTCTAGCTTCTGAGCCTTGTTGTACAAGGGTATAGTCCCTTTCAAAAAAATATTTGCCAATAATAAAAAAAAAAGATGCAAGAAAACAAGCATGTATAAATATGAAACCCTAAGCAAGAGAGGGGGATAGAGAGAGACTTAGTTGATTCCCAAGCAATCTAGAAGTGATATGGGTACGTGAATAGTTGAAAAAGATTGATAAGAGTGTCTTCAATGCTCGTTGGATGTTATGAAACATGAAACTATGTAGGAAAGGAGCGCCCATAGGTGGACAGGAGTACCGAGTCACTGATGAATAGGGCACTGGCGTCTGCCCAAATGCTCAGATCTTGATATTTTCCTTATGAGATGAGTTTCATTGTTAGTCTTTGATTATCAATTTGGTTTCACTTCAATGTCATCGATTGTGCCTATAACCTATGAAGCAAATGTCTAGCTACACATACCCAAAAACCATGTCAAATCCTAAAAAATAAAGATGCAGAATGTGGAGTCGTACTGGCCCTGATGATCACTCGAAGAGTGAACTTAGTACCAAGGATTACACTACATTTTAGACTCCATGTAGTTTTGTGTGAATGTGTAATGATGCCCTAGGATTATCTTGTGCAAGTTGTAAAAATTATAGAGGGATGGATCTAGAATGTAGTAGATGTATAGAATGTGTGGGGTGGAATAGAATAAACTTCCCCTCCTATGTTGTATATGTAGAAGAATGCAGCCCTTATCCCTTGAGTGAATGTGCTAGATGAATGTTTTTCAATTATCTTATGCCTTTGGATGCAAGCTTAGGTGATAGTAGATAATGTTAGTGTTCGGCCCCTTATTTTAAAAGCATAACTATGTATTTATATGATTCCCTTGTTTTAATTTCGTAATCGGCAACTGGAAGGTTGACCCAAAGTAGAGAAAAGTAATAAAGAAGAGAAAGGGTACCAAAAAGGATAAGAAAAAGGTAAAGAATGACAGGAGCACCCATGAGAACAAGAGTGTCTAGCACTATTGTCCCAGTTGGGTGCTAGTGTGTGAGGCCATAACAAAAATAAAAAATTTAAATTCCGGAAAGAGTGCAAGATGTATAAGGACAATGAAAGTGTAGAAGACAAAGCAAAAATGCCAAAGGGAGTTGTCAATTACTATTTTTCTTGCTTAGGAAACATGCAAATGCTAACACACTTTTAGGACCTAGAAATATACCCAAGTGCTTAGATTTTGTGTCTACATTTTTCCCCCACTTTATGTTATTGAGTGAATACTTGATAGCATAAAGTAAATAGAAGATGTGTACCTTGTAACGTTGTGGAGAAGAGTGTAGCCAATGGCATGTCGAGTGGATAAGTGATGTGTTAAGTGATTGTAGTGTGAAGAGTGGAGTCTAAAAAGGGGAGATAGACCCTAGGGGTGAATTATATGTGTAATGTGATGTTGGAAATTGTGTTCGATGATGTAAGCCACTCCTTGTTGCGTATTAAGGATATTCCTGTAAAAGAAGATCAAAAGAGTAGTCAAAGTCCTATATATGAAAAATATGAGCAAAGTATGTATAAGTATGTAAAAGTGTGTAAAAGTAGTAATAAAGGAAAGTGTGCACCTAGTTTATAAAATTGTAAAAGGATATAAAGATGTCGTTAAATGTTGTGAAGGAAGATTTTTTTGGGCCATCTCACACCGATGTTGGGTTTTTTGGGCATCTCATGCTAAGAACGACTTTTTTGGGTGAGCTAACACCAAGGATAAGAGTGTTACGGAGAGAGGTATAGTTTTTTCCTCCTTCCATGACTTCTTCCCAAAGTGCCACTTTATTTATTCTAATTGTTTCAATTTGTTTTGATTATAAATAATTATAACTAATATAATGAATTTTGTACTTAGAGGCAAGTGTCTGCTACTGGAGAACTAATCTGAGAACTTATGTAAATTGTGTTAGAGTGATAAAATGATTATTTTTTCCCCTAGGACATTAGCACCGAGGGGAGACAAAAGCTCCCACCACTACTGTCCAAGTGTAGGCACTAGTGTCTACTCTATATTTTTGACCCAAGTCTGATTCTAGGCCAATATGTAACTATGTTTATGTTCCATTTTTGTATTGTGTTTATCTGTGTTGTAACTCTGAGCTATTGTAGGGGTGATTTCTTCACCCAATAGATGCCCCCCCCCCCGTTTGGGGTGCATGTGACAACTGTAGGAACATGCAATCTAAAGGAGAGGACCTGATACTAACCTGAAATGGATACCTACATGGGCTAGGGGATGTGCATGGTAGAAACCAATGCACATGCAAGAAAAGTAGGCTACTAGCAAGTATTAGTAGAAAAAATAGCTAGCATGCAAAGGAAGACAATAAAACAAGCAATGATGAAGACAAGATATACCGCAAAAAGATGGGTTTCATACATTGGACATCACTCATAGTGTCACAATATAATTGGGTCCAAAGTAGCCAAAAGCATATAATTATCAAACAAGACACAGGTCATAGCCCGCAAACAATAACATACAATAAAAATAAAGAGAAAGTAAAATGTGTCAAATAACCATGATTGAATTGATCCTACAAGACAAATGTTACACATGAAGCACCCATTAGTATGTTAGAAAGATAAATAGTATGTTAAAGCAGTGGAAATTAAAGTAATAGTAATAAGAATTAGTAAATAATGCAGCGATATATTTTGTCACTATCTTGTTGGATAACATTGTCAAGGATATTTGGAGTGGAGCTAGATGTAAGGTTGGGAGGATTAGTTATAGGTGGGGTAACAATAGTTGTAGAGGGAGACAAGGTGGGTGATATAAGGTTGGTGGTATGTGTAGGGATGGAAGGAAGGCATGTGGAGGTAGCTACAGTAATGGGAGCACTAGATTGACCGGCATCGTAAGTATTGATATTATGGTATGGAATGGGATGTAGTCGATTGATGGGCATGGTAGTGACTATATCTATGTGACATAACCTAAATGGGTCAAGGTTATCAAAAATAGTATGCTCATATCCATCGTGTAAAGATTTAACACACTTATGACTTGTAGAAGGAACAACATACATGACATGAATCCATGGTCTATTGAGTAAGCAATTGAATTGAAATGATGCGTTGATGACATATAACAGAGTGGGAAGGATTTTAGGTCCTAATTGTAAAGGTAAGGTGATGGTGTCAATGCATGTGTGAGTGGTGGAATCATAGCCGCAAATGAGAGTAGAGAATTTAGTGATTAAATTATCAGAAATTTGTAATTATGTGAGTAGTGATAGAGAAAATAAATTTATAGTGGAACCATTTTCAATGAGTAAACGCTTTATATAAATGGACCTAATAGTAGTAGTAATAAGCAAAGGCACAATAATATCGTTAGTGGCATTAGGCGAGATATATTCATCACTGAAATATATTACATGCGATAGGTTTTTGAGAGATTGAATAAGATGGGTAAATGCAACAAGATAATTATCACTTTCAATATATATATAGAGTAGAGTGGCCTCTGAGGTGTGACAATAATCTAGCGCACTTCGTAAAATATCATAAAGAGAGATTTTTCCTGGTGTATTTTTTTGTTTTTTAATGATGTCATATCCTTTTGAAGTGGTAATAGGAAATGAAGGGGAAATAGACGGTGGGATAGAGAAAGATGGAGTTGTAGGTGGTCGGTTGCGGCAAGTGGTGACTACATTAATAGTTGGATTAGGTATTGGAGTAATGAAGTGGGGAGGATGTTGAGTATGGACCTGCATAAAATCTGTAGAGGTGGAAGCCACGCTAGAAACCTTAGTTGGAGTATAGGATGGATAAGAATATCTATCCATGAATTCAGAAGAAGGGGATAAAATATGATGCATTCTCAGAAGGTAGGGTTTGAATGATAGGTTCACCAAATGATTTAATATAAATTGAATTAAATCTAATTACAGAGTAACTAATTGATTAAGCAAATATTTAAATAAATGAATGATAATCTAAATATGTAATAGTGTTGAATAAATATTCAATAAAGTATAGATTTGACCCAAGAAAATAAGAAATTTAAATTTAAAACCCTAGTTGCAAATGAAAAGATGGAAAGACTTAGTTGATTCGTAATTAAATTTGGATTGTACCGAAGTGACGAACTGATGAACAGAGAGGGGAAATTATCGCACCAAAACCCAAAAAATTGTAGGAGTATCAGAAATGCCAAGACTAGGGCACCTATGGAGGGTCAGGGGCACCTGGGCACCAGAGACCTGTTCTAGGCACCCGTGACTACTCAAAAGCTTAGAAAACTAGTTTCCCAAGGTCGTCAAATGTTTGTTTCTCACTTCCTGTCACTAGTATGTTGCAACAAGTTTAGAAATGTCACATATAACCTACAATGAAGAAATTACCTACAAAACCCCAAGAGTACATCAAATCCCAAAAAAAAAAAATTCAAATGAGGGGTCAAACTATCCTCGACTGTCAAACAAGTGACCTTACGACCGAGTTTTGCACTAAATCTCATACCCAATATATATCTATGTGTGTGTGAAGAATTTTTCCCTAGTGGCTCTTGTGCGAATCACACTTGATAGCGAGCAAGTAGCTAAATGTAAAAGATGTAAGTAGATGTTTGCATGGAGAAATGAACTCCCCCTCCTATGAAGTGTATGTATAATAATTCATTCCCTTACCATTGTGTGGATGTTAGATGGATGTTTTAATGCTCTTGTAAATGCCTTTACATGGAACCTTAGGTTGTGATAGATAATGTTTAGTGTTTGGTCCTTCATTATTGCCACATAGGTTTATATTTATATGATTCCCTTGATCCAATTTCATAATTAACCACTAAAAGGATGACTAGAAAAAATCAAGATGCCCAAACAATAGAAAAGACCCAAAATATGTGAGCAAAGAACAAAGAGGTCGGGGTGCCTAGAGAGTACGGGGGTGCCTGGGTGCTGTCGTCCTGGCTGGGCACTGGTATCAAGAGTTAGAAATTCCAAATTATGAAAATACAGACTGGGCAAGGTGTGTGAGACTTAGAATGCAAGTAGAAAGAAAGTAAAGAGGCCCAAAATAGTGGTCAATTAGTACTTTTATTGCTTAGGAATCATATGAATAGTAGTATGTGATCAAGACTAGATAAATACCCAAAGTGCATAATTTAGTGTCTACATTTTCCCCCACTTTATGTTGTTGAGAGAATTCTCAATAACATAAAGTAGATAAGAGATGTGTACCTGATAACCATGCATATCTATGGCGAAAATCTTTCCGAGAGACGAGGAATGTGTGGAGTGATAAAAATGTGAAGCATGGAAGCTAGAGAAGAGGAAGTGAAAAATGATGATGATGAACCTAGGGTGAGAGTGTATGTGTAGATGTCATGTTGTACATGTTTTTTATGTTGTTTGATGTGTGATAATTTTTCATTGATGTGACTACTACTTCGCATAAGGACAGACCTGTAAAATAGAAGAATGAATAAGCATTTAAATATGTGCATGTATTAAAAATGCATTAAAAGTACGTAAAAAATGCAAAAAGTAACATGTGCACGTGATCTATGATGAGGGAAAGAGATAGAAAGGATCCTAAATATGTTGTAGAAGAATGTGTTTTTTGGGTGATCTTACACCATTTGTGCCAAGTACGGAAGAAGTGTAGGGAGAAAGGTCTAGGGTTATTCTCCAACCTTTGACTGCTTCACGAAGAGAAAACACCATAGTAGATGGTGTGTACAAATTTGATCTATTTTGATTAAGTATGATCCAATGTGAAATTAAAAAAAGGTGTGATGCATGCATGTCGAGTGTTGAAGGAACATGTGTCCTAGAAAATTTGTTGTGTACATTGTTGTGAACTACGTTGAACTGAGAAAAATTGTGCAACTACCCCCTAGTCACAGGTGCCCAGGAAGGGTCAGGAGCACCTAGGCACTACTGTTTGGTGTTAAGTACTGGTGTATGTACTTTTTTGAGGACCCAAGTGAAATTCTGGGTTGTTTTTTAGACTAAAGACTGTGTTGTACCGGTACTGAATTATGTTGAACTGTGACTATAAATTGTTGTATGGGGTGACTGATTCACACAATGATGCCCCCTTAGTTTGGGATGCATGTGACATTGCAAGGATTATATGGACCAAATGAGGACCCGATGAACATCTTAAGATGAATCCCTCAGGGGGGAGGGAGTATTCTTGGTAGAAACCAAGGCACATGCAAACAAAGTGGTTATGAGAAAAGTGTTAGTGCAAACAAGATAAAAACGCATGTAGAAGACAAGGTGTAAGCTAGTAAGTAAGAAGACAATGTATACTGTGAAAAGCGAGTTACAAACATGGGACATCACTCACGATGTTGTAAGAAAATCAAGACCAACATGGCCAAAAGCATACAATGTGCACACAAGACAAAGGGAAAAGCCCAAAAATAATGGAAAACAATGAAAAGAAATGAAAGACAAGAGAAAGAAATGTAATAGACAACCATGGGAGCAAAGAGTTCTTGTAAATAAAATGATGCACATGAAGCACACATTAGCATGTTAGAAAGATAGAAAGTATTTCAAATTGTGTATAATTTTATTTAGTAATGTGTTATTGTGCCAAACATCCATGTTGTGTGTAAATATCTATGTAGAGTATGTGATCACAACTAGAAGGCAAGTGAATGTGCATGTTTGTATATAAAATATAATGACATACAATTTATCTAGTTAACATAGTAAGCAAAGTTTACATGCGGGAATAAGTAAGCAAGAATAATGTGCAACTAAGATATATAGTATGTTGTGAGTGTGAATGGAATGGAATGCAAAGTGAATTATAGAATCAGCGTGCCACCCAGGTGGATGAAAATGAGCATGCATGAGATGAAGATCATTTATAAATGCCCCCTCAATAATAAATAATGAACCATAGAACAAGAGTGTTTCATCGGGAAATGGTTTGAACAGTGTGCTAGAAAGATATGATCAATAAAGCATATAGTGTAGAGAGTGAGTGAGTGAGTGAGTGAGTGTGGTGAGGTTCATTTCTTATTTTGATTTATACCCTCAACATTCGAGTATGAACCATGGAACTAGAGTGCATCATAAGGAATCATGTCATAATCAATGTGTGTTAGAAAGATATGTCATGAATGCACCAAGTGTAAGATGTGTCACATGATGTGATGTAAGATAAAATCAGAAGGAACACGAGTAGTATCCAAGAGAGTAGTGATTTTAGCTCTTAATTCAGGGTTGATGAGTAAGAAATCATGAATAGACATATCCATGATGAGAGGGCATTAGAAAAATGCAAGAAACAATGAAATAAAGTCCCAAAGTTGTTCAAAGCATATGGGTTCACCAAATGATTAAGAAAATATTGAAATAAATAAATGTTAATCTAAATATGTAATAGTGTTGAATAAATATGCAATAAAGTATAAATTTAACCCAAGTAAATAAGTAATTTAAATTTTAAACCCTAGTTGCAAATGAAAATATGGAAATACTTAGTCGATTCGAAATTAAATTTGGATTGTGCTAAAGTGATGAACTGATGAACATAGAGGGGAAACTGTCACACCAAAATCCAAAAAATTACAGGAGTATCAGAAATGTTAGGACCATGGCTCCTATGGAGGGTCAGGGGCACCTAGGGCACCAGAGACCTATTCTGGGTAACTGCTCAAAATCTTAGAAAACCATCTTCACATGGTCATGATATTTTTTATGTCCTTTGCTTCCTATCGCTAGTATGTCCCACCAAGTTCAGAAATGTCACCTATAACCTGTAATGAAGAAATGAACTGTGAAACCCCAAGAGTGTGTAAAATATTAGAAAGAGAATGATGCAAATGAGGGGTCAGACTATCCTCATCTGTCAAACAAGTGAACTTACGATTGAGTTTTGCACCACATCTTAGAACCAATGTAGTTTTGTGTGTGTGTGTGAAGAATCGTGCCCTAGGTGGCTCTTGTGCGAGTCGCACTTGATAACGAGAAAGTATATAGATATAAAATAAGTAGATGTTAGCATGGAAAAATGAACTTCCCCTCCTATGAATTGTATGGAGAATAATGCAATCCCTTGCCCTTGTGTGGATGCTAGATGGATGCTTGAATTCTCTTGTAAATGTCTTTGGATGCAACCATAGGTGGTGATAGATAATGCTTAGTGCTTGGTACTTTATTATTACCACATAGCTTTATAATTATATGATTCCCTTGCTCCAATTTTGTAATTAACCACTAAAATGTCAACTAGTAAAAAGCAAGATGCCCAAATGGCTAGAAAAGACCCAAAAGATGTGAGTAAAGTAAAAAGAGGTCGGGGCACCCAAAGGGGAAGGGGGAGCCTAGAAGATGGTGTCCTGGTTGGGTGTTCATTTCCAAAGTCATGAATACCAAAGTATAAAAATACAGACTGGGAAAGAGGGTGTATGAGACCAAGAAGGCAAGCAGAAAGAAAAGAAAGAGGCTCAAGACAATGGTAAACTAGTACTTTTCTTGCTTAAGAATCATATGAATAGTAGTATGTGATCAGGACTAGATAAATATACAAAGTGTATGATTTAGTGTCTATACTAATGTAATGCATAATATACAAATGCTATTATAGAATAAGACGTAAGCAAACAAGCATGTATAAATATGAAAACCTAAACAAGAGATGGGGATAGAGAGAGACTTAGCTGATTCCTGAGTAATCTAGAAGTGATATGGGTATGTGAATAGCTGAAACAAACCGAGAAGAGAGTCTTCAATGCTTATTGGAGGTTTCGAAACATGACACTGTGTAGGACAGGATCACCCAAGTGTTGATGACTTGATCTAGGTGATAGCATCTTCCAGGGAAAATTTTAAGGGTCTCTCTAAAAATCCTTAGAAAATATTTTGTGAATCTGTGAAAATTATCTTTCGCACGAATGGAGAATATCAAGACATTACGACATCACTATTAAATGTTACCAGATGGTAGATTTTTTATATGCTACCGGTTGATAGCATATTTTTATGCTACCGACTGAAAACATATAGTATGATGTCGACCGGTAGCATAAAAAATGCTACTGGCCGATAGCATAATTATATGTTGTCGGATAGTAGCATAAAAATATGCTACTGATTGACTATATTTAGGAAAATTTTACAAGTTCTTATTTCGTGGGAATGGTGAATTGACCCCTAAATTTAATTTGTACCTAGACAATTTTGGCAAATGGGTCTTAACTTGTACCCTAAACATTCACCAATTTCAAATTTCAAAAACTAGAATATTCATGAATTAATGAATATTCACCACTAAAATTTTCCCTGGCATCTTCTCGGATGCTCACATCCTGATATTTTCCATGCAAGAGGAGCTTCACTATTAGTATCTGATTTTCACTCTGGTTTCACTTCATTTTTTTCAATTGTACATGTAACCTGCAAAACAAATGTCTAGTTGCACATACCCACAAACCACATCAAATCCTAAAAATAAAGATGTAGAATGTGGATTTAGATTGACCCCAACTGTCACCCGAAGAGTGAACTTAGTACCGAGCGTTGCACTACATTTTAAAATCCATGTAGTTGTGTGAATGTGTGTGTAATTATGTCCTAGGATTCCCTTCTGCAAGTTACACAAATGATAGCGGGCTAGATCTAGAATGTAGTAGATGTATAGATTGTGTGGGATGGAATAGAATAAACTTACCCTCTTATGTTGTGTATGCAGAAGAATGCATCCCTTGTCCCTTGAGTGAATGTGCTAGATAGATGATTTGTAATTATCTTGTTCCTTTAGATGTAATCTTAGGTGAGAGTAGATAAAGCTAGTACTTGGCCCCTTATTTTTAAATCATAACTATGTATTTATATGATTCCCTTATTTGAAGTTTGTAATCAAAAACTAGAAGGCCAGCCCAAAGTAGTAAAAATTAATCAAGAAGTGAAAGGGGAACAAAAAGGATAAGTGAAAGGTAAAGAAGGACATGAGTACCTAGGATGACTAGAGCACCTGGTGTTATTGTCCCACCTAGGCACTAGTGTCTAAGGCCATAGAAAAATAAAATATTCAAATGTCGACAAGAGTGCAAGATGGATAAGGCGAATGAAAGTGTTGAAGACAAAGCAAAAAGGCCAAAGGGAGTTGTCAATTACTAGTTTTCTCGCTTAGGAATCATGTAAATGGTAGCATGCTTTTAGGACCTAGAAATATACCCAAGTCCATATATTTTGTGTCTACACTGGGCAGCTATTATGGTGAGTCAATAGCTTCTAAATGGCTTTAACAGTTGTTGATAGAGTTTGGATTCCCATAGGATTCACTGATTGTAATTTGATGTGAAAACCAAAGTGCGATTCACATTTCCCATAACCCTATTGAGCACCAACAAACCAACCATATTGAGGCTCATGTGCACTTCATTCCTTAGCACATTCAGGATGGATTTCTTTTCTTGGAGTACATTCTGACTCAGTAACCGGTTTTCAACATATTTACGAAGCCTTTTACATCACCTCGCTACCTTCAGTTGCATATAATGCTTGGGGTTATGAAATTTGTACTTGGGGTTCTTAGTGAGAACATTTTCCTTATTTCTCTTTCTTATCGTAGGATTTTATTTCCTACTTTTGGTTTGATTGTACATGAGTACTTGATTAGGCCTTGTTGTCGGGACTCATATTTTGGATATGTCACTTTTATTTTGGGCCCCTAGCTTCAATTGAGGGGGGTGTTAGATTAGGTTTTTTACCTTAGCTTGTGTTCACCTAAGTAATTTAATTACCTTCTATATTATTTATCTTCACCCACTTATGTGTGAATATTTATTTTATCATATTTACATAATAGGAGGATATTATCTAGTTGTTAGGTATAGTTCTTTCCTTGATCAACGGTCTTTACCATTTCTTTCCTTAATCTATGGTTCTGATTAGTTATTTGTTGTATATTTCTTTCCTTGATTTATGGTTTGATCTATTACCTTGACTAGTTCTTAAATTGATCTTCCTTGTCTTTATAAGCAAGACCACTTCTCATTGTATTGCATAGAGTTCTATGAGATATAATATATGATATTTTTGTTCTTTATTTGAAAATCCTTATTAAGTGTTATGATATATTAATTGTTAGGACAAAATTTAAAACTATATAAAATATTTATTAAACCAAACATTTAATGATGTAATAAACAAAATAACACAGTGACAATATTTTGTGTGGAAAACCCTCGAGGGATAAAAACCATGGCTAAAGAGATATATCCATATATTTGAGAAACTTATTACAGTCCATATCTCCCTCCTCATTTCTTTCCCAACATCCACAAAAGTGAAAACCATTTGATCATGCCACATTATCCATTTATTTGACCCCACGAGTCATAAACAATTAAGTGACGGGTTATGTCTTTTTACAAAATCACCCCGATATAAATACTGATTAAATAATCAATTGAACATAAATAACCTAGTTTATATTAAATAGTTAAGAGTATAAATATTCATAATTATTTAATTATAAACTAAGGTTTATAACGCACTTAATATTATGTTCTAACACTCCCCCTTAATATTAAGTGGGGAACCATATGCTGATATTACCTGTTTATACAACAGGATTTACAAATCCATAAACCATAGCGAAGGTTTAGGCTAGCATAATTGAAGGATTTGTACACCTTCATCATACTCAACTTACTTTTTAGTACAAAAGTATTTGGAATCCATAAATCAGTAGTGAATGATTTAGGCTAGACTACATCTCACAGTTTCTCATGGAAAATATCTCAACCAGCATCTCTAGGATCCTTTTATAACACAAGGACCTATTTTACAAATAGATGTTACACACTGGATTGTACACCGTAAACTTAGAGTGATAAGTTTAACAATATCATAGGGATATTTTTACAATGCTTTATAATTGGAGCAGAAGTATAGAGGAGAGGAGATATCAACCAACCAGCCATTAGGAGGTAACATTTCGATGCACACAATCCCCTCAATAGAAACTCTAAAATTCCAAGAATTGCACGTAACTTGCATAACTTTACAGCACACAATGGCTTAGTAAACATATCTACAACTTGATCTTCAGTCGGGTAGTATTGGAGATCTATATCACCACATAGAACCTTCTCTCATATAAAATGCATATGAATATCTATATGTTTTGTCCTTTGATGTTGAACTGGATTCTTAGCAAGAGCAATGCAACTCTAGCTATCACATAGAAGAGGATTACTTCCTTTCGATTCCATGTGTATCTCTTCCAACAAGCGCTCTAGGATCTTGTTTTAATCTTTGCATATCAAGCTCTATGAGCTTGTTTTAAACCATATAGATATTTTTTCAATTTACACACATACATTTATTTATCTGGTTCTTCAAATCCTTTAGGTTGGTTCATATAGATTTCTTCTTTTAAGTCACCATTCATAAATGCATTCTTGACATCCATCTGATGGATTTTCCAACCATATTGAGTAGCTAAGGCAATAAGAATCGTTATAGTGTTCATTTTTGCAAATGGTGCAAAATTTTCATTGTAGTAGATACTGGGTTTTTGAGTAAACCCTTGAGCTACTAGTTTAGCTTTGAATTTATCAATACTACCATTAGATTTATATTTGATTTTTTAAAGCCATCTAGATATGAATACTTCTTTTTTTTGGAGGAGAGACTAAATCCCAAGTCTTATTTTTAATTAAGGCATACTACTCAAATTTCATTTCATCTACCCATATTTTTTCAGAAGAAGCTTCTTTGAAAGATTAGGGTTCAGGCCATACATAATCATTAAATAATGATATGATGTTGACTTCTAGTCATTTTTCGAAGGTTTTCAAGATTAGAGTCTTGAATAATAGACTCATCCCATTGAGGTATTTTGGTTAAAGAGGAAACATGAACTAATTATTTTTCAACTACATGTTCAATATTAACTTCATCATCACATATATCATTATCATTGTTATTATCATTATTTTCAATTTCATTAGATTCATCATAAACAATAGAAACAAAAGAGGATGAAGATGAAAAAATAGGTTTTTCTAATATTTTAACATTCATGTTTTGTATAACTTCTCTTTTTGAAGGATCGTAGATCCTAAGACCTTTAGTTCTAGCTCCATAGCCTACAAATATACAAGGATAAGAGGTTTGATTTAACTTATTCCTTTTTTATTTGGGAATGAAGATAGATGCATGGCTACCAAAGATTCTCAAATGAGATACATTTGGTTTTTGATTTTTCCAATTTTCTAGAGGAGTGGAGTTCATTAAGGCTTTAGTGGGTACTCTATTCAAAATGTAAACAACATTGTTCATTACTTCAGCCCATAAAAATTTAGGGACTGGAGATGGATGCAACATAGTTCTATCCATTTCCAGAATGGTGCGGTTTTACCTTTCCACAATCCCATTCTGTTGAGGGGAATAGGGAGTAGTCATTTCCCTTTGAATACCACATTCGACACAAAATGAGTCAAATGATTTACTGACATATTCTCCCCCGTTATCTCTTCTAAGCCTCTTAATTTTATGACTAGAATTTTTTTCAACTAAAGCTTTAAATTCTTTAAATTTAGACAAGACATGATATTTACTTTTAATAAAATACAAAAAAATCATTCGAGAGAAATCATCAATAACAGTGAGTGCATATAATGAAGACATTTAGGGATGGAACTTATGAAGAGTCCTCAGACATCACTATGGACCACTTCCAAAGGCTCAAAATAATTTTCATTATGATTTTTTTTTATGGATAGGTAAAAGTAGGGTTGAGGGGGACCACGTAATCACCCTTCGTACAAATGTTTACCACAAGCTTAATAAAAAGTGCCAGACTGGATTAACTAGGTTCATTTGAGACATGCCCATACATGAACTTCTAAAGTTGACATGAACTAGTCTATCATGCCACAATTGCATAAAAACTTCTTTACATTGATAACCCAAGAAGTAGAGAAAAAGCCACAAGATTTTTTTGAGTTAAACTTAACTGGTGGCATTGTGTAAGAACTTGGGTTTGTTTTTTAGGGCTATTTGTACACCCATTTGGGATGGGGTTGATTTGATGGCTGATGCAGACTGTTATAGACCATCTATCAGGTCCTATCTTTTATCCAGTTTGAGCCCACAGTACTCATGCATCCATTATCATTCTTATGACTAAGCTGGCTATAGTAGATTTCCATGAACTTGTAGTTGACAGTATCCGACTATCTGTACTTTGGATTGTGTTTCATTTACCTGTCTTTGTCTTTCTCTTTTGAGCTAATATCCATTGAGTGGATCAAATCTGACCTTGCTAGGAGTTTAAGACGAGCTGAATGGTAATTTTTAACATATGAGCTTATCGCTGAACATGGCATTATCTGAAGCAATTTTTGGGTTTCGAAGTGGTCTTCAGCATTTATCATAAGGTTTCCATAGCCAGACTATCTGTGACATGGTAGTCATTGTTAATTGGGGTTGTGGTCATTTTTAAGAACAATAGAAGACTAACTTGTTGCTCACTTCGTTCATTCAATTCGCCTTGATCCTTCAATAGATTCATTTCATACTGATCTTATGTCCATTACATGGTCAATGTCTATACCTGTGCACTTTCTGAAAATCACCTCATAGAAACATTGGACTTTTGCACTAGTATTTGTTTAGTTCATTTGAGTTTAGTTTTGGGCAGTTTTGACACACATGAACTAAGGATTTCGACTTAGCCTCCTCCGAAGTTCTTTGATCTCTAGTCCCTTAGTATGCTTCGTAGGACAGTAGGTCCCCACTTGTGACATATCCTGCACTTACTTTGAATACTTCCAGAGCTATCTTCAATGGGTTTAAGGATATTTCACTAGAAGTTAAGGTAAACAATGAGATGGACAGTACATTGTCCTTCCTAAATTCTCCCCATTAAAAAAATGCTTAACTTCTTACCTTATTCAGAAGCACCCGAAAGTATTCTTCCTATCCTAGATTATTATTATTTCGTTGAGGCCTTCTGTTTGATCCTGGTAAATTATCTAGTTCTATAATTTGCCACATTATCCTAATGCAGGTAGATTCCTACTACATAGTATTATTATTCAGATGGCATCTTGAGCTATTATGGTACTCTACTCTTTCTAAAGAAATCAGTTCTGATAGGCTCACAAAGGCCCCTAATTGTTTCATTTTTACCAGACTAAGGACCTGAGTTCCCATATTATGAGCATAGCTTTAATGATATTAACTTGTATGCAAGTGACAAGGAGAAAGTAATTGTTTGTTAACCTGAGCTATAGACCATGGTCAAGGCAAGTAAAACACATAGAGGATGTTTGGGGAAATTGTTATAGATAGCTTGTTATTTCTGAGTACATTTGAATTCATTCTCTTATTGGGGAGAGTTGGTACCCATAGATCAGTTGTTTCTTAATGCCCTATCAAGAGTTATGAAAAGAGCCATAGATTAGTTGTAGCTTTTATGATTTCCTCAGATTAAGTGGATTATGGGTCATTGAATTACCTCTAGTGCTATAACCATTGTATGGAGAGGATGACCGGACATTTTTCATGCCAGTTATCTTCGCACTGACAGTAGTCTAATCTCATTTTCCGACTTAATGAAGAAGTTTAGATCTTATCTGGAAAATGATTTATTATGGTTATGTTGAAATTAAATTGTTATGCAATAAGCTTGGTGGAAATCTTTAAAAGAGAAATTGTCCAACCCAAAACGCATGTGCTTTCCTGAATCCGGGTGTTTCACCAGGCAACTTTAGGCCTCTGAACTTTTGTATCATGCCCATCAAATATGAAAAAGAAATGTAAACAAACAAGCCTTTTTGAGATATTGTGAACCTTTATCAGGGTCTTTTATATCTATCATTCAGGACCCTGTACCTATTGGAATGTCACTATGCACTAAATTAATCAATCCCATTTTTCATGTTAAGTAATGTTATTAAACTAATCTTTTTCTAAGTGCGAATGACTATCCTTAGTGTGAGTAGCTTTGATGTTTATGACATATTTCCACAAGCTACAATATGAGATCTACCCTACCCAATGCGATTAGATATGAAATAACTATGGTTTGCATGATATTGAGATACATTGAAATCATGAGACTATCAAACCATGATGAATTATGAATAATGATCAATTATTATAGAATCATTATGGCTATGAACAAATGTATTGTATGATTGTGGAAGGGGTTAGCGGTTATGTTCTTACCACATTATAATGACCCTGTCACAATTTCATGAACTTAGGGACTGTGTAACTAAGGTGGCAAACTTTTTTCAAAAAATAGGTTCATGCTTGATGACATGTACATAAACAATGTTTCTGAAAGTTGATATAGCGATAGTCTCGCATCAAAACTAATTGCATGTCACCTTAGGTTGACAAACAATTAATGCAGAGGCAAATAGCATTGCTTTATGACACATATACACCATATTTTTTGTAATGCTAATTCAACTATAGTGACATGATTACGTTCATTTTTAATAAAACATGGCATCTTGGCAGGGCCAAACATTCACTATAGTTATTATAGTGTAGTGTTGACTGAAAGAAAGCGGGTTATTTAGTTTAGGATACTACCATACAGTAGTTATCCTAAGTTGTCCCTCGAGCTCCATTCATTATGCGTGTCATAATCAACATGGGAACCAAGTTGTGCTATGATGTAGAGGTTATCTATCATGTTCGGTCTAGTTCCTATGTACAAAATTACATTTGCTACGGGGAAGAAATTGATCACATGATGACACAAGTCATTATGTGAGCTCTTTCTCTCACATAGGCAACCTAATTTGGCACAATCGTTCTCATCTTGATGGATGCACAAGTTTTGTATCGTGTGCGTGAGTTGAATTTTATTAACTTAGCGATAATGATTCAATTTTCATAACGGAATCAAGTGACAAGGTGATGGATTATGTTTCAAAGATCTTTTGCAGCTCTTGAAACAAATTTTGCAAATGGTTTGTTTCATAAAATTTGGCTGAAGTTTTGTAAATCATTGACACTGTCAAGTTCACCTAGTTTGAACTAAAGTGTGAGATGTCGAATGGGGATTTGATTGACTGAACCCTGGGTAGACACTTTAAACAAACACTTGTAAAATCAATGTCCTAAAGGGCACTAACAAGTATACATTGTACTATTGAGTTTTAAAAGTGTATTTTTGATTCTTGGGGGATCTAGAAGGTTTGTTCTTAGTTGACCCACTTTCTCTTCCTGAATTACACATGCATATTTGATTTTTATCTGAAGAGTTTTAATTATTTGATGTTGGATTTAAATGTTAGTTTGTACATTTAAATCATTGAAGGCATATGTTTAATTTAGGAAACAAAAAAAAATCGGTAGTTATGGTGTTGGAAAGTGGTTGTTACATTTCATGAATATTCAATTGAATAATAAAGTATAGTAGTTTATCATAAATTAAGTTACAATTACAACCATCCAACTGGGAATTAATATTTTTGATTTTTTGCTAAAAAATTAATTACTTTTTCATCTCCCTTAATGGGATCCGTCATTAGTTCTAGAATCAATTTTATAATTTTTGATAACCATGTACCTTCATGAATTGATTCCACTTGTGTCCAAGCCTCACTCATACTTTCTTGATTCCCGATATAAAGGAGGAAATCATCTTGCACGCTCTGTAAAATAATAGATATTGCTTCCTGCACCTTCTGTTGATATGTAATAATATTGTCCGATGTCGCTTGTCTTCAAGTCGGAGCCTTCTCCATACCATTCACAACTATCCAGAGTTTGCGAGCCATAAATTCCACCTTCAACCTTATCTTCCAGATGTTGTAATTGGTTTCATTCAACATGTGTGTTTTGTCAAGAGTAAAGTGATTAGATCCCATTTTCACGTAAATAAATTTCAATAAAAAGAGAACAACAAGGTTTTAGTGATAATAGTTAAGAATCCCCCTGTCATTGTTCAAACCACGTTAGTCGTATTTCGATGGATTCACGTCAAAAAAAGACCTGTGAAACTAGTATTCTAAATATACAATATATTAATTTGATAATAACATTGATTTATTGAAGTGTAAGTAAAAAAATAGTTTTACATAAAAATGACAACTTAGTCGTCGTGTTGTAAAAAAATACTTCATATTAAAAGACTTGTTTATCTAATATGACTAATATTATATGAATAAATTCCCCATATTTAAAAAAAAGAAATAAATTAAATTAAATCAAAATAATTTAATTAATAGAATGAAATAATTAAATAAACATCATATATAATATATAATTGGGGAGCATAGTTCCATATTGATGGGGTTAGCCTAATATAGTCTAGATCGGCCGAGTTGGTTTTGCCAACTCGACGAGTCACTGAGTTAATTGAAGCCATATGAGTATGCAAAGACTCGGCCATGCATATATGGGTGAACCAAATTTCAAGAAGCCTATTAACAATTTCAATACAATTGAGCCATGTACAATGACACCGACATATATGTTGACAGAGTCGAGCTTGTCAACTGAGTCCCACATCCACACCTGGCTGGCCAACTCAACTCAAGGAAAATGGCGCTAAGCGGTCCCATCACCATAGTCCCCATGGGCTCTTCAAACAAAACAAAACTGGGATAGACCGTGGACACACCACACGCCCTCAAAAATGGAGAAGGGAAGGCTTATAAAGCCTTAAGAAAATCATCGCGGCCCCAATGTGGGACTAATGTCCCAAAAGAAAAAAAACATATGCAAATATACGTTGCTGGCCAACCATTGGTCAAGCGATAGTTGGCGTAATCAGTGGAGTAAAGTTGACCACGTAGGGGGACAGGGAGGGCCACGTGGCCATGATTGGTTGGTGTGGGGCTAGGGTATGCAAAGCACGCCACATGTCACAAAAGAAGAAGGGTTTATTTAAGGGGTGCATTGGTTTGAATTATTGGCCACATAGATATTAGGTTAGGGTCTTTATTTTATAAACCATAGTTTTTTAATATATGTTTTTAGGTTATAGTTTATAAGAATAACTTGTAGTTTAAAAACAATTTTTTTATTAACGCCCCTCATATTATTAAGGGGTCCTAATTAGAATAGGTACTAGATTTATTAATATAAATCATTTTATTCTATAGTTTTTTCGATTTTCAAAAGTACCCTATTTATTTAAGGAGGTACGAGGGGCATAAAACAAATTATTTTAAAAACAATAAGATTAAAATTATTAGTTGAATTTTTTACTAAGACATAGGAGTAAAATATTTTACCACACGGGGGGAACATGAAAATATCATGAAGCAATAAAGAATTTTAATTTCCTAATCTATTAGAACTTTGTCTTCTAGATTATTGGAAATTAACTTTGATTTTTAACCCTTTGTATCTCATTTTCAACATGTACACTTTAAAAAAACTATAGAGATGTAATAAAATATTTCAAGCAAATTCACATTCTTACCTTTATTTTTTCTGGTCCTTGGTAACTTTTCAACACTGAAGGAGTTTTCACACGACAGGTAACAAGCTTGACCTGTAATGTAAAAAATCTGTGTAATTCATGTCCCAAAGGAGGAGGGCTGGGTGTTTAAAATAAAAATTCTAACCACCCCAAGTAACTACACCTGATTGGATTAAGTACACATCTAGTAGCTAATTAATTATTCAGCCGCTTTGGTACTCGACTGTAATTCCATGTTAGGAACATAAAATTAAACCAACCATATTAAATAAATATTAAATGAAACATTATAACCATGTGAGAAATTAAAAATAACACAGTGACAAAAAATTATGTGGAAAACCCCTTGAGGGGGAAAAACTAGTGGTGAAACAAAGATTTTCCATTTATCAAAGAAGTAATCCAATAAATCTCCCTGCTCACTTCTCTCCACCAATCCACACGTGGTGAATAAAAAATATGATCTATAGCCATATTTATTTGACCCCACGGGTCATGAACCATATCAAGTCATGGGTTATATAAATAAACAAATCACCCCAATTTAAATACTGATTTGATTAATTAATAGCCAATTAAACATAAATAACCTAGTTTATATTAAATAGTTAAGAGTATAAATATTCATAATTATTTAATTATAAACTAAGGTTTATAACGCACTTAATAGTATGTTCTAACCATTATCATTTGAGATCTTTGTGGCTTGGAACAATCTTCTCATCATCCTTTTATAAATCACATAATGTTTCTATTAGTGCCCTCTTTATGGTGGTCAACTTCTCCATTAGTGACAAGTTATCACTCATGTCTTGAAATTGTCTCTTAATTTCTCTCTAAAATCATCCCAAGAATGTATGGAATTAGGTGTGAGGTATTTATACCAAGTGAAGATGGCCTTGCCTTTGAGGTAAGAGGCCAATAATGTCATTGCAACATCAATTTGGGTAGTATGATAGACAAAGCATATGTGAGCAACATCTTTAATATGACCTATTAGGTTGGCCTAGTTTTTATCAGTGAAATATGGAATAATCTTTAGAGTTGATAGTGGGATTTCATTAAACACATTTAATGCTAAAGGACCACAAATAGTGAAGGTAGGGAAGGCATAATTTCTTTAAGGGTCCATGAATGCAAGGGGTTGGAAATTTAATTAAAGGATATGGGTAGAAACATCAAGTAGATGAGTTGATCTATCCCTATGGTGAGAGTGATATTTCTCAAATATTTGTAGAGATATACTCCTACAGTTGGTTTTTTTGGCAACTACAAGAATTCAAATGGTTAGCCTTCAACAACACTTCCCCTTGTGACGATACTTCTCATGTGTTTACAATAAAACTAGAAATTAGAAACCAAAGTATAATTGAGTCGTCAGGTACTTGAAAATGGTTCAAAAAAACAAAAAAAAATAAGAGTATACCAAGTCTTAGCTATAATTTTACAAATCATGTGTTCTTGCACCTATAATATTTACAAATATATCAATAAGAAAACAAGGTGGTCCCATCGGGCATGCCAGAAGTTGATGGATACTAAAAGGTGCACCCAAGAGCACCTAATACACATTAGTGTCTCAGTAGAAACAATGGGAATTCCTCCATCGTGAAATAACTTGGTTCTTTGAGGAAGACCTCTAGAGAAAGGTGGTGGTTATCTAAACCACTCTAAACTATCACTATTATACTTATAATATACCAATTGTATGATAAAAGGGGGAAGAAAATATGGAAAATAAACATGGTGATACACCAAGAAGTGAGGGGCCACACATCTTATATGAGCTAAGAATAAATAGGAAAAAAAAAGTTCCAAAAGCATATATAAGCCAAAATAAACATGCATTTAAATATGACTCTCCCTTAAAACCTATATCAAACAAACTAAATCAAAATATTGTAAATACTACACACACATTAAACCATAAGAATAACAAAGAGGTGAGGCACATTAACATAGAAATAAAGGGTGGATTTGAGATTCAATGAGAGATGCATTAAATTTTGGAATATACACGGTCTATTACACCCATAATTCAAGACCTTAATGCATTTGCAAAATAAAAAATACAGGTCTAGGCACTCAGAATCTCATTGCTCAAAAAGAAAAATAAATTTGCATTCAAGGAGGAGGAACCATTTACAATATGCACAATGTTTATTTATAGGAAAGGGGAAGAGAGAAGAGAGAAGAGAGAGATAGAGATATGGAAAGAAGAGAATCAGGAATATGTTGGAAAATATTTCATTTCTCATGTATACCTCCTTCACCAAGATCGTGGAGCTCTAAAAATATTCTAAACTAAAATATCCACCCCAGTAGCCTTGAAGCGTATTTCATAGGATCTACATTATTGGAAGAACAAACCTGACTCATAAAAAATGTATCACCACTAACTACAATGATTTAAAGTAGAAATAAAATGGAAGTTGGAACTTATGATTTATTTTAACTCTTCAACATGGATGATAATGAATCGGAATTGATTTCAAGTTCAATTTATCCTTAATAGACTTACAACGAGCCCAGTTTTTCCTTATTTGGAGTTGTGGATCAAAAATTATGATTGTTTGAAACTTTCTAGGTCATATTGCACAATTGACTGCCACAAGCCATTAATTTCAAACTTGGGGATGATTTTTCCACTTGTCTCATCCTCCTTGTGATCCTTTTCAATAAAATGAAATGAATTTTTTTAATGACATCTACGAGACCAAGCAGTCTATGGGACCTGAAGTGCACAAACCAATGTCCTCTACTTTTGCCTTTCATCTAGCTCGTTCCTAATATTGCTTCTTCTGCTATGAATTTTGACCAAGAAATTTGTTGTTTCTGTCACCCTTTCCTCTTTAAACGAGATTGTAAGATCATGCACTGTTAAAACATCCGTGTAATTGCTCTGTATGTCCCCGTAAGCTACACATTCCATGACAAAATTTCATTCTAATTCCACCGCGTCTGACATGCAAAATTGACAAACCCTTTGTATTGGTTATGGGCTCAGGCTCAAGTTAGAATGTGGGTGACGGCCAGAGGCCATGAAATTTACATATTAGTCACCCTCACTATGTGTCCTCATCTCATTTGATATGTGCTATGGGATTTCTTATTTCCTCAACGTTATTGCCACCATGGTCTTAACCTACCCAGGAACCAATGAACTATCATTAGTGTCACTTCTCTCCTTTTTGTGCTCTAAATTTACGCCATGTGGCACCCTGTGATTAGTGATACATGGTCATTCCTCATTTACGACATACTCTTGGCTACTTTTTCCCCTTTTCCTCCATTCCTTTGTCTTCAGGTGCCTGACTGTAAGGTATTGTGCCATGTGGCATAATTTCGACATGTTTCCTTTACCATTTTCGAGATACGTGTCTCCTTTCCTAGCCTTCAAACCTCCCACTTTTTCCTTTCATCTTTTCTAGACTTCCTGAGGACTCAAGAATCAAGGATTACACCATGTGGTTTAATATCACAATTCACCTTTACAACATTTTGATGGCCATGTGGTGATATGTCAAGTTTTCAGACCTCTCAAGGGTTTTCCTTATCCAATTTAGTGAAATTCGCTTAATTATATAACTTGAGCTTCATGGATCAATCCCTACTACTCTAAATTCATGCCTTAGCCACATTTCCACCTTGTACTAGGGATAAATTCAAGTACGTATAGTCTTTTCTCCACTTAAGTGAGGGAGTATTTTTAATATAAACACTTAATATTTTCCCATCCTCGTGAATGTGGGATTTATCCCCAAGTTGAAATATAAAGTAGACATCATTGTTTGAACTTTGAATACACAATAATTTCTAACCAATCAGAAAGTGTAGTTCCAAGATCTTGATCCCAACTGCTAAGGTGTTGAAAACAATAGAAAGCACTTAAGACTCAATATCAACACAATGTGAAGCTAAAACAACACCAAATGTGACGATAACTACATGAAACGGACTTGGAACGACCTAAGGCGGATTGTGCATGTGAGGAAAATATAAATTTCACCAAGGTTGAACTATAATCTCCATGAGGAATCTCAAAAACCTAATCAAAGAAATTGCGATAGAACAAAGATCCCAAGAATGTTCAAAGACAACTGTGAAGCCGTGAAGAACTCAAAACAACCCGAGTCGAATTTTGAACGTTATTTCTTCATCTGCAAGTTGAGAACATGTCCCAAAAGTGATTAAAGCTTATTAATATCAAACAAAGATCCTCTCATGGCCTATACTAAATTGTAAGGATAAGAAAAGGCTTCAAATACATCAAACACCAACTGTAAGAGCAAGGAGAAGCTTGGATTATATCAAGAGCCGACTTTGATTTTTGTAACTCAATCAAGAATCTCATGTGAATGTCACAAATCCAACTATGAACACCATGAAAAACTTATATTTTCCTCATAATGACCACAAATCTGTAAAAAAAAAGAGTCCAAAACACTTTAAGGTGGATTGTGAATACCTGCAAAGCTTAGACCCATTGCAAAACATGTACATCGTATAGATGAGGTCTCAAGTGAAATGTAAGGAAGAGAAAGTGAGGAAAGAATGATCCAAAGCTTTCAAATCTTCTTGAATCCTCTATGCGTAGTGTAAACATCTACATATTAGATAATGTCGAAAGAGAGATCATGAAGCATGAAAATGATGTGATAAAATAAGGAAATTAATTTTGGTTGGTCAAAATGGGTAGGAGGATCACTTTGGCAACATGCACCATTTAGTTTCTCACTAAAATATACGATGGGTATTTCCTCCTAACTCATCATGGCTCTAATGGATACTCCATTCGCATAACAATCAACCTGAAATACCTTATTGAAATTGGGTAAGGCTAACACTAGCTTCTTTATGACCTCCTTCTTTAGCTTCTGAAATCCATAATATGCTTCTACAGTCCACACAAACTCCTTATCTCCTTGCATCACTAATGTGATCAATACACAAATATCACTAAATTCTCTAGTAAATTCATGTAAAATATCACTAGTCCATGGAATCTTCGATTCTTCATGCCATTGGCAGACAAACTATAATAGCTCACACCTTCTCAAGATCCATCTTTAACCCTTATTGAGATATCATAAATCCCATGTAAACAAGATATCTTTGCATGAAATTACAGTTCTTCAAATTCACTAGCAACTTATCCTCTTGCAAATTCTCTAACACTTTCCACAAATGGATCAAGTTCTCTTCTTGTGTTTTTTTAAATTAGAATATCACCCAACTAAACAATGACAAACTTACACAAAGTCTTCCACACTTTGTTCATAATCACATGAACATCCTTGGTGCATTATTTAACCCAAACGGAATGACAAACCACTCATAAAATCTATTATGCATTTGGAACATAGATTTCCACTTGTCTCCTTCTCTTATTCTAATATGGTTTGTATCCAATCTTCAAATCAATCATCGTGAAGTACCTTAATCCACTCAAATAGTTTTTCAATTCATCCATGTGCAGTAATGGAAATATATACTTGATAGTAATCTTATTGATGGCTTTGGAATTAGTGCATATTCTCCACTCCTTTCTTTTATGCCAATACTGCATGTATTACACATGAGCTCATAGGTTTTCCTATCAACCCTTTCTTAAGAAATTATTACACTTCTATTTGCATCTCCTCGTTCTTCATAGGTGTCTACATATATGCAACCTTGTTTGGTGAACTAGACCTTGATATCAAGTCCATCTAATTATTGATACTACGGATACATGTTAAACCATCTAGAGTATCCTTCAACATGTTATCCGTAAACTCACCTTGCATCTCCTTTAGTTCTTGTGGGATCTCCTTTGTGCACTTTTCCTTCCCCTATCTTCAGTGTGAGCCTAGGAATGAATGTAAAACATTCATCATCTCCCTTTACAATGCTCAATGATTTGATGAGTGCATTATTTGATGCATTTATATCATCTATGTGCTTATTGATTTGCCATCAAACATGATTAATTAGTGCATGGGGATGCTTTATATAGTTATATCATAGTAAGTTCAATTCATTTCTCTTGTTTGGTTTCATATAACTTGTTTACCGTAGAGCCTTCACTGATCGCCTCTGTAAGTGAAATGTGGTGACATGTGTAGGACAATAGTGGACATTTACTACAAATGCTAGGAATTGTAATCAAGGAGTTTGAGTCTGGAGTTGTCGTGCATTCATGGAACAATTTTTCCATTGACAGCCTATAAACATGGGTCTTGTTTTTAGCAATTCCATAGGATTTAATGAACTTTAATAGGGTTGTTAGTGGAAGAACTCGGTGCTTACAATTTTGGCATGATGTGTAACCAACTATGTCTATATAGACATCTCCTTGAAGAAAAATTTAGTAGTTAGTTGATGTTGGTAATCTACAATACGGTTCATAACAATTAGTATGTACTGAGTATGTTATGGGATTTTTCTGAATCAATATATTAGATGTTGTTTTGAATATCATGTGGTGTTGATATTACCTTCGTCCCAAGGAAGAGCAAGGTGCCAAGGGCCCACTTGACCAAGGAGACTAGAGGCTTTTACATTTATGTGTGCTCGTGGTTTCTGATAAGTTACAATTTGAATGTAATTATGTATTTCCTTTACTGCAATTTCTATTCAGTGTGTGTTATTTCCTTTCATGCAATTTCAATTCTAAGTGTGTCATTTCAATTCTGCAATTTCAATTCAGAGTGTGTGTTATTTAAATTTTGTTATATTGATTTGGTGTGTGCATTCCAATTCCAACAAATTATTTCCATTAAATGCATTTCATTACAGTAATGTTGTTTCAGTATTTTAGCATTACATTTCCATAGATTAGCAGAGACAGAGAGAAACATGACAACCAAAACCTCCAACAGGAACCACTGAACAATTGAGTTGCATAAATCTTCAATGCATACAACCTTGGACACACATCCCTGGTTACACACACCAATCAAATTGGACACCACCAAATTGGATGGTTTACCCACTTGGGTAAACCATCCAAGTTGGGATATCCAATCATCTTAGGATCTATGCCACCAGTAGAAGTCCTAAGCCTTGTTTACATAACCAACCTTAATGCATAGGACACGAGACATTCGAAGGATATTTATACCACGTAATATCCAAAGAATATCTCCAATCATAGTACAAGTAGGGAACACTGAAAGTGACACAGAATCTAATCCAACACCTAGTATCCCTTCTGAACATTCTACAGCATCCTATTTAGAACCAGAACAACCTTCAGAAATGGGATATAATAGGAATAATGAGAACCAACCCTTGGGTAGAAATTTTAACTATCTCATTGTCTTAGATGAAGATGAGGATGCACCTACGAAAAAATATCTCACCATCCATCATCCCTATCTTCCGAGGAATGTCTACAAAAGACCCAGATCGGTTCCTGTTTGAATTCAAATTTCATTTCCATACATATGACTACATAACAGAAAATCAAAAACTCAAACTATTTCCTTCCACCCTCAAGGACTCTATTATGAGGTGGTTCATGGGATTGTCCCCTAACTCCATTCATTCTTGGGAGAACATGAAGATAGCATTTTTGGACAAATATCAAAACTACTATAAGGGAAGAGATAGGAAAGAAGAGTTCTTCCAAATAAAGCAAAAAGAAGATGAAAATCTAGAAGATTATCTGGATAGATATCTCTTTCTCCATCGGAGGAGTGGTTATGAGTTACATGCAGAAATCACTAAGACAATTTTCCTTAAAGGAATTGATGAGGAAACCAAGGATTCCCTCCATCTTATGGGAAGAGGTGATGTGCACAAAATTAGTAGGAAAATATCATTGATCTATGTAGAAGTTACTCTAGAACACGAGGAGGTATAAGGAAAAGAAAAACATCCAAGATTGCCCTAGGTACCTCATAAATTCTAGAGGAAATGGCTAACATGAAAATAGACATCTTGTTACAATTAACATCAACCATAGATGGGCTGAAATCTAAGACCAGTGTCAAATAGTCGCTTGATTACCAATGGTCAAATAGTCGCTTGATTAAAATATTTAACCATTGGTAATAACTTAGAGGCCAGCCAAGCGACTAGGGTTGTAGAAATCTTGAGGAAGCATTCCCAAGATTTTGTTTGGGATTGTACTGATATGAAAGGGATCCATCCAACATTATACACTCACCATATCTACATCAAGGATGTCAAACTTGTGAGATAGCCACAACAAAGAATTAATCCATCACTTAGAGACATAGTCAAAAACGAGATAGAAAAATTGTTGAATGTAGGATTCATCTATCCTATATCTGATAGCACTGGATATCACCACTAGTTATAGTTCCCAAGAAAAACGGTAAATGGAGAATATGTGTAGACTATAGGGAACTTAATAAAACCACCAAGAAAGACCACTTTCTCCTTCCCTTTATTGATCATGTTCTGGACAATCTTGCAGGTAAGAAATATTTCTCCTTCTTGGATGAGTTTAGTGGGTATAACCAAATTAGTATTGCACCTGTTGATTAGGATAAAACCACCTTCACTTGTCCCTGGGGTAAATTTGCATATAGATTCCTACCATTTGGGATTTTTAATGCACCTTCTACTTTCCAGAGAGTAGTTTTGGCCATTTTTGTAGATCTTACAAATGACTGTGTTGAAGTTTACATGGATGACTTCACTGTCCACGGTTCCACTTTTGATGAATCTCTGAACAATCTTGAAAAAGTATTAACTAGATGTGAGCAACACCAACTTTCCTTGAGTCATGAAAAATGTTTGATTATGGTTGATCAAGGAATTGTCTTAGGTCATCATATTTTTTCCAAAGGAATACAGGTCAACCCCAAAAATATTGAAGTAATTACTCAGCTGCCTATGCCAAAAAATCAGACTGACATCAAGAGTTTCCTTGGACATGTAGGGTATTATAGGTGGTTCATCAAAGAATTTAGTAAAATTTTGCACCTATGTTTTCTTTGCTGACAAAAGATTGTGTTTTTGAATGGTCTCCTCAATGTTAGCAGGCTTTCGAGATTATCAAAGAGAAGCTAACCACCGCTCCAGTCTTGAGAGGACCCAACTGGGGGAAGCCTTTCCATATTCACACTGATGCTTCTAATACAGAAATGGGAGTTGTTTTTGGAAAAAAAGATGAAAAATATCATATGTATGCCATTTATTTTATCAGCAAGAATCTGACTCCTAAAAAGAGAAACTACACCACTACGGAAAAGGAATTTTTAGTTGTTGTTTACTCTCTGAATAAATTCAGACATTATATTACTGGGATACAAAATATTTTTTTATACTGACCATTCAGCCATAAGGTATTTGATGAATAAACCAGTAGTGGGGGGAAAATTATCAGATGGTTACTCTTGTTGCAAGAATTTAACTTAACAATTATTGATAAGCCAGGAAAGACTAATGTTGTTGTTGATTTCCTTTCAAGATTGAATGTTTCAGGAGAAGAAGAAGCAGTCCAGGATCATTTTCCAAATGAACACTTGTTTGTAATATCGACTCAGCCTCCATGGTTTGTTGATCTTGTGAATTACCTAACCACAGGGAAGTTTCCATCTTACTTTACCAATAAGGAAAAAAAGAGATTAGTTAAAAATAGATCAACATATAAATGGTGTAATGGAATTTTATTTAAATGTTGTCCTGATATGGTTCTTCACAGGTGTGTTCATGAGGATGAAGTATATGACATACTGAGAGCTTTTCATGATGAGCCTGGAGGAGGACATTACTCAGTGAAGAGGACAATTCACAAGGTCCTTGGAGCTGGGTATTACTGGCCTTCTCTTCACAAGTCTGTCAAGAAGTACGTGTGGCAGTGTGATGCATGTCAAAGAATGGGAAATCCTACATCATCCATGGAAATGCCTCTCAATCCTCAACTGGTCTTAGGACCATTTGAGAAGTGGGGTATTGATTTCGTTGGACCTTTTGATCCCCCATCCTTTGGGAAAGAGTACCTGTTGGTGTGCACTGATTATGTCACAAAGTGGGCTGAGGTTCAAGCATTGACATCTACCAATGAAGATGTTGTAGCTGAATTTTTGTACAACAGGGTTATGTTGAGATTTGGCACCTCTAGAGCTATTGTATCTTATCAGGGACCTCAATTTGTGTCTAACATGATTGAGGATTTCCTAGAGATATACCGAATCAAGCATCGAAAGTCATCACCATATCACCCCCAATCCAATGGGCAGGTAGAAGTTACAAACAAAGAGTTGGAGAATATTTTAACCAAAGTTGTCAATGCAGATAGAAAAAATTGGGTACCAAAACTCCCAGAAGTGGTTTAGGCCTACAATACAACTTGGAAGACCACTACTAGTTTCTCCCCATATGAACTGGTGTATGGGAAGAAGCCACTGTTACCCATTGAGTTTGAATTATAGACTTGGAGGACAACAATGGAAGTTGGCATTGATTTGGATGAAGCACAAATGTGAGAGAGTAATGTAACTGAACGAGATGGATGAAATGAGGATGGAGGCACAACAACAAACTGAGATTCTTCAACATCAAAGAAAATCTTGGCACGATGCTCATATCAAATATAGGAAGTTCAATGAGGGAGATTGGGTCTTACTTTTTGACTCAAAGTATCAACAGTTCAAAGGCAAGCTGAGGACAAGATGGTTGGGACCATACCAGATCAAACAAGTGTTTGATAATGGCTCTGTGAGATTGTTTCTGATTGATGGAGACATCAGAACTATTTTGGTGAATGGACATAGATTAAGGATGTATCAACATCCTCTAGATAAAGAAACCTTCAGCAAAGATATGTTGTTATGCGAGGAAATGGATTCAGTGGAGGAGCCTGGCTCTTCCCATCATGAGTAGTCATTTTTAAATTTGAATAAAGAAAGATGATCATGCTTTCGATCTTCTTTCCCTTAGATTGTAGTTGTTTTGTTTGTTTCATGCTTTCAATAAAGGTGGGCATGTCTATTGTTAGAATGTACACTACTCACATTTTCTCTATGAGTGCAGGATGTGGAAATCTATGGATATCGGGAAGCTGAGATGGAAAGGGTAAGTGCATTTTACTTCGCTATGGATATTAACTTTTGAAGCACTCCCCCATCACATTTACTTAGCATGATTAAATCAATACACAATTTTCAATGCATTTATTGGGAATATCATTCAAAATCTTGTGACGTGGAGTGGGGTGTCATGAATCATAATGAATCATAATTAGCAGCGATACCGCATGTGTCGAATTTCTAAGAAAGGGACGGGATGTTTTATAAGGACAGGTGGCATTATTATTCAATATGATGGGGTGTGTGTCATACCATGCATTAAAACTTCCCATGCAAACTTGGTCCTGTCAACTTTTCACGCTGTCAATTTTGCACTGACCTAAGGCAATTAAAAAATTGTGGTATATTTCAAATTGTCACTCACCAAACACTTCATGTCATTGCTCTGTGAGTTCGAACACAACATCGTTCTTCTACACAATTGTCTAAATTTGTCTATACTATGGGGCAAAAGAAGAAATCCAAACCAAACTCTCCAGACCCACTGCTCCAGAATGTTGTAATTTCCCAGGTATTTTATGATGCTGGCTGGCTAGAATTTATTAGGAAATTCAAAGGCTTCGATGAAAATTTAGTTGATGAGTTTTTGATAAATTTTGAAGCCACCTACTCGCGAATTGGGGGAAAAGAGTAGAAATAAGTAGTCAAGTTGTTTTTGACCTATCTGGTTTACCAGACTTTGGTCTCAAGGTTATGACAAATGCTCCTCTTAAAGACCTAATTATCTTGTTTCATGAGGATGGTAAAGCTCTTCTGGAAGTAATCCTCACTTCATATGGTACTCAGAAGGGGATTAAGTGGGAAATTTTTCCTAGTATTTGGAAGGAAGTTGCTAAATGGGTTAACAGGTACTTTATCTGTGACGGACAACCATCTGTGCTTGGAGGGGATTCACTGAAGATTTTAATTCATTTGAAGAAAGGCCGCATAAACCCTACACTCAGGGTAAATTTACCTAAATATTTAGCTGATGCAGTCATTAAAGTGGGACAGAAATATAAAAATGGAGGTGGTAAGGCTGCATTGAAACACCCAGGGCTTATTCAATTGATCTGTTCACATCAGGTTTTCTACAGACCCAAGAGAAGGATCAAACAAATAAGTGCAGGGGAGAGTTCCAAACAAAATAAAATCAAGAAGGGACCATCTCCCATCATTTGACCTAAGCTCGATTTGGTTCCTCTCCCTTCACAGGAGACTGTGGAAGAACCTGGTGGTTAGGATAGTCCATCTTCTATGCCACAAAATTCTAAGGGTAAAAGCACTTTACCAGTTCCTTCTTCTATTTCGTTGAGGCCAAGAAGGTCTTGTACTTTACAGAGACCTGAAGTTTCCCGGCTGGAAGTTTTTCATGAAGATTCTACTCCCATTGTGGAGGAGAAGGAAGAGGTTGGTACCTCGACTGTCCCTGATGAACAATCTAAGGATGATATATTCACAACAACTATCCCTACAACACAGAGTCCAGATATTTCTGCAGTGCTAGAAACTAAGTCAGGAGCTCTGGAAATGCCTTCAGCACCAGATATACAGACCCCGTGCCAGAATCTATTGCAATGGAGATTGGTGGCCAGGAATCACATGGAGATGATGTACTGAGGTGTTATCTGGATGAAATTACCTTCCTGAAGGAAAATTTAAAAGGTATGCAAGAAACCAACTTATCTTTGCAAACTACATTTACACAGAGAACTGTAGAAAAAGTGAGGGAAATTACTGCTTTGAAGGTAGAGGTTAGCAGTCTCAAGAGACAAAGAGATATAGGCCTTAAAGTATGGGATGATTTAAATCTGTTATCTCTTCAGAATAAAGCATTAAAAAAGGAAAATAAAAATTTAAAAGAGGAGATTGAGGCTAGTGCAAATAAGAAGAAGAAGTTAGAATCTATTTTATACTCTATTTTTTCATTGGCTTGTAAGCTTTTGGCCTGTAGGAAACCTTCTTCTATCTATAACATGTTTGTCCAAGAGCAATTCTATGCTTGGAAATTAATGAGAATGTGCAGTCAAGAACCTCATGAAGCTCCTGATGGAAAAACCTTTTTGTCAATTTATCAAAACAGTACCCCTGAGATACAAAATCAACTGTGTGAATTTTACCTCCACAACATGTTGGTCACCAATGTGCCTGATTTCTTTATTAATCTATTTGTGGGAGATTTTCAGTTGAAGGCCTTTCAGTCCTTTCTTAGGAACCAAATTACATGGGGTGAACAAACAAATATTTTCACTCAAACAACTCACACCATAGGTTTCTACATTAGGCCTACCCATCACAATGATGTGGCCATGAAGAAAAATTTCTGATCTCTTTATTATCAGGTTGGTGTTGGGGAAAATACTTCAAATATTCTACTGAAATGTGTGCAGGATTTTGAGGCCTATATTTAATAGCATTTAGGTGAAGCAAGATAGTCTTGTGATAGAAGATGGGATACCTTAAACTTGCCATTAAAAAGGAGGGAAGTTATCTCCCCTCAGAATCTCAGTTGGTGTATACGGAGGGGTGATGCATTGGTTACAATAATTCGGTAGTTGTCTGAGAAAAATGACAAGGGATACAGTGATGAGTGGGTAGGAACACAGGTGAGGCCACCTCTTCTCCTAAATCTGATTACTACCTGGTAGAATAATGTTGCCCAGTCACATGATAGTTTCACAACTTGGGTGGAAGTTATTTCAAACAATCAGGGATGCAAAGGAACCATGAAACAATATGCAGATCAGTTTGAGGAATATGATATGGCACAACAACTTGGCCTTAGGGCAGGGCAAAGATGAGATGCATAGGGACATGCAACAGGTAAAGTGCAGGGGAGATGATGAGTGTATTATTTGACTTGTTTATATCATCTATGTGCTTATTGATTTTTCATTAAACATGATTAATTAGTTCATGGGGATGCTTTATATAGTTATATCCTAGTAAGTTCAATGCATTTCTCTTGTTTTGTTTCATGCAACTTGTTTACCATAGAACCTCCCACTAATCACCTCTGTGAGTGAAATGTGGTGACATGTGTAGGATAATAGTGGACATTTACTGCCAATGTTGGGAATTGTAATCAAGGAGTCTGAGTCTGGAGCCGTCGTGCAGTCATGGAAGACTTTTTCCATTGACAACCTATAAACATGGATCTTGTTTTTAGCAGTTCCATAGGATTTAATGAACTTTAATAGGGTTGTTAGTGGAAGAACTCAGTGCCTACAATTTTGGCATGATGTGTAACTGACTATGTCTATATAGACATCTCCTTGAAGAACAATTTAGTAGTTAGTTGATGTTGGTAATCTGCAGTATGGTTCATAACAGTTAGTATCTATTTTCCAGTTATGTACTGAGTATGTTATGGAACTTTTCTGAATCAATATATTAGATGTTGTTTTGAATATCCTGTGGTGTTGAGATTACCTTCATCCCGAGGAAGAGCAAGGGCCCACTCGACCAAGGTGACTGGAGGATTTTACATTTATGCATGCTTGTGGTTTCTGATAAGTTACAGTTTGAATGCAATTACTTATTTCCTTTACTACAATTTCTATTCAGTGTGTGTTATTTCCTTTCATGCAATTTCAATTCTGAGTGTGTCATTTCAATTTTGCAATTTCAATTCAGAGTGTGTGTTATTTGAATTTATGTTATATTGATTTGGTGTGTGCATTTCAATTCCAGAAAAGTATTTCCATTAAATGCATTTCATTACAGTAATGTTGTTTCAGTAGTTTAGCATTACATTTTCGTAGATTAGCAGAGACAGAGAGAAACATAACAACCAAAACCCCCAAAATGAACCACTGAACAATTGAGTTGCATAAAGCTTCATTGCATACAGCCCTGGTTTTATAATGACACTAGCAGAAGATCAATAATTACTTTGTAGTACTTACCTCCATATTTTCAAATGGTTCTGAGCATGTTTTTTTTTTTTGCGAGGGCATATTCTCTTCCTTCATGGGCTTTAACAACACCCTCCTTGTCATGAGATCTCTCCATGTTTCAATTCCTTTGCACCACAATTAAATACATTACTTTTCATGTCCGCTTGTTGAGCAACATGATTATTATCGTCGTTCATCCCTCTAACATTATTTCTTTACATGTTTTTTGGACACTAAAATACATGATGTCATGTCTCTCCACAACATAACAAGTTATGCTAAATCCTCTACCTCTTCTACACCCTCTTTCTCTAAAATAAGATCTACCTTCACCTATATGTGTGTGACTATGCTCATGCAAGGAGCTCACTTATTCCTTGTGTGAATGATTGTGTGCATCACTACGCATACTTCCACTTTTGCATATGAACTTTCCTTTCCCTCATGTGCTTCTCTATTATTTAAAGGATGTTTCTTTTTCACCTTTAGTGCAAACTGATAGGCCTCCACATATTTTAATATGATCATATTAAACTTATCTTGACTGGAAAGGTGTGATCCATTAACATACATTGGTATATTTTTAGCCACATCCTCCACATGACCCAATCGAATAGTGGGATGATAGAACTCCTCCATGTACTTCTTGAAAATTAGTTCCTTTTAGTGCAAATTTTTGCAACTGTAAAAAAAATATGATTGGTAATTCATAGGTATGAATTTAGCTTTCAAATTTGTCACCAATCTATCACAATTCCTAATATTGTCTTTGTCTCTAAATACTCTCTCAATTAGCATGTTTTCCCACCACAAAGATGCAAGACTCTTCAAATTAGTACAGGGAAAACTTACCTTCTTGAGATCTTCCACACCTTCGTACTCAAAAGAACTCCATTTTGTAATCTAGATAATGAGATATTCTCAATCTAATATCCCATATCGACTTGGAACTTCTGTCTTCGGCTTGCTACTAGTCCTTTAAATTGCACTCAAGAATATATCTTCTTGCTCGTCAACATGCTATGTTTTAGTATCCTGGTCCTTAGGTGATATTTCCACATGCTCATCATCACTCGCTTCATAATCTGACATTATTTTTTGTTATGTAATTTTCATAGCCTCCAAAACAACTTGTACTCCTCTCATCATCTTGGTTAAGTCAGCAAGTCCGAGTGCTCTATTTTCTCTAGTAGCCATCCTATGTTCCATTTATATTTTCCTCTCAACTACTTAAAACAAGACTTTTTGATCTACAACTTCTTCTCAACAAGCAAATACTAGAAAATGTTTGTGATTACTCTCTACCCACACCCTCTAGTATGTAAAACATCAAATCTACAGATCATTCACACACTACTCACCATATCAATGCTTACAACAATCCTCTTGATGGGACTTAGAAATATTTTCTCTAATACCAGATTAATGTAGTTACAGTTAGGGGTTACAATGAAGATATTCCTTAGAACATGTAACCCTTATCATAGTTTGATCCCACCGAAGCAAGATCTCGAGCACAACTTAAACAAGAAACAATAAAAGCTTCTTCTATAAATATGAGGAAAAGATTGCAGACTTGTGCAAAAGGGAACTACACTCTAATTACATTCTTATGATAAGACTCTGCAATAACTCTCTAAAAAATTCAATCTTATGACCTATCCTAAGCTTGCAGACTTTGCAAAGCTTCTACAAAATCTTACTCAGCTCAAATGAGAAAACACCTCGATAAGACGTATCTCTTCATCTGGATAGATGCATTACATTCTTACGACTCCTATTTATTATTAAATTTGTAGTGACACTTGCAGGAGAACAAAGATTTCTTTACAAGTAAAGATATCTTACAAAGATTCTTCAAAATACCTCAGATTTCCATGGTCCCATGGACTCTTCAATCTCATGAACGTCATTAAAATCTTTCATTCATTCATTGGATCAAACCCTATCTAATCATTTGGTTAATCCTGCACATGAGAAACAGATCAAAGTCCATGTGTGCCTCTTGTATCAATGTTGACAAGATATTTATTCAGACACGGATCCAATCATGATGACTACAAGGTTTCGCGTCATCGAGAATGCATCACGAAATCAGTTGAGGCTCAGGTTGCGTGCACCAGGATTTATGGCTTTCACGTGCAAAGAACAAGCGTTTTGTGGTATGGGAAAAGGTTGTGAGGCTTTATGCGGTGTTGTTAGGCATGGCATAGTTGCAAAGGATATTCATTCATTGAATTCCTTAACTGTGATTGTATCAATAAACCCATAGAAAAATCCAATTAATATCATGTACCCACACAGATTCTATGTTGACTCCTGAATGTTCCTTTTTTCTTGATTAGTTCTCGATTGTTTCTACTGTCCAGTCATTTTTCCGATTGTTTCACAATTTTTTATCTTTTCCATTTGGCTCTAATTTTTTGGAATAATTTTCTCCAATTATTTATTTGGTGCTTTGTTTCTCTCTCAAGAGTCTAATATATTGTTTGTCTCACGAGTCTAGGATATTGTCTTTCTTGAGAGTATAGGATATTGTCTTTCTTAGGAGTTTAGTATATTGTTTTTCACGAGATCTTTTTTCCGACGTTTCCTTTATCTTCCTTGGTTCCAATTGCTCGAGAGTCTATCCTTACTCTATACTTGAATGGAGACTCGACGTTTCCTTTGACTGGAGTCTATCCAATTGCTTTGTGGGTGTCGAGACAGGGGAAATGGTGGGGAAAGAACATTCATAAGCTTGACTGGAGACTTGACCCCATCTAGGTGATATGAATCATTTTTCCATCAATGGCTAGCCATATATGGTGATCAACCCCCTACCCTTCCCTAAATAGGTATGGGGAAAGGAAGAGTGCATTTATGCTCTGCTCTCGCCCAAATATATGGTACACTATCATATCTTGCCCACATTGGGGCATCTTCCTTTTCGCGTGTGTATAATGATTACATCTTGTCCACTATCGGGTATTATTCTAATTCAAAGTGTATGTTGCCATATTTTTCTCATTTTAGGGGTATCTCTGACATATGAGCTTACGAGATTATATCTTGCTCACCTTGGGGTTGACATCCGATATTTGAGTATTACTTCAATTTTGAGCACCTTTTGCTATATAAGGCCCATCTTGGGGCACAATTCCTTTTTGAACCTATATTGATTACATACCATCCATCGTATGACATTACTTTATACTATTGTGGTTACATTGATTTAACTCAGGGCCATGTAGGGGCATTTTATATGATTTTATACGTCCTTTACATAATGATAGCATTTTATGTTTATGTCGGAGTTTTAATTTTCTAACATGCAATTTTCTTTTGAAATAAGTGATTCACAAAGTTCACCCCACAACTCAAAAGGGGGCAAATATTCTGATTATTTTATCTCGAGTCTTCATTCTTAACTATTTAGGACATGCTATGACCTCAATTTCCTAACAGAGATGATGCACGACTTACCCATATTAGATATAGACACTTTGGTCTCACAACGAGGCACACATCTCAATCGTATATTCAAATATGTTGGTTTGTTACAAGACACCCTATATTCAAAGTAAGCATATAGATAGTTTTGGCACATTCAAGTGTATATGCATGTATTTCCTTTTCTTGTGCTTTATAAATTTCAATAGTTCCTTATTGGATTATGCAATTATTAATTCGCTCTTGTTTATTTGCACGGGCACTAATTTCCAAACATAGGAACATGGACACGACAAGTTGACTACATTCATTGATTATCCACATGATTGATTATTTTACTTCGATACGTATGCTTGCATACACATCAAAGTGAAGCATTACATAGCCACCTAATTTTGGTACAAGACTAGTTAATTGTTATTGTATTAGTGTATTTACGTATTTATAGATCATTGGTCCAAATTAGACTCTCTTTGGTGCATTTTTGCTATGATTATCGACTTTCAATTTGTTTTCTTGTGTTGTCGCCTTGACCTCAATTCCACTTGTTTATTTCTCATTTCTCATTCTTCTCCATGTCAATCTTGTCCTCTAGAAAAATGAGAAATCCCTCTCTCTCTCTCTCTCTCTCTCTCTCTCTCTGCCATGGTTTTTGGCTTGATTTTGACCGTTTGCATTTTCACATGATGGTGACCATTATTGTACCCTAGAAAACGATTAATCTCTATAGAAATGGACATTTGTATTTTTTGGGCCCTTTTGACTCAAATTTGATTTTCTCAGGTTTTTTTGCTTTTCTTTGTCGATTTTCATACCTGTTGTGGGTTGGTTTCATGCAAATAGGATCCTAATTTGAATTTGAGAGGTCTATAAAAACAAAGTTGTACTAGTGCATTTAGGGACCAGTTACATAAGAGCACATTCATAATAAAGTTGTAAGAAAAGAACTTGTTATTTCTGAACTATTGTACCAAAAGTCAAATCTCAAGCACATAGAAGAGTGTCGATTTTCCTACTTGATGCATACATTGAAAAGATAAAGTTTGGTTTGATTGCACTACACGAGATTGTTTGTTGAATGCAATATACTTATTTACCATTTGCCACTTTGTTCCCCAGTTGATGGAGCAGAGAAACATCAAGGAAGCTCAATGTTTCTCTAATTTAATGCAAGCCCCAAAGCACATTTATTTTCCAATTACATGTTCTACAAACGTAGAGGTTAGATTAGGATTTTGGACGATGAAATCGATGTCCTAGCGATTCTTGGCAATCACATATATATTGAGATGGGTTTTTGCATATTAGGACACAAAGAATGTATTCACAAAGTTGGATCCAAATTAGCATATACAGAGCTCCATTTTCTGGTATCCATGCCATTTTCATAGCCCATGGATCTAGTCCAAGCTCCATGAAAATGTTTAACATGATTTTATAATCTAATTTCTCTAGGAAACAATTATCTTGCCTTCTAGACTTGTTTTATCATATTGCCACTAACAACATATTCACAAATTTCAGCGTATTTGTGTCTATAATCTTAATTTCTCAATTATTTTATTATTTTTCATTTATTCTATAATATAAATAGTATTTTTATGCAATTAAATTTATATCTATTTTGATCAAATCTGAATTATGTATGATTACAATGTGTTGTTAGTTTAATGCATTTGTTAATATAAAAGCACTTTCCACTACAACCACCCATTACCACAAACGTAGAACTTTAGCTGGTAAATTTGTAGTGGACGACATTAACAATAGTTTTAATTGTTTATGGATAGTCTGACGAACTTGTAAAACTTTGTAATTGAAAATTCTTTTCACCCACTTCTCACACAAAGTTTGCACGTCTTTGTTGCTCATGTTAAACACAAGAGTTGGTTGAGACATGCTAAAGGGTCACTTTAAAACTTAAAGAGTTGGTTGTGGAATGCTAAAAGGTCACTTGAATTACATAACTTTTGAGGGTGCGAGTTAATTGGGTATGGCCCTATCATTAAACCTATGTCTCGAAGAAGTGGAGTTTGTGAATGTTCTAGTCTATGGTATAAGGAGGAATTAGATAAGGACAAAATATGAATAGCCAAGAATCACATGCACATTGCTTAACGTGACTCGACCCATGGTCCATTTTGCATTTTGGTTGTGTAGTATCTTTTGCCTTTCAATGAAAAGAAATTAGTTATATTTTCTACATTGAAAAGTTAGTCCAAAAAAATTAAGGATTTTATGACTCGCTAATATTAATGTGGTCGAACCATCCACATTTGGGATAAATAATTGTACCGAGTATGCTAACAATATATTTCAACTCTCAGATAATGGTGTGATTGAAATGAAGAATAAAGCTCTGTTTTGTTTTGTTTTGGTTGAACAAGGGAATTGGCAATGTCTCCATCATTAACTGCCATTAGGGTTGGGGTTCAATTCCATAAAGTCACCATTATACTTCCACATCTCTTCAGTAAAGTTGGACCAAGGTGAAGAAGACCTGCGAAGGTGCATGTTTCAAACTGCCGATTTCTAACTAGTAAGCACTAACTGGATGCCAATGCCAATCGGTCTATTAGCCACACGCACAAAGAAAAAAAACTCTTAATATGATGGTTAGATGTATGATACATGTTTGATGGATCGAATGCAAGTTTTAGACTTGACTAATAAATTGTTCATGCTAAATTATGAATACTCTCTCTCCGACCAGGGATGTTAGCAAAGTGACATTTGAGTATGCGTGGAGTAATAATGCATTAGGAATGAATATAATACCTATTGAATTCTTTGCAGTTTGTGTAGGGTATAATTCTTTATCCCAATTAACAAGAGTAGCATTCATCCTCCTATGCGCTTGTTACATTGAATTAAAAATCACGCTTGAAGAAGTGGTAGAAACGTCATGCAAAAAATCATTTCCAAAAAAAATCTGGTTGGTAAGTATGAAACTGCAGCGGAGAGCAGAAACCAATTGATCAGCAAACTCTAGAATAACTAGGAGGTTTTACTTCCCAAAAAGTTTCAGAGTTTCCACTGTTAAATGGGAAGGTCAAATAACCTCTTTAAAATGTGAATATAGAGTCTGGAATTTTAGTCAATTTGTTTCTCCTGAATATAAGTGTGAAAATTTTCGCCGTGTCTCTATTTGCCAGTAAAATCAGGAACAATTTCAAGCATGTGTACAATTGGGCATCCATCTATTAGCAATAAGAATTCCTCTACACAATTCCTTCAATTATCAGCTTTTCCATTTGTCTAACAACTCAACAAGTAATCCTGATAATCAACAGGGATCTTGATATATGTTGTTCGTGTATGAGAATTCGACTAAATTCCTTTCCCGAATTGAAAACTGTTAAACCCAATTGCTTGTCCTTCAATATTACATGTTTCATCAGATAAATGACTTAGATGATTGTCAATAATCAAACAATTTGTACCATTTGGACTACAAAATTTGTTATACTCTTTCTCGCCTGTCTTCCATACACTTTGAAGAGAGAAATCGGTACAAGTATTAAGACCAACATGTTCTGCTCCATAAGAACCATAACCACTATCTACAGGGTAAATAGACACTTCTGAACACTCCTGTTCTCGCCCCCTATTTACATGATTGTCTGGAATGTTCACATCATTTTCCGGTTCGAGGTTTAGTTTCACAGGAGAATCTGTACTTTCCCTCGTCCTGTATGGAAAACTGATGAAACCAGGTACTCCTGGACCCTGCACTTGTGCAAAAGGGTATCGTTTGTTTATGTGCATCCCATCTGTGTTGTTGAGCAACTTATGCTGCATTTCTGGAAGATTCAATCCACCAGACCGGTAACACGAGAAAGATTCTTTAGGCTCCCAAATGTCAATTCCATGCTGTAGTTGTCTACTTGGAAACCTGTACCCTAAACCTGGACCAGCATAGTCTAAATCATCATCCCATAGAGAGGGAGTGAGGCTAAAATTCTGAGATGTACCTTGGAAGTAAATATTTTCAATCTTGTCACACTTTTGAATATCCTTATAAGATGAATCCCACAAGACCACACTGTTTCCTGAGGCAGATTCTTTTTCATTATACTTATGCTTGTCTTCATGTTCAAGTGGTGGACTGAAACAAACACTGTTCTCAGGCAAAGTCCATAATATCATTCCAGTTTCAGGACAGAAATCTTGCATATGACATCTAAAACTGTCTATATGATCTGGCGATTGCATATTAAAGCCTTTCATATGGGAAATTTTTTGGGATTTATAATTTATGTCGTACCACTGTGTTAAGCCTTGCTCATCCCTTTTCATTGGCAATGAGTCAAAAACACAATACCTATTAGATTGCAGGATGTCTGTAGAAAGAGGAAATTCTTTGAAGTTCCATTGACAATCATAATCATTGGAACACATTCTGCTCAATCTAGAAGGGAAGGGTAGAAATTTAGTATCAAGAATGTTTTCATGATCAATGCCAACCCCTTGAGTCATTTGCTGCTTGGTACATAATGAATCTGTGCTCAAATCCACATCTGCTAACCCATTAAGACTGTATTCATAGCCATCATTATCATAGTGATGAACTTTATCTGCCTCCAATGAAGAAATTAATGACAAAGAATCTTCATGCTGAAAATTTGAAGTCTTGATCTTCAAAAGCTTATTACCATGGTATGTACATCGGCATCCCTCTGCATTATTTAAAACATCAAAGGAAGTACAAGATTTCTGGAAATCATACTTTAAGCCCGGAGAAATAGACATTTCTGGATGGAAGTTTGACAGTAAGGGATTATTCTCTATGCCAATTGATATGTCCTTCTACAAGACAATTAGTGTCAATTAGAACAAATGCTCAAGAACGATTTTCATTTGGTCATTTCTCTATTCCTATTTATGTGCCAAAGTCTCATATCCATTGGCAGAACCAACTGAAATATGTTAATGTTGAACTTATTCTCTATGCCAATTGATATGTCCTACAAGACAATTAGTGTCAATTAGAACAAATGCTCAAGAACAATTTCCATTTGGTCATTTTTTTATGCCTTTTTATGTGCCAAAGATATCCATTGGCAGAACGAAACTGAAATATAATAATATTAAACTTTACATACAGAGCATTCTAGATCCTCCTCATGGGATGCAGTACCAATAATGCTATTATTTGGAAACTTTAGTCTTTGCAGGAGAGTCGTTATGGATTTTGACCTGCATAAATCTTTGACAATTGGTGTCAAATCTTAAAAATATGTAGAAAACCTTTTAAATGCAAACTCTATGCTAGAGGTTTGAGCATCCCAATAAATCTTACCCATACAAAATTATATTGTATTTCAATAAATAAAAGTATTATGTTGCCCTAAAATAAAATACAATTCTTGCCTAAAGCATACTAAATATTTTAGTGTTTCCGCCAGAATCTTGATAAAGAATGTTTGCACACACGTACTTGCATGAATTCTAAGAATGATCTAACAAGTAATGCAATATGAAATTAACTCACAAAATCAAGAATGGTGCAAAATCAGGAACCTCTCAATAGCTCAAGTGGTGTGTACAAATAGGAGTGTTATGTAACTCTTTTATGAGAATATTTCTAAAATAAGGAGGAGAGTTGTATTCCAAAATGGGAATGTAACTCCTATGACACACTATAACACGTAAGTCCATGTCATGAGGATTATTCATGTAAATAGGAGCCATCTTCTTAGCCTTGAATTAGGCATGCAAAGCCTATGAAAATATGTTTTGCATAATGGTTATATTAGGTTTTACTTTATGTAAATTGAGATAACCATCTGACTTAATTTTGAATCCTATTTTTCAACAACGAGTTCGAAAATCATATATCAACATGCCTTACAATACGTTTAGTAGTGGACATGATTACCTCAGAATGATAACGCCAGTTAGCATGAGCCTTGTACAATGTAGATCTAGTTAAAACTAATTTTCATTAGTTTATTTGAGAGGCTTTTGAATGGGTGATGAGGGGTAGGATTGTGAGTTTTTTTAATCAGTTCGGAGGGCTATTGAAGTATCCCTTATGGATTCTATGTATACAACAATTTATTAGGAACATAGCTATCAAATGGAATGGGTATTTGACAGCGATTGCCTTTCCAAAGGGATCGAGATTCATATTTGTAGTATATAGCCTTTTGCAAATGCAAAATACTATACACTATCGAAATATTGATTTGACAATTGAAACAAATAGTTTAAAAATAAGGGAAATATATAAAAAAACGAAATATATATTCGCACTTATACTTGCAACAAAAAATACTTAAAACTATTAAACACTAATCTTGTTTGATAATTAGCATGCTATTTTCTCCATCGAGAATTGCAATATGCACAAAAACTTTTTTATGATGAAAACCAGTACAGACATTTAAAACATATATTTGAAAAACAAAGTCACAATCAATGCTTTTATGGATGCATGATATTTCTCTGCCAAGCGAAAATTCACATCAATAACTAGTGCAGAAAATGTACATGGCAATCTAACCTCCATTTGGAATGTGTTGGGCTCGAAAAAAAAGCTTCTATGCTATAAAAAAAAGGACTTACAAATGGTTCCAGTTGTACAGCCAACTACGATTTCTGAAATGCACTATATCATGGTTGGTAGTAGAACATTTGTTAATATAAAACAATTTTTCTATATATACATTTTAGTGAACATGACAGTTGGTCGTGAACTACAATGATTTTGGTGAATATAGTGCAGTTCAGTGACAGATGCATTAAAAAAGTTGTATCATCAAGTTGAATAGCGGATGGATCAAGATAGATATCAATATTTATGTATATCACACGACACAAAGTGATTGGTCACATGGTGGGTACAGTAAAATGGACAATCAAATTAACTACTGGCTAAAATACACTCTATTAGATGCAAATGGACGACATAGACCCAATGTTATGCATGTAATTGTTTATGCATGGAAATTACAACGATCCGCGATTGGGGCCCTCACCCATGGTTCAAAAAGTACCGAGTACATTAAGTATATAATTGTCACTACAACAATGAAGGATACAAAATGCCAACCAGATGAGGTCCCCAGAGAAAGAGAGTACCTGTACAAGTATCTTAGAATACTAACTTAAAAGGTAAGGGAGACCAGACTAGTGCATTATACAAAAACAGGCCCACTGATTCAATGATGAAGACAATCAAAGACACCTTGTCAGCCTTGAGAATCAGTCAGAGTCTTAAACCTTGATTTTTCACGTCAGACATTAGGTTGACATACCGTATTATGCAATTTTGTCTAGGAGTTCCTCCTCACGTGCAAGGATTAGAGATGGTGTTGCTCTATTGTTTGGGCCATACTGGTCAGCATGTAATCAAAATGTCCTATTTTCATTGCACGCAATGCCTATCCCTCATACAAGGATAAAGTGCAAAGTTGATTTTAGAAATTGGAGTGTCGCTTCATGCCCCACTTAAGAGGTGCATTCATAGCCTAGTTTGAGCAAGTATCAAGCAATTTATGAATAGCAACATACTACTACCTAGAAGCTTCAGAAAATGTTGAAACACCCAAGACATATACTTCAACAACTTTACAAGAGAACAGAAATTAAATTTCCACATTTATGGCGAAGATAATTCAATTGAAGGAATCGTTAGAGATGTACCAACAAGACAAGATGAATATTTAAAATGACACCTTGAGATAGGACCCCGCAAGGGTCTGCGACTAAACAAACAGAAGATTAATAGTGGAATTCTCATTAGAAAAAAGACTAGGTAATACAAGTTTTGAGAGTTTGAGGGCTAATACCGTATGGAAGCTGTTGATTCTCATTTTACACCGATTGGCATTCTACAATGGTAGCAGGGGGTGGACTGTTGCCCATAAGACTGATGCTGTAAATTAGGAATTTAAAAGAGCCCCTTTTTTTCAACTCGAGTAGAACCATTGTTTGATGCTGAAACATGGAAGTAGACTAGATTTGTACACCATTTGTACAAACCAGTCAGTGGAAATTAATTGTTAAGAAGATAATGAAGTTAATAATTGATATTATTTACCAAAAAAAAAGCAAGGGCCTTGAGATGGATCTCTTGATATTTCTCAGATAAATGTATGCAAGCCCAAGGGCCTTGACCAATGGGATCTCTGACATTTCTCAGATAGATGATCATTGAAGATATATAATACTGCTTGGTGAACCTGTGATCATGTTTAATACCATGAAGCTACGTAATCAAGAATACATTAAATGTACCCAAATGAATGTTTTAAAGCAAAAAACAAGAATTGTACTTCATATGAACAACAATCATTTCCACTTAAATTAGATTTAAGACAAAGCACGAGGGACCCCCTTGCAAGCAACAATGCACAGAGATTTGCTAATAGAAAGTCATTGAAAACCCTATTTGAATGTATATCTTCACAAACGTATTGTAGTGACCTAATGGGAATATTCTAGACTGGAATGTTGCAGCTGGAGAGGATAATAAAGTTGTCTCAATTACATCTTCGTAGACCAATATAATGCGGTTCGTCATGTGACAGTCCTCTACAATCAACATTACAAGAAGGGTCTGCGACCTTGCTAGTGCATCTTGTGAAAGAATTGCAGAACCAATATTCGCATTGTTCATTTTACACCAACGTCAACTAGCAGTCAATCAGTAACTTCCAGTGGCAATGAGTGGCAGTTTCCTATGTTGCTTCACGGCATGTCAAGTGGCGACTGGTCAACAACAGCTCGTGCTACAATTGAGAATGCACCTGTTCTTATGCAAACTGTAACTGTGAAATTCTAACTTTCATTTGTGTGAGCAGAAGGTGAACCTATGTTATCCTCTGATGTAGAAAATGATAGTACATTTTGCAACCAGCACTCAAGTGTATGCAGTTCATGGATCTTGAAAAGGATATATACTATGGAGATCCAAAAAACCACTATGAGGATGATACAGATTGTTTGCATGCCCTGAGTATCTAGCATCAAATAGTCATATGTAAACACACTCCAATCTAGACAAATCAGTTAGGAAGGTGGAGCTAAGCTCCCTTCATTTATATCACAGCGAAGATGGGCATGCTCAGCAGAGGTGAGCATACTGTAATTGCAGGGTGTGCCAAAGTTTTTTACCATGTTCGCACTAGAATAGAATGTTCGGAAATATATTATGCATAGTGTTCCACATTATGAATTCGTTGTGTAGTGTTACTGCTATAATAGTTATCTGTTGTGAGAGTCTATAACCTATAATATTATAGCCATGTTACAAGGTTGAATGGTAAATCGTAATAAACTATTGATTAGGTAAGATCCGTTTTAACAAGTATTTTACGTGGCTATGATTCATAGGAGATTGTGGAGTAATTGTAGGAATGTGAGTTGTTAGTGAACAACAGATTGGTCCTATACTAGGAGTGACCCCTGGTATTATCTTGCTCGTCTTCCTACATTTGTAAGCCACCATTCCATCATTCCAGGATGAATAGATGCTGTGCAGTAGCCATTATTATTAAGAAATGGTGTAGAATTAGCAAAGCGCTAAAGAAATATCTGGCAATGTAAGTACTAGAGACTTTGCACAAAATTGCATCTGCTCAAATGACATTAGGCAACCGCCTTTATTTACCTATTGTAGGGATGATGGTTACATGGTTACAAAACAGTTATCAGTTATAACTGCATCCAGAACCGAATGGTTCGTTATATAGTTCAACACCCCCTACTCAACATGACTAAACTTTTGTCCCATATTAATGTCTACATACTTATTTCTTAAAGCTTACCACTATGTTTAGTCGTTAGCATCATATAAGATTGTACCCAATAATAAGGGTTGATACTTCTCCAATTTAAATCAGCAGTCCATGATTGTGTTGCGGATATTGTGGCAACCCTGTTTGTAGATCATTTGGGATATATCTTGAAATTTTCAAAAACAGTGATTCATATTCAACCTTAACCTATGGTGTTGCTTATTTCTTCTTGATCTGTTTGATAAAATTGACCAGTGATGAATCACCAATTGGCTGAGAGTGATCAGCCCCATCTCCAGAGTGCTGATAACTCAAGAACCTCGGAGAGGTGGATTGTTCCCCTATGGTTCTCAGGCTTGGGCGGCCTTATGCTTTGGAGTACCTGTGACAGACCACCTCAAGTTGCAACTCATGCAATCGAAGTCAGCTCGATCAATGTCTACTTGATCAACACCATGTAGTGCATCATCCAACTGTTCTCGATAAGAGAAATGTGACCATTTGTACAGTGTGGAGTTAGAACCAACTCCACAATAGTCAGACTTATGAAATAACCATCTTCGTAGTAGTAGGAGCTGAGAACCAACTCCCCTCAAATTTATCACTTCTTACGCTTCATATGCCCATCTATCCCCCTACTATTGGGAAAGATCGTTCACAACATAATGAGCAAATTGTTCAGTACTCTACTATCCTTCGATCTGAAATACCTCTGAGTGAGTGGCTGGGCAAATGCCATCTCACCAACAAATTGTTCTTCATTAATGAGGACTATTCAGTCCTAAACCAAGGCTAATGTCCGCCTCTCGTACTTCCCTAGTATAATGGATACCTCCCTCAGCATAATAGGTGCATGTAGGTTGACTATCATCCAAGTCAACAGATGTGTGTGAGGAATGGCTTCCTCCCAATTTCATCTGCAGCCTCCTACACATCCTGTATGGTGGAGTTGTCCTCCACATGTGCATTCATGTTGATCGTAGCCGGATCAACAAGCCAATACTAACCACCTTCCCCAATACCAAGAGCAGTTATCTGTCTTTGTTTCACGTCAGAGACAACACACTGCCGAGAGAAATTCCCACAGAAATATTGGGATTTTTAGTTAATTGACGAATAGATAGAGAGATTCTTTTATGCAAGTTGGGTACATATCTAACATTCCTGTACCAACAAGTTTATGAGCATTATTCAATACAAGGCATATATCTCTTATCCCTCTCTACTGCAAGTGATTCTCCATCAGCTAGTACTACTGAATTCAAAACGATTTGTATTTGCAGTAAATGATACATACTAGTCCCTTCGACATGAAAAATGGTTGGATGCGCTAGAGTCAATGATCCAACAAGTAGTACTATCGTTTGAGCATGATGTCATGAGAGCATAGAAAGCATACTCTTCCTCATAACCATGTTCATCTGCAACTACTGCCACATTTGCCTCATCTCGCGTGCCAGTTTTTTATTTAGAACTTATTCTCTTTGTTGTGTTGAGAAAGATCATATTGTCCCTTCCAGTAATCCTTTTTGAGATGCTCAAACTTACAACAACAATGACATTTCATCTCGTGTTTGGAAGATTCACCAAAGTGACGTCTCCACTTTCTCTTTGACTGAGCAACAATGCATTGTCTGATTGTCCAGAGCTGGGCTCAATTGCTTGTCTCTTCTTACGTTATTTTTGTGGAAAATTAGAATTGACCTGATCAAACGTCAAGGTCTAGCTTTCTGTTGTCAAATGTAGAGCCTCCACTAATGCTTCATAGGAGGGCAGCAAACTATTAAGAACAAGCACCACCAAGTCGTCATCATAATTGAGTTGGTCTCAGAGATCTTTCATCTGAAGATGTTTTGACAAGGACTAGTTCATCATTCTTGCTGAAAAAAAGTAAATTCCTTGGGAATAAAACTCGACTCTTTTCTGAAGTCATGTATTTGTTCTTCAGATTGGTCCATAGCACACTTGCCTCAGTGTCATTCTGGAGCACATGTATTGAATCATTTGATACCGACAACAACAACAACAAGGCCTCCATATCACGCTTGTCATAATTCACAAAGTCTGCAATAGGCCTTCATCACCAAGAATGATTTTTTCACAATCTCTATATGTTGCAATCGTCATAATCTTGTGACTCTAGACATTGTAATTCAATCCAATCAATTTCTACACCTCTAGCAAAACAAGATTCTGAATATTGGCCATTTTTCACACAATACTTGATTTCTGGTTGACAAATCGATGCAACTGAAAATTACAATCTAAACTCTAAAGATTTTATTTTTGACCCGCAAATTTGATGTAAGCGGGAAATATAAAAAGGAATATGAAGTAAAACACAGCAAACTTCAAATTTTGATTTATATCTGTATAATAAAATTATTGTGCCCTAGACCACCACACGACATACAACGGATGGAATACAGGCAGAATCCCATGCCCTAACAAGTCCTAGTCTGTGACTATTTTGATCTTTTACTGGTCATGTCCTAGCAGGGAATTACTACTGGAAATCAATGAAGGTAAAAATTGCCCTTATTTCAGAAATTAATGGTGTTTTGTTTTGCAAATTGCAACTATGCACAAACAACCCTTGAAATGACTGTGAAAGTCAAGTTTTCTTCTTCACCTCCATTCTGTTTAGTGACGTACCCTCAAAAATAACCAATTGGCTATGACTTTTCCCCACGTTTCTACCCTACAACGTCAACGAAAGGCTTTTCACAACATAGCAAATAAATGAGCAACATGAGGTGATAGATGTTTCTCCTACCATTCATGAGATGGTTATTTCTCCTACTATTGCAAAGATGGTTATCCCTCCTATTGTGGAGTTGGTTTTTACGCCTACAGATACTGCAAAAAAAGATCACATTTCAGTTTTTTCTCTCCGGAAATTTGGATGAGGGGACCTACATAGTGTTGCCTAAAGATTTTCTGGTACTTGAACGTGTTCGTTTGGGTTGCAAATCGATTGAGTCCCTGTGCAGACTTGAGCAGGCTCCACGAGCCTGGTACACTCCCTTTGATCAGCATCTCCAAGATTCTAATTTCAGAATTATGGAGGTTGGGCTGAAATTATCAGTTATTGATGAATCACCAATGGTCAATTAATCATTCTACACCCAATTGGTGGACAACCTGTCATATCTTATGTCCACATGACCAGATCATGGTTTTGTCGTTAACTTCCCTTTTCAGTTGTCAACACCGAAGCTCATAAATTGGACACTAGCAACACATCGTATGACTACTACAGATTTCATAGTAATATTTAAAGAGCAGCCTACACTTTTAATGACTAAACTCCTTGGTTTTATTGTATTTGTAAAAATAAAGTCTCGCTTTAATCATTAAGGGGGGAAATTAAAGTATATTTTAATGTTTAATGAACTATTATTTATCAACTAATGTTCAATTATGAACTTCCACTACTATATTGTAACCTCTTTCAACATAATAAATACAAGCACCACACACCTCTCAATATGTGGTGTGTGCCTTTCCAATTTCTCTTCATTCTCTCTCTCATCTTCTAACTTAAATAGCTAATGGAATTTGCAGAATTCCAATATATCGTCCAACTTGAACTCTACTCCAAATTGACACAGTTGAATGCTCTAAGAACTTAGAATTAGTTTAGTGTGTTATTGGAAACACAAGCACAACTTGTAGTATTGAAATATGAATGTAAACAACCATGACAACTTAAAAGGAAAAGAAACAGAATGGGCACCGAGACTTTAACCTAGAAACCCCAGTCTGTGGAAAACATGCTTATAGCTGCAATAGCTCAGCTTCTTGCTCTTATGACCAAAGACATTTACAAAGAGATTGATTAGAAAAAATAAAACAAAAACTACTTTTCACTCAATCTTCTTTGCTCTGCACCTTTGTTCCCTCCTACAAAAAACTGAATACCAACTTTGTCTCTCACACACTTATGCTTACAATGGGATTTGTGCCTCATACTTATCGTGCTCTGGGAATGTCCTTTCGTGCACTACAGGACTCCCAAACAACTCAAAATTGAAAATATATTGTCATTCTTACATTACTCTGGATGTTCAATTCACTTGGTGAAACTGCTGATTTAAGCAAACCGACAATTTTGAAACTGCCGAGGTGGTTACATAACCACCCCAGAAATAACCAGCAGTTACTAAACTGGTTCCTATAAAGACTGGCAGCTATGTAAACGCCCCTTTAGGGAACTGACAGTTATGCAACCACCCTCTACATATAACAACAGTTTAGTTACGGTACAAAAAATACTCAAGATGATCCTTGTCTGCGAACTGATTTCAGTTCCTCTCTAGTTGGATAAAAAACAAGTTCATTTTTCTTAATCCCTATGGATCATAACTCCCTTATGGAAGGCTTTTGGTCCAACAAAATCTTAGTGGTTGAGCAGATGTGGGAAGAGTTCTCCCACTTTCTCCTTGAGGTACCATCTTGCATACTCTGGTGTCGTCCATTAGTTTGAGGATGAAAAGTAGTACTCATTTGGAGATTGGTATCCATCTTGCCCTACAAGGCAGTCCAAAATTTCCCTAAAAACTTGGAATCTCTATCTAAAGCAAGGGACTTACTTGGTCAACCCAAAATGCACCCAAACATTAGAAAACAACAATCCAGCTGCTTCATGTCCTTTTACTGTCTTCTTTCATGGAATCAAAACACACATTTTGTTAAATCCATATACAACATATAGATAGTCATGTCCATGCTTGGACATTCACAAACCTCCCACAAAATCCATAGAGATACTTTCCCATGGTCTAGTAGGCACAAGTAGAGGCATGTAAAATCCTTCTTTCTTAACCTTAGGCTTGTTTGTACAACATAATTAACATCCTCAAGTGAATCTAGTTACTTCTAGCATATTGGGCCAATGCATATACCTTTGCGAGTGAGCCATGGTTATAGCAACACCAGAGTGGCCCTAAACTTTGGAAGTATGTGCTTCTATCATCAATAAAGTCTTTCTCCCTCAGGCACACAGGTTATCCAACATGTAGAGTAACCCATATTTGAGGTAGCATTCACCGTTGTCTTCGAGATCAACTTTCTTAACTTGCAACTATTGGAATGTATGCTCAAAATCTACAGTGTATATGCTTCCTCATAAGCCTCTTTTGTTAAAGGCTCAAGTTCTAGAGCTATTGTCAAAGCCAAAACTTGCTTTGTGATTCATGGCCAAGATAACATATCTACCACAGCATTTTTGCTTACTTTCTTGTACTTAATCACCAAACGAAATTGTTGAAGAAAGCATGTCCATTTGTAGTGCCTTGCTTGCTAAAATTTAATTTATGCTTGTAAATATTGAAGAGGTTTGAGGTCTGAGTGCACAATAGTTTTTTTCCCCAAGAGATAATGCTTAGATTTCTTGATTGTTTGTACCATGTACTAGCACATATATTTCTTTATCATATACAAGATACCCTCGTACAACATCAAAAAAATACCTTTGAATGATAATAGACCAACTTACCTCCTTGCAACAGAACTACCCCATAGCATATTGTTAGCTAAAATGTGCCCCTACCCATTTCTATTAACCTTGTGCTCGCCAAGCTCCCTAAACACTCATCTCTTTTGCTTGTTCATGGTACTTTTTTTAATACCGTAACTTGCAAAGCATTGTCCAAGTTATGAGGCACTCAACTCCGTCACATTGCATATCCACATTGTATCATGCGGCTCACCCACTACTAAAAATCCTTGGCCCATCCTTCCATACTAAATCTTAAGTTGTGCCACACCACTAACCATTGTCCCCTATCGTAGAGTGCTAACGCATCATCTCCGCATGCTTCTTCCCCTCTTTCACCAACAGTTTTGACTAACGCTTCCTTGCCGCCCTTCATTTATTCTTGTCACATCATGTTGTCAACCCACAAAATGTCGTGAAGTATCGCATGCCGCGGATGCTTTTCCAGAGTTGCATAACCCATAAAACACCAACTCAACCCGCAAAATATCATCCACAACCATGTTGGTATTTCTAATCCGAGGACCGTTGTGTGAAGTCACAATGCGCTATCTTTTGCCACAATACTTTTTCCCATGCTACGGAATATTGTCAATACCCTACCCTATTGCTCAATTACATCCTTAGCGTGGCAACATCTCTTCCATAATTTTGTGCCTATTTGATGATCTGGAAAGATCTCTTTCAGCTCATGGCACTTTCTCTATTTTGCCATGAACCCAAATTGGTTCGTTCACTATGCCGCAAATCACAGCCTCTGATCATTGTCGTCTCGCATTTATGCACCGAATTACCCTTGTGTCATAGGAATGTTGTGAGGGTCATGGAACTCACCTTTCCACCTTTAGTGATTGCAAAACTTAATGCCCAACCTAATGCAATGCAAGTGGGGCGATAGTATAGATCTTCACGCCACATGACACTACTAGCATATAGCAGATTCAAGCAGTTGTTTGTCCCCTCCTAATGCATTGTTCACACCTAGGACATCCAATTGCCCGTCAAGATCAGATCTTGGTGTCACTTCATGTAGCAAGGGACGATCTGCCATTCTTCATTCATGACATATTTGACTTGTTTTTCAAGTCGTTTCCCTCTATTTTTCTCTATACAGGACAACGTTTTCTCTATACAAGGACAACTTATCTATTCTAAGGGCTTTTATCGGCTGGTTCTTCTTCTCCTCTTTGGAATTCAATTGAATTCTCAACTTCTATGTATGATGTTTTAGCCTCTATATTGATGAATGTAATGCATACAAGGCCTCTTTTGCAATCAAATACAGTTGTGTATACTTGAGCAATGGTTAAGTTGTTGTGGCTTATATCTGCCCTACTCTTCTCTCTTGTCTGCCTGATCTCTAGTAGATCATTCTTACCTATTATTATGCTATGATATGTGTGTGTGGACTATACTTGCATTTGTGTAATATATTTTATTGTCCTCAAACATGAAGCGGAAGGAAAATCCCTATTTCACTATTAGCACATCGCCAATCCCCTTTCCCTTTATTTCTCTTATCCCATTTGCCTCACAGTTGTTAGATTAGGAAGCTAGTGATAGCGTTAGGAGTGGAAGTAGATGAGAACCAACACTCTCTAGAGATTTGCTTCAAGTCGCAAGTCCCACACTTGAGAAGAGATTCTATGTTGTGTTGTTAGTGAATAAACTTCATGAGCGGACACTTTCAACCTCCAACAATTTTGACACGCCTGGTGGGACAAATTGTTTCTTGCTACAAAAATTGTAGCACCAATTGATACACAAGAATCTTTGTTTTGAATATATAGCTAATTTTTGGTGTGTTCTTAGCTCATTTGGTTATGTGAACCATATATAAGCACCTAGCAGCTCCACCCCACTTTGTTTCCAAAGATCTAGCGACCGCAACACATGAGAAGAATAGTGACAGGAAGTTGTGCTCGACGGGAGGGAGGTTTTGAGTTTTTGCAACTTTCTCCAAGAAGAAGAAGTGGATGTGTTCAACAAGTGACTTGCCCCATTCACAAAACTCAATCCACCCCTCCACCAAATAAGCCCTTCTTTGCTTTCCCAAGAAACCTCTGTCCTATAATCTTCATGGTCACACAAAGGTATCTCCCTTTTTTTACCTTCAATGGAGTTGGTCCTTTAGCCTTGAGTGCATGGAATGCAACCTTGTATCTACTCTCAAAAGCCTCCCATACTTCACTGACGAAAATGCAGTCACGCCCATTGACAATATCCAAGACATTGTCAATCTATGCTTCGTTCATCATGTCATTTAAGATGATGTTGTTGTGAGGTTGTAAGCTTCTTCAATCAACGGCAAAGCTCTTGATTGCTATAAAAGTATCCCCTCTAATCCATTGCATGATTGGGACGAGTTGGGAGAAAGACTCTGCAACCAATTTCAAGAAAAAGGTGATAACATGTCACTTATGGAGTAGTTAACCAACATCGAAATAGCTCCTACTAAAGTACTACCTAATTTCCACTAGAGATTCTGGAAGACTTGGGATAGAATCTCACCTCAGATACGTCCTTCACCCTATACAGCTTTTTTGTACTCCCTCAAAGCCTTAAATTTCGACATTAAAGTCATACAATTTACGGGTAGCATTGTGTTACCCAATACTTATGATATATCAATCCTAGCTGAAAATAGTCTAATCTAAGTTGGAAAGTTAGCTCTTAGGCCACTTATGCCTCCATTTTAAGAAATGTCAAATACTAGCACTTCTATAACATAGCCTTTGGCTACCATACCCAAACCTGAAAAAGTTCAAGTTGTTCCCAATAACTCTTCTAATGAGCTAGAAGAACTCAAAGCCATATGCAAAAACATGGTAAATGGCTCCATCAAAAGGCAACAAGCTCAATCAGCTCCTAGACCATTCCAACCTTATAAACCAGATTATCAGCCAAACAGAATGCAAAATCCAGGTCAAATAGTCCTTGTTGATTCGTTACAACAACAGTTCCCTATTCTCTCTAATCCAAACAAGGTGTTAGTTCCTATTCGAAACAACATGGCTGAAGAAATGAAATGGTGTTACCTATGTGGATTGCAACATAATTCAAATAGTTGTGCCTATGGAATGCAAGCCAAGTATTGATGACACAAAGTTTTGCAACACAATAGCCCCCACAAGTTGAACCAAATAAGTCTCCAATGTCGTCACCTGAAGGGAGCATGCATGTTGGTTGGAAATTGACTTTTGTGCAACAAATGTCCATAGTTTTGGCACATCAAAGCCTAAAGTTCAATTAGACTATAACAAGCGGGTAAAGAAAAGGACATTGGACAAACCCATTCAAACCGCGACACCTTTTTGTTGTTCCTTGAAATCTGCCGAGCCTACCGCCAAAATAAGAACCCCCAACAAGGTGACTCTGCCACCTAAAGAGCCACCCTCCACAACCACGTGGATGCCTAAAGCCTCGTACCCCCTAATGGAAAAACCAAGGAAATATGGGTCAACATACAACCAATAAAGGCACCAATTTGGCCCCTTGAATGTGGTTGATCAAACGAAAACGACCAACATGACATGGGATGCCCTAGCCACAGATGAGTCTCTTGCAAGAAGCTTTGAAGCAAGTGGATTACACCTCCAAGCCAACCATGAAAGCGACTCTAGAAGCTTCCGAGCTCCATCATTCGAGCCCAACAAAAGAAGGTACCCAAGGAAAGCCTCCTCCTTTCTACCTTTCTCTAATTATTGGACTACACCTTGTCCACAATTACGTGACTGACTCCAGAGCAAGTACCTCTGTGATGCCCAAGCAAGTAGCCGATGTTTTAGATATCAGTTACAACCATGTAAGCAAAGGTGTTGTTTAATTGGATGGCACTGTTGTCAAAACACTTGGCATCATCAAGGACTTGAGCGTCAGGCTGCATGTTTGCCCGTGCATAACACTGCCTCAAGAAATAACAATAATCTATATTCCCCCATGTTTGTCATCTGCTTGTCTAAAGATTTCACCGCCAAAATAGGAGGTTACGTATCACTGGATTGGTCTCACATGCTCCTAAGAACCACATGTCATGCAAAGGTGACAATACAGAATGAGTGTATCACCCAGTTCCACGTAGAAATATTTGATCTATAGCCTATAGAAGCACAACGCACCATCCAAGATGAAGGGAAGGAAGAATTTTCCACTATTGATGAGTCAAGCAAAAGGATACCGGATGAACAATTAGACCAATGGGCTCAAGACAGGTGGGAGTTCAAACCCTATGAAGTTTTTGAGGAACGTGGCATCGGTACATATTGTATCCAACAAGAGAGCACCAATTTCCATGAGTGCTTAAGGAGGAAAACTCAAACTGTGATATATGGAAGATATTCTTTAACAGTTCCAAATGCAAGATTGGCACTGGCAATGGTTTTGTCTTAATTACCCCAAGTAAGGAAATGAATTTCTACTCCCACAGGCTACAATTCAACTTCTCCAACAATGTCGTGGAGTATGAAGCTCTAATCCAAGGTCTCCAAATTGCTAAAAAGAAAGGTTTCATGCACCTACATGTGTATGGAGATACCAAAGGTGGTCATCATGTGTATGGAGATACCAAAGGTGGTCATCAAGCAAGTAAGATCACAATGCCTTACTCAAAACCTACAGACATAAAGTATAGGATCTTATTGAAGGATTTGATGCTTTTAATATCCAAATAGTCCCCGGAAGAGAAAATGCAAAAGCAGACAAAATGGCAGTTATTGATGTCCAATTTGATCCACCCATAAACCTAAAAGAAGACAAAAGACAACAAATAAAGCTCCTGGTCAAACCTTTTGTGCTTAACAACAGTTGCTATTGTCAAGTTTTCGACAGTGACAGTCAAATCACCACCTTCATTCAATAAGAAGGTGAGTTCTCAGAGGAGTTGCAACCCAGATTGCAGTAAGCTTATGATAGCCAAGTGATTCAGCTGAAGATGAACAAAATTTCCAAGGGACTCATGACCTTTGGAAAGAATGTTCAACTTTGATGATCAATACAAGGGAGAAAAGAGGAACATGGTGATCAAAGATGAAGATTACCAAGAAATTACAATAGACTCTAACAAATCTCTCAAGTAAAGAAAAGGTATGTAGTCCAGACCAATAAGAAACATTTATGTAAACTCTAACGTGTTCCTAATACTTGCGATTGATGTAAAATGTAATTGTAGGCCAAGTGGGGTGCATGTTCCATGAAACAAGACAAGGCCGCTTAGCTGGTGATTGAGGCATTTTTGCATGAGCCTTAATGGTTTTAATTGTACCTTTATCTTTGAGGTTGTGAATGTATGATATTAATGTTGGACAATGGTTTGCGTCATGTCCAAAAATACGATGATAATCAAAAAGGGTGTATCAGGCTGCCAAGAGAGCTTCTTAGTAGAGTGATGCTGCGTAACAAGTAATGTTAGTAAGTTATGAGCAAGCAATATAGACAATAGCTCTTGAGCAGTGTCTAGATGCTCAAGAAAAGTAATAGAGCTAAAAGTGAAAATATGATCAAGTACATTAACAGTGTGTTGCATGATATCAGGGTTAACCATAGTAAGTATCTTGGGAACGACACAATTATTATCGAATGGACTCAAAAGGCATCGAAAAAGTCTCGGGCATTATTGAATTACAAGCATCAGAAGCATATGCGGTAGAAACATTTGGCTTTGGAGGAGAAGTGTACTTAGTATTTGTCATAGTGGACTTAAGTCGATAATGCCCAGAGCTAGTAGAGACAAAAAGAGAATGAAACATGGATTCATCCTCATCGATAGGATTGAAATTAAGCTTACGCAAACTCTCATCAATAAGTTCTATATGATCATCATCACTATTGGAGTAATCAGTGATGATACCATCTTGTTGCTCTGCATTAACCAACAAGTCGGGAGTGGCAGAAGCAAGTGTAGAAGGTAGTACAGTTTGGGGTTGACCCACATGGCCCTCAGCCGTAGAGAAACAAGGTAAACTCAAGATGTGCTCAACTAGTGGTGCACCAAAGGTGTAGTATTAGAACTTTTGCTTGTCTCACCAATCACATGTGCAACTTATCCATAGATATGGGTTGTGATGGAGGGGAAATAATAGGCTCATTAGAAGCATAGGAATCAATCTTGCAATACTTGAAAGGTTCTCCATCAGCAACAATAATGTACTCATAACCATCATGTATAAATTTGGCACATTGATGCAAAGTAGATGGGATAGCTTCCATAGTATGGATCCAAAGGCATCCTAAGAGGAGATTGTAATGAAGAGCATTGTCCATAATGTGGAATGTAGTAAGGAGCTTCTTAGGGCCAATTAAGATATCCAAAGTGATTTTACCCAGTGCAAATTGTGATATATTATCAAAGCCTCAAACAATAGTACTAGTCTTACCAATTGCATTCATTGAGATACCCATTTGTTGGAGCAAGGAGCCAAAGCATATATTCAAATCAGATCCACTTTTAATCAAAACACGCTTGATGAGAACCCTGAATGCGGGCAATAATATTGGTGGACATTGAACCATAATGTGCTTAGGAGGAACCTTTGTGGGAGTGAAAGTAATTGTCTTATCAATGTTTTTGAATGTGTCCCTAATATACGCAAAGAAAGAAGGTTGAGTATCATAAGGTAAAATAATAGACTGCAAAGCCTCATATAAGATGTCCTTGTAAACAAGTGCCTTCTAGAAATAGATATTTTAGCAAGGATATTGTTCAATTTATCCAATATATCATAACCCTTAAATGGAGCACTAGGCTTAGTAACAAGTGCATAAGGTGGTGGGGGGTAAAGGTGGATTGCCCCAACTGGTTGCTTATTGTGTCTTGTATTATCAACATAAACTATAGGTCCCATAGCAACCGAAGAGAGTGTGGCGACTCTTGGATAATTCATAGTAATAGGGATGATCCCAGATTGTATATCAATATAAGCAGGAGCTATTGAGGTTGAGCCATGAGACAAGTAGGATTAGTATGTGGGTCTCGTCTTTCTAGCCAAGTATGGGCGTGGATGTGGTTAAAGGGATGTTAACCCATATCAGCTTGAGGAAATGGACCCTTAGGCTTGAGGCGTAGATCATAAAAGATTTGTGGGTGATTCATGATGACACAAAGGATAACAAAGCCAAGAGCTAGCAAAAGGATTGTTTACCAAATAAAGGAGGATAAGCCCTAGGGCCATTGAGTGTTCAAGCAACGATTGGGTTCACCAAATGTGTACACACTAAATAAATGTCTTTTCGGTAGCTTAGTTTCTTATTTATTTAAAAGACATAAGGGTAGTACAAGTTGTGTATTCTTATTGATTAATAAACATTAATGTGCAAAATTGAATATAGCTCCCAAAGCAAATAACAAAATGAGATGAATCTGTGTGTGGTGGAGTTCAATTGACCCTAGTGGTCAAACCTTGTTGATTTGATCTAAGTATTGCACTACATCCCCTTGAAAGCAATAGCAAATTCCATGTAGTTCTTCTAGTGTATGTTCAATTGTGTAGGCAAATCTAAGCCAACCCCCTATCTTGCCCTCGTGTCTCTTGACGTAAAGATAGCGGGCATAACTATAGATAAAGTAGAATGTACCCTGCGCGATTGTAATATAGTGTGTTATGCTTGAAAATGCTAGATTGATTCCTTTTGACCCTTAGAAACTTTGGGAATGCCTTGTGTTGGTTTGACCTTGTTATGACTTGGCTTTGGGCCCTTTGAAGGCTTGTCGATAAGGAAGCTAGACTCTTGAACTTGGTTTGAGAGCTTCAGAATTGAGTAGTGGCTGCTCTTAGAGATGTGTTGTTATTTTAGGAAGATTTAGGAGAGCCTTGTATGCTTTAAGAAAGCACTTTGCAATGAGTGCTCTTGAAAGTGTTAGATGAGTTAATGAGTGCATTAGACTTGTTTATATAGGTTTCCGTAGGTTAGATGTTGCATTAAGGTCGAGCTATGGTATATGAATTGGCCCAAGAAAAGATATCGAATTGGAAAAGTGACCATTGGGTGGCGGAAGATGGGACCATATGGCATGGGGCCAAACCGTATGACGGTTTGGTCCCAACTATACAGTCCCAAATAGGCAACTTGTGGGATTGTGAAACTTTTTGGACGAGATGTGATAGGTTATGTGGGCGACTAAGCAGTGTGAGTAGGTAAGTCATAGAAAAGAGAGAGGGATAGGACACTTGGGTTTGGAATGTGCACACAATTCATACATAAGGTGCAAGGTCAAAGTTGTCATTGCCAAATTTAGGTGTCTACACTTCGCAAATACTTGGCAACTTAAAAATACTTACATTTCTTAAAAAACATAACTTTCATAAAAATGTATCAAATGAGTCTGTAAATCATGGGGTAAGTGTTTTCTATTAGATTCGAATATAATTATACAAAATCACATCACAATCCTAAGACAACCAACTAATAACTCTTATGAATTTATGATGATTTTCATTGAAATTCATCATCATAAATTCCATATCCATGCAAGTTACAAATTATAAGAATATACAATTTCCACTCCCCTATTCTAGTCAAATATTAGGGAGAGGATCTAGTGACTATAGTCCTCACACTCAACTGCATCTCCTCGCTCCTAGAAGGTTGTAACTGCAGCTCCACCCTTGTTCTAGATGGCTATAACTTATTTGCCTCATGTTTGACATCATCAACAATGATGCCATACAATAAAAATCGCTTATGCTTCTATTGCGCCTACAGCTTCCCTCTCGAAATCAACAATCTTGTCCTTTGTGGACATGGGTATCTCTTTTTCTTACACAGTCCAGTCACTAAAGGGATCAATCTCATCCAAATCAATAGGGTCGTATTATGTGTCCACATTTCTTGTGTGAAGCCGAAGATTGTATTGCAAAGAACTAGATTTGTCCCACGCATTTATTATGTTTCGCAAGTATTATGCACAGACTCACTGAGTACTCTAAGCGAATATTGTCTCAAAAATCACCTGTGACTCACCCGTGAGTTTTTTCAAAAAACTCATTTTTTAAAATTTCGACAAGTACTCAGTTTCCCAACTATAGGAGAAATAACCATCTCTACAATATTAGGATAAACAACCATCTCCGCCTCATCTACTCCCTCCTATTATGAAAAACCTTTCGCAGCAAGATGAGGAAAATGACTATGCTCTACTGACCTCCAAGCTAATGCCTTTGATTGAATGTTTTTCCCTACCATCTCACTATGAGTGGCTTTTCCTACCATCTCAACATGCGCCTCCTGCACACCCTAGATAATGGAGTCACCTTTCACAATTCTTTGAGTGGCAATTCTTGCCAACTTACTATGTCTCCCATCCATCCTATAGTCAGGGCATATCATCTGCCTACACATGAAGCATTGCAACCTCCCACACACTCTTTATAGGGGATATTCCCTCCACAACTAGTGCATGTAAGTTGACCCAAGCAATGTGAACAAGCCTATAAGGAATGTCATCCTCTAGCACATCCTATATGGTGGAGTCTCTCTCCACACGTGCTTTTAGGTTGATTGTAACAGAGTCAAAACACCTATACTAGCCACCTTACCTAATGGTTGGGGCAATTACCTGTTCCCGTTTAATATTTGACACAATACACTACTACCTAGAGAAATTTACAACAATGTTGGGATTTTTTATTAATTAACAAAGAGATAGGAAACTTTTATGCCTACTAGAAATATACCTAACACTCCTGACAATGAAGTTTACATTTTTCACTACTATACAAATATTCCATATCTCCTCTAGTGCAAGTGACTCCATCTACTAATAAAACTAAATCAAAAATTGCAATAAATATGACATACCACTCCCTATGACATGAAAAATGCTTCGATGCATCAGAATCAATGAACCGGCAAACAGTAGCACTATCAGGTGAGCATGATGTTGTGAGAACTATCTCTTCCTCATAATCCCATTTGGAAGCATCAGAATCAATGAACTAGCAAACAATAGCACTATCAGTTGAGCATGATGTTGTGAGAGCATTCTCTTCCTCAAAATCCCGTTCTTCAACTGCTGCCACGTTTCCCTCAGCCTGTGGCTTTTTGTCGTGTTGGGAAAGATCATATTGTCGCTTCCAGAAATCCTTTTTGATATGCCCAAATTTATGGCAATAATGGCATTTCACCTGGTATCTGGAAGGTTCGGCAAAGTGACGTCTCCACTTCCCCTTTGAATGAGTAGTCAATGCACTCTCTATTTGTCCAGAACTAGACTCTTGCTTGTGTCTGCATGTGTTTCTTTTGCAGCAAATAGGAACTAACCTGATCAAACCTTGGGGTTTGGCTTTCTGTCATCAAGTGTAAGGCCTCCACAAATGTCTTGTAAGAGGGCAGTAAACCCTTTTTATTGATAGCACCAAGCTGGTCTCAAAAATATTTCATCCAAAGAAATTTTGAGAGGTACCCACCCTCATGCATCTTTTCTGAAAACAATATATTGTTCAAGTACGATCTCCAAGATTTGATAATTGTTCTTCATAATGGTCCAAAGCACACTTGCCTTAGTGGCATTGCAAACTTAGTGTATCAAATCATCCAACACAGACAACTCCAACAATAGCAAAGCCTTCTTATGATGCTTGTCATAATCCACGAAGTAAACAATGCCAAGAATGATTTTATCACAGTCACGATACTCTGCAACTATTACAATTATCCGACCCGTTGTAATTATGACCAATTAACTTATGCACTTCTGACAGAACTAGGGTTTGAATATTGGCCATTATAAAAACAAATTTGATTGCGGACCCATAAATGTAACATGAAAATACAAAGTTTATAGAGCAACATCTTTGATGAGCCTTTAAACCAATAAACGCAGGGTATTCTTGACTACTTACAATATCTCAATATTAATGAGCCTTCAATGTAACCAAGCTCTATTCACCCATAAGTAAATTAGGGCTTATAACATGTTTACCTTTATTCATACAAAATATAAATAAATATCAATAAAGGTCTACAAAAATGCCTGTGGTAATCACGACTCCTACCATCGTTTTGGTATGATCACAGCCGTCAAAACATGGTGAGAAACGTCTTAACAAAATCACTCTATCGTCGTTCTTCTTGGTCTTCACGATGGAAATCGTACCTAGTTCTTCGACTCACTCTACACAACTTTCCTGCAACTCACGCAATAGCATTAAGGTCTTCCTTGTTCTTGTTTTCAATGAGATGTCTGTAACTTTGCTCACGTCTAAATTTGCTCTTCCCTATGCTTAGTTCTTTTGGTCTTCATGACCTCTGCACGCCATCCTTCCCACATCCTCTATCTTCTAGAATTAATGTTTCTTCCTCCACATAAAAGTGCCCTGATGTCTACAACTAGTGAACAAAAATCACGTTTTTATTTCTTTCTTGAAAATCATGACTGTTCTCATGTTTTCGTGTTTCTCCTCCTGGTGACTATTCTTTTGCCGTGGTTCTTCTTCAAAATGTTTTTTTGTGCCTTGGTCTTCTGATCAGTTCCACGAAGATCATGGTTTCCTTCTACAAATCCTTCACGTCTGTTCTTACGAACACTGGAACTCACGTTTCAATCACTAATCCTTATTATGCACAAAATCACGAATTTTTCTGTTCACTTATTTCTAGGGCCTGCACAAGCAAATCAAGTTTTAATTCTTAGCTTTACTTCTAGCCTTACACCAAGTCTCGACTTGATCTGATTTGTGTTGCCCAAATCACATCTGCATTCACCTCTTCAAAGTTCTCCTGCAATCCATACCCTCTTTCAGGGATTCCTCAAACTTCGAGCTTGTTGTTCCTACCCTTCTTGTAGGGCTTCCTCGTACAGTGGCTCTGATACCAATATTATAAAATTATGAGAGAGAGAAATCAACAAAGAGAATGCAGTACACAGTACACTCAGATATGTGCATGTTCATCATTTTATTACACTGAAAGAAGTTGCAGTGTAGTTGGGAAAGTTCATAACTGAACATTAGTTAATAGATTAATAGTTCATCAACTAATATATTTTAATACTTATAGTTAAATGTTCACTTCCGATCACCTCAGTTTTTCTTCCATAGCTTGGGGAATCTTAGCTATTTCCAACATGTGCAATGATTTTTGCCAGATATTTTAATAGGAACTCAAACATGTGATTCTCTAATTAATTTGTTCAACACGTGATTCTCCCCTACTTGTCATCTTCATTGCAATGCAATTTGCAACACTTGGTATGTTTTTGTGCCTTACTGTTATAATCAATCTTGTCACATCATATTAATGGCGGTCAGCCAAGTTGGCGGTCATACTGCATACTGCAAAACATGTATTTATATAATCACAGTTGGTTCAATGGAGGTCCCTTCAGTGATGAATGGTCATATTCTGTGCTGTGCACTGATGATCAGTGCGATCAGAACATTGCATAAGAATTTCATCTTGAATTGCTCTGTAAGATTCTTGATAGCCAATAGATGTCTATGGGAAAATATAGCCAAGTATCATACAAACAGTAATCGTTGACTAGTGATAAATGCTTCAACCTGCTAATATGAGTTTCAGTTCAATAAACTTTCAGATATAAATGTCACATTCTTCTGACAATTCATTTCGACCTTTGACAGAAAAGGGGATTCTCGTCCCGGTGGGATCATTTCATGCAAACAACTTTGTATTGCAATTTGGATAAACCATCACCAATAAGCAATGCAGTTGAGAAGATAAAAAAGATGTTGGAAGTTACACTACATAATATTCAAGCAATTTGCAAAACAAAAATTCAGCAAGCTATTTTTTGCTTAAACTTCCAAAGACTTGTTCTTCCAGAAAATATGAAATGCATGCCTGATTACAGATTGATTTCTTAGTTTTGACAGGACTGTCAGTTATGTTTCTGTTCCTGACTTCTGCAAACAAGGGAAGCTAGTTTTAGTGAACCCCTCAAGAGTCAAACTACTTCCAAGTTCCTACTATGAATATTAACAGACAGATGTCATTTACTGACATCACAACTTTCTTGTTGAAACTCAAAATATATTTATCAGTGACTGGTCAAATGTGCCAGAGCATCACACAATATGATTGAGGCAAATTTTGTTTGATAGATAAGTAGACGTAGTTAGACTCACCTGAAAAATGTTTGTACGCCACCAACCCTTCATGTTCATTTTGTGATTTTGAGCTCTGTAAGCAAGTTAGATTTTGATTGTCGAATGTCATCAGCTTCTTGAAATACATATATTTGGATGTTTTTGGCTTCTCCGCTTCTAATAACATGCATGGCACACAATCTTAAGTAAACTGAATACCGATTTCAGAACAGCAAGATCAATTTATCTCATACAAAACTGAATACCAATTTCAGAAAAGCTAGATTAATTGTCTCATACAAAAGACAAAACAACTGGTATGTAAAATCCTCAACTCCTTGTCTCATTCTGGGCACAAAATATGCTGTTAGGACCTCAAAAGATAGAGAAGATTGATAATATCAAATCAGTTATGAGTTCTCAGAAAAAATCATATTATATCTGTAAGACATGTTCGTTAAGGTAATAACCATATATTAATACACTTTAAAATGGACAAAAAATAATGAATAATAAACAAAAATGGTGTAAAGTGTCTCTTCTGTGAATAATCATAAAATACATAAATTGAATAATTCTAACTGGCGTGCCCCCTCATATGGCTTCTTCAAATTAAATTTTGATGGAGCTACCAGGGGCATCTAGGGCAAGTTGTGTCATCCAAGATTGTGCAGGCTGCTTGATAAGGGCAGCCCCCTTGAAACTAGTTGATGGTTCAAACAATGAGACTGAAGCTCAGGCTTTGGTTCTTGGACTTCAGGTGGTAAAGCAGTGTGGCATTGATAAACTGATCATAGAGGGGGACTCAATGGTCATCATAAGAGCAATCAGGAACCACGGATCCCACTATTGGAAGCTGGAAAACATCCTCAATTAGGCCTGGCAGTTTCTATCAAAGATATCTGCTTTGCAGGTGCTATTGCAATGCCAATCGGATGGCTGATCATTTGACCAATGTCGGGATCAATCAGCCCTGCAACCTTATTGTGGATAATGTTCTGGATAGATGGGTTGGACTAGGGGATTGTTTGATGGGGGGCCTCCCTCATCAAACATCATAAAACTAATTCACTTTACCCATTTCTCTCTTTCTAATTAGAATTTCTAAGTTGTCATTAAATTCACCCCTACTTGGTTTGAGTGACTTCACTCATATCTTCTGGCATCATCGGGCTCAAGGCCATCTCAAGCAATAATGAAGCGTTTGTGGCAGCGGTTTTTTGCATTTATGAGACACGTGTAAGGTATTGTTAAAAGTAGATGAATCTCAAGGAAAATTATCTTCTTTCTTATCATCATAGTTGTGTGTTCCTCCACCTGTAGACTGTCTTTATAAATGAATAAATGTAATTCATGTTGTTCTCATAGACAACTGGTAGTAACAGCTTAACATCAGTTTAGCATTTCCCACAACTGCTATCTGTTGCATCTTGAGATTAAACAGTAGTTGCACGAAGAGGTAGGGGCGTTTGTATCAAGTCCTGCCTACACTGCACAATTGTACTGAGTTATACCTTTTGTTGATGAGAAGCTATTATTATTGTCTTTATTGACTATACATGTGTCTGTTATATTAATTGCAACTGTCTTAGTAGCATAGTTTCTCTATAAACATTGCCAGTATGTTGTCTGCTTTGCTGCTGAGGTTCCTCTTGTATGGGGAAAAGCAGGAAATGGCTTTCCGTTGACCTAACTCAGATGAAAGGGTGAAAATTGTTTTCATTGTCCAGTAAGGTGAAGTGCTGCATACAGTAAAGGCGGTGCTGGGAATTGATTGTGTGGAGCGGGAAATGAGGATTTGTGTCAATTCTGAAGTTGCATCAATGTTTGTACCGAATTTGCTTTCCCTCCTGCCTGATAAGATTGTGGTTCAGGTGATGGCCAAGCATTTCATCAGGCCAGAACACGCAGGAGGTCTAGAAAAGGCATTGGAGGTCACCGACCTCCTGACCCTGAGGGTTCTTCCAATTGTAGGGGGCTGAGTGTCAGGGCCTTGTACTCATGGCAACATTTCATAAGTTGGAAGGGCATTTCATGCAGTTGATTGATTTGGTGGAGAGGACGCAAGCATTTTTGTCTTCGGGCAGGGTGGAATTAGGGGAGCGATTTCTTGAGGTAAATTTCTCCCCTCTCAAACGTCCTGCTTTGGCTGTCCATGTCAAAATGGAGAAGGCAATGGAATCGGCATTGAGGGCAGTTCGTGTGTTGGTAAGACTTTGCTGGACTCTGCTCTTCCTGAATTTAGACAGTCTGTGGGAAGTACTTAAGTTAACTTTGTGGGTGCTTCCTCTTCAGCTGCTGCTTGGGAATCCATGAATGTTGGTCTTTACTGGACATCTGGTTGGTCTTCTAGTATTTTACATATATCTCTAAGCAATGCATTGTTACTAGGATACATGGGATATGGGTACCAATACGGGGATGGGGATACCATTCAAATCAGGGTACATGAATAAAATACAGGTACTGCTATATTGTATATATATGTAATTATCAAAAAATTGGATACGGGAATGGGGAGGCTTCCCTTGTCCCTATACTAGAGTTTTCTGTTAACTATGAAGTAATGCCTTTTCCTTTTTCTAAGATTCTTTTTCACCTGTCTGTTAGTGTTCCTTCATAGGCCAAGTAGCCTGTTAATGATTCTGAAGTTGGGCTTGCCCAAGCGTTCCACTGGTTTGTGGTTAGTTCTTAATGCTTGAAACTGTATATAAGGCTCATTTTTTATATGATAATGCAGGTGAGGGACTCATAGAACCCTCCGTTTAGTGGTCACAAAAACATTAACGAAAAATAAAATGAAGGAAGAATGAAGAATTAGAAATACAGCATATAACCTCTGTCACTTGACAACAATTGCTTACTGATATAGGATACAATCATCCAGTGATGCATGAGCATTGCACCTAGTTTACAGCATTCACCTCCAGAAAATGAATAAGACAACTCTGGAAGAAATGAGAATACTTACCAGTTCTCTGTGATATTGGTATTCCAACACTGATATGTGGAGAAGGAACAGATTTATCAGCAAAAGTGTGGATGGTGTCCAAGGACGAAAACTTCACTCTTTTGGGTTCCGCATCCTCTGCAAACAAGACTTAAATGTAAATATGCCTTAAAAGTTAATAATGTGAAAAAATAAGTATTATTCTTCCAAACCTGTTCAATCTTTTAACTGGTATCACTGAGCATGCATAATGAGTAATCTATCATTAAGTATTGCATATTTCTTAGTACTTAAAATTTACTTGAGAAATCTTCAGGTAGCTTTTACAATTGTTCCACTTTATATTTTAATTTTTTATTGTGAATCAGCTGAAAACCCATGACTTCACCAAACTATTTGCACTAAGTCAACCAAAGACTTCAAGGAATCCAAAGCATTCCCATATGGAAAAAATTGCCAAAGTTCCAAAAATTGAAAAGGGTTTGAAATAATTTGTAAAAAAGAGTTTGGAACGATAAAATATTTAAATATGTAATATTATACTTACAAGGAATGAAACAAAATATATACTTTCAAAAACTAAAAAGGGATAATTCAATGTTCAAAAGTATAAAATGGTAGATGTAAACTCAATCACATTACAGACATATCTCTTGAGTATGCTTTTAAAGTATTGCAATCATGGAGGATTGGCAGAAAATGGAGAAACTGGTAGAGAGGGTCAGAGAGAGGAAGATCAACAATGGAAGTAGGAGATAGCAACTGAACCACACCTAGGAGAAATAGTATGAGAATAGAAAGGGAATCCAAAAGAATAATAGACATGCTCAATGGAAGGGGATTGTGAAGGGAAAAAGGAGAAGGAATATCAAGGGATGGGAGACGCCAGTGGGGAAAGCAGGAAAAGGAGCAGAAACCGGCTGATCAGGGCAAGACTTGCAAAAGGCTTCTTCTGGCCATCTTTGAGCATTTAGAGAGTAGAGATATGGCTTGTCAAGTAGGACCTCGGTTTATGAAGAACGTAGGATTATATTTACCAAAGATTGATATAGGTAAGAAATTCATGAACAAAATCCCTTGTGCAGGTTTAGATTATTTGCATTATCACCATAATTGTGGAAAGATGTGATTTTTGAAAACATTGAAAATCTTATTGGAGACTATGTTAGAATTGATAGTTTCACTAAAAAAACCATAGCCAGCTATGCATGAATCTTTTTTTAAACAAATCTCTCCAAACCTCTTCCAACTACAATTAAGTTTTCACATAGCTGGGAATCTGGCATCAAGAAGTACATTATAAATGTTTGCCTTTAAGGTGCCAACTCTGTCATGAAATAGTGAATTTGGAAAGGGCTTGCTAGAAATTAAAACTAATGCAGCATTCAATAGGAATAAATCAAGCAAGATCCTGTCACCAAGTGGAAAACTCTTAGCAGTAAACCTCGGCAAGGGATATTCAAACGAAATTTGGCAAAAAAAATGGGTCCCAAAGCAACAGGAAAGGCAAAGCAACACATAGATGGAGAACAAAAATAAATGAGTTCCCAAACAATTAACAGAAAAAGAGAAAAGAAGAACTTATGAAAGGAAGCATATGAGTATACAGCACCAAAGAGAGATATATTTGCAAATAATGGAAAGGAATTGGAAAAACGCCTCAGCCAGTATATGGGAAGGCAGAAGAGTGAACCTATACTAGCGGAATTGGAAACTGAGATAAGGTTTATGAAGAAAACCAGAGAAAAATGCAAATAAAAAACCAGGAGGAAGAAGATGATGAGATTTGCGATATCGAAAAAAGTGAAGAACGGAAAGACAAGCTTCAAGACGATCAAATTATGTCAGAAATAAGCCCTCATAACAGAAAGAAATAGAGATGAGATGGAGAAAAAAGAAGAAATTTTGATCCCTCGGATACAAAGGATAAAAGAAAAGGAAGACAAGTAAAATGGAGAAGTGCCCAATTTCCTAAAAAGGATAAAAAAAAGTGATAAGGAACCACAGGTCCTAAAAAATGGAGAATAAAAAGCTGAACAAACAAAACCAAAATCAGGCAAAGGAAAGGAACAGAAAGACATGGATTCAGAAGAGTCAAACCAATGGAATTTCAAGAGTGGAAATTGGGTCCAAAGCACACCAACAAAGAAAACATCATTAGATACTTGGGTTAAGGTAGGAAAAGCAAGAAAAAGCAATGTAGAAAAAAGAAACACTTGAATGCAATCAAAAATCGTCAAGGGAAGTTAGAAGAAAGTGAAAGAGTGCTATAATGGGGGTGAAATTCCCCCTCACCAACCATGAAAAACATAAGCCGGAATATTAGGGGCCTCAATGCCCTTGATAAAAGACGCCTATTGTAGCAGCTAATAGAGGAAAAACCACACGTTATGCTTCTTCAGAAAACTAAGATTGTTATGGCAGAATTAATCAATGGTAAAGACTTAGTATGGAGGGTAAGTAAGATAGAAGGTCTTGCAACAAGAGAAACAACATGAGGTTTGGCCATGTTGTCGAACCGTAACAAGTTTAAGGGGGTCAAGTTGAATTCAAGTAAATGGTTCCAAAATATAATCTTCAATACTTTTCTTCGAAACTTATATTTTTATCATCAAATGTATATAGACCATCGTAAAACAGTCAGAAGGAAGTGTTGGGAAGAACTAGGAAGCTGTCAACAAAAGTATAAAGATACAAACTGGATAGTTGGTGGATATTTTTATGCAATTCTTGATTAAAGTGAGGAGAAAGGGGGAAACAGCCCTCTAAGAACAACTATGATGGATTTCAATTATTTTTGTTGTCAATGGAGTCTTTGGGAAGTAGAACTCAAAGAAGGGCATTTTGGAACAATTTGTAGCAGAAAATTTGGATAGGTTCCCAATACATCTGGAATGGCTATTATCGGATTCGGGCCAGAAGAAGGAATGAAATATTCTCAAAAAATCAAGATCAGATCATTGGCCAATATCTGTATCACATTCAAGACAATGAAAAATAAACAAGTATCCGTTTTAAATTTGAGACGATGTGAACACAGGATTGAAAATTTGATGATAAGCTAAAAGAATGGTGGACCCTAGATGTAAGGGAGTCAGAACAATATAAATTGTCGTAGAAATTGAAGTGCATCAAGAAGGCCAAAGAATGCAACGAAAAAACTTTTGGCAATCTCTTTAGAAAGAAGAAACAACTCAATAAAGAAATGGGAAATAATTCAAAAGACATATGGGAGGATCCCTAACAAATTTAAAGGGGTCAAGTTGAATTCAGGCAAATGGTTCCAAAATATAATCTTCAATCATTTTCTTGGAAACTTACATTTTTATCATCAAATGTATATGTACCATCGTAAAACAGTGAGAAAGGAAGTGCTCAAAAAAACTAGGGAGCATTCGACAAAATTTTAAAGATACATATTGGATAGTTGGTGGATATTTTTATGCAATTTTTAATTCAAGTGAGGAGAAAGGGGGAAACAGCCCTCTAAGAACAACTATGATGGATTTCAATAATTTTTGTTGTGAATGGAGTCTTTGGGATGTGAAACTCACAGACGGGCAATTTACTTGAAGCAATAGAAGACAAGTGGAACAATTTATAGCTGAAAAGTTGGACAAGTTCCCAATATGTCTAGAATGAGTAGTATGGGGCAAGAAGATGTATTCAAATATTCTTAAGAAATCAAGATCAGATCAGTGACCAATATCTGTAAAGCATTCAAGACAATGCGCAATCAACAAGTATCCATTTTAAATTTGAGATGACGTGAACGAAGGAATGAGAATTTGAAGATAAGCTAAAAGAACTAGATGTAAGGGGATCAAAACAATGTAAATTGTCATAGAAATTGAAGTGCATCAAGAAGGCCAAAGAATGGAAAGAAAAAGTTTTTGGCAATCTCTTTAGCACAAGAAAGAACTAAATAAAGAAATGGAAATAATTCAAAAGACATATGGGAGGAAGAGAAGAATGAAGCATTGCTGCAGAAAGAGAAAGAAAGGATGCAGGGGGTTCAGAGGGTATCAAGAGTGGCAGAAACTTTTTGCAAGCAATAGTCAAGAGTAAAATGGTTGAAGGAGGGAGATACAAAACCAAAATCTTCTCTCTATCAAAAATAGTTGGAAGAAACAAAAATAGAATAAGTAGGCTAACAAATACCACACATAAGATCATAAAAGACAATCAGAAAGCAAGCTAAGAAACGCTTCAAAACCCTGCTAATGGACGAAAATAAGAGAGGAGTGGGGTGATAAACTCATAATGCAAGAATTAGATCCAAAAGGTGTATGAACAATAGTGGCAGATCTAGGTGCAGAAAAATCCCTGGGTCCGGATAGATATTAAATAAGATTCTTCCATGAATTTTGGCATATTGCAGGCTCAGAGGTGTAAGAAGCAGTAGAAGAGTCCCAAAGGAAAATATTAGTTTGAAAGAATGGAATAATACTTTCCTATCCTTGATGTCAAAAAGGAGGATGTGGAATTCTTTGATGTCTTCAGACCAATCTCTTTATGTAATTCAATTTATAAAATTTTGGGGAAAGTAATGGCAAATAAATTGAATAAGTATCAAACAAGATCTTCAAAGAAGAATAATGAGGTTTTGTGGCCCAAAGATAGATATCAGATAGGATCCTATTAGCTTATGAAACTACTCATTCAGACCACAAAATTAGAAAGGCAGGGATGAATATAAAACTAGATATGAACAAAGCTTATGACAGTGTAAATGGATGAATGAAACATTGCCACAGAAAGAGAAAGAGAAAGAAAGGATGGAGGGGATTCAGAGGGTATTAAGAGTGGCAGAGAATTTTTGCAGACAATGGTCAAGAGTAAAATGGTTGAAGGAGGGAGATACAAAAACAGAATCTTCTATCTATCAACAATAGTTGGAAGAAACAAAAGTATAATAAGTAGGTTAACAAATCCAGTACATAAGATCATAAAAGACAATCAAAAAGAAAGCAAAGAAATATTTCAAAACCCTGCTAATTGAAAAAAATAAGAGAGGAGTGGGGTGATAAACTCGTAATTTGAGAATTAGATCCAAAAGGCTTATGAACAAGAGTGGCGCATCTAGGTGCAGAAAAATCCCTGGGTCCAAATGGATATCAAATAAGATTCTTCCACGAATTTTGGCATATTGCAAGCCCAGAGGTGTAAGAAGCAATAGAAGAGTCTCGTAGGACAAAATTAGTTTGAAAGAATGGAATAATACTTTCCTATCCTCGATGCCAAAAAGGAGGATGTAGAATTCTTTGATGTCTTCATACCAATCTCTTTATGTAAGTCGATTTATAAAATTTTGGTAAAAGTAAAGGCAAATAAATTGAATAAGTATCAAACAAGATCATTAAAGAGGAACACGAAGGTTTTGTGGCACAAAGATAGATATCAGATAGGATCCTATCAGCTTAAGAAACTACTCATTCAGTCTACAAAATTAGAAAGACAGGAATGAATATAAAACTAGATATGAACAAAGCTTATGATAGAGTAAAGGGATGAATGAAGCATTGTTGAAGAAAGAGAAAGGAAGGAAGGAGGGGGTTCATAGAGTATTAAGAGTGGCAAAAACTTTTTGCAAGCAATAGTCAAGAGTAAAATGGTTGAAGGAGGGAGACACAAAAACAAAATCTTCTATCCATCAACAATAGATGGAAGAAACAAAAACAGAATAAGTAAGCTAAAAAACCCATATAGAAGATCATAAAAGACAATCAGAAAGAAAGAAGCTAAGAAATATTTCAAAACCCTGCTAATTGAAGAAACTGAGAGAAGCACTCGATGATAAACTCATAATACAAGAATTAGACTCAAAAGGTGTATGAAAAATAGTGGCATGTCTAGGTGCAGAAAAATCCCTAGGTCCAGAGGGATATCAAATAAGAATCTTCCACGAATTTTGGCAAATTGCAAGCTCAGAGGTATAAGAAGCAGTAGAAGAATCCAAAAGGAAAAAAATAGTTTGAAAGAATGGAATAATACTTTCCTATCCTTGATCCCAAAAAGGAGGATGTGGAATTCTTTGATGTCTTCAGACCAATCTCTTTATGTAAGTCAATTTATAAAATTTTAGCAAAAGTAATGGCAAATACATTGAATAAGTATCAAGAGAGATCATTAAAGAAGAACAAGGAGATTTTGTGGCACAAAGATAGATATTAGATAGGATCCTATCAGCTTATAAAACTACTTATTTAGTCCACAAAATTATAAAGGCGGGAATGAATATAGAATTAGATATGAACAAAGCTTATGATAGAGTAAATTGAGAAATTTTCATCAAAATAACAAAGAAGTTTAGCTTTGCACGTAATAGGGTCACATAGGTTGAAAGTTGCATAAATAATACATTTTCAATTCTTGTTAATAACTTTCCTGCAGGATATTTTCATGCATCAAGGGGTTTAAGGCAGAGAGATCCACTCTCTCCCTATGTATTTATGATAGGGACATAAGCTCTAGGAAAGAAAACAGGAAGAATCTGAAGAAAAGAAGAAGAAAAGGTCTAAGAATGACCTCCTCAAAGGATATAGTATCTAATTTTCAATTTGTAGATGAAACTATGATGGAAGGGACTCCAACAACTCAAGAAGCTGAAACTTTTAAGAAAAAATCTTACATATTTATGAAACTCTTGCAGAGAGAGTTAGCAAGAATTTCCTTAATGTAATGAGGGAAAAATAATTTGTAGACTTACGGAGTTTGAAAGTTCTGAACTACCAAATATAATGCAGGAAATGATGAAGAACGAATGTTGGAAGTGAGTGGTAGACCAAATTTAGTAAAAACTATGGACATGGAAAGGAGATTGGCTTACCTTAGCAGAAAAATTCTGATTAATTAAAAGTTTGTCTACGAGTATTTCCAATATACATGATATCTTTATTCTAAGCACCAAGTGAAATTGTTGAAGTCGTCACGAGATTAAAATTCCTTTACTAGCTTAGAAAAATATGTGCCTACCAAAACCAAATGGGGGTTTGGGTTTGAGAACCATGAAGATCATGAATGTAGTTTTAGAAGTTTTGTCACCCAGAAGTGCACCCAGATAGAGAATGGTGTGTGTACTCTCTCTTCTGTTGACAAAATTGGAACACCTCAAAGTTGTGGGTAACCTATGACTGAGGTGAACCTCCAGAGTGGATTGGTTCCCTTGTGAATCACCTAAAAACTAATAAAATTGACAAAGAAAAGAGAGAAGGAATGCAGGAAATATAAAATTGAGGTGATACACCAATGATTTGACACACACATGTACTACTGCATACAGAAAATATAGAGATCCACACACTTGCACAACTTTAGGCTAATCTACAAAATTAATTCAAACGTTCAGGTAAGGGACAGCAGTATAGGGAAGAAATTCCACAACAAAGCAATACAATACATTGATAAACACAATGAATACTCAAAAAACCAGCGAAATGAGAAGGCAAAAATGGAGCTTTTCTATTCAGAGATGCAAGTACAAGCTAGGACTACAATAGTAGAACAGCTGGAAGAGTGTGTATCTTTGATTGCTTCATCGAAATCCGCCTTTAAGATTGTTGCCAATCTATCTTAGACCCTTGTTGTGCATGCAATAATAAAATACATTATTTTATTCCACCCCTGACTGCCCTCTTACCATGCAAGTGTCATGAAATAATAAAATATATTATTTCCCTTCACTGCTATGTTGAATTTCAGACCTGCTGCGTTGAATTTAGCATGCTATAGTGTTAGAAAACCACTAAATATGCCCTCCTAGGCTGCTTCATTGAATTTAGCATGCAAGGGTGTTGGAATCAATCACAATCAATCACATACCTCCCATTTAGGCTTCTGCCAAACTCCAGCAGTTCAATTTTGTCTTTTTGTGCTTTTTCCCTTTTGTCCTGCATGCAATAGTGTAACAAAAATCAAAACTGCCCCTTTGACTGCTGCGTGGAAACTAGCATGCTGTTGTTATCTTTTCTCTGATTTCTCCCTCAACTTTGGCGCTACCTTTTGTGTGAAAAGCATGTAATAAATATAGGCCCTTTTGCTATTTTAGCAGCTGTTACCTTTGACTTATTCCTAGCCACAGATTTGATTATTTTTAATAGCCACTTTAGTCTTTATTTTTAGCACAAAACTGTCATCTTTCATCCTATTTCTAGCGCCACCTTCCATTATCCTTGCATGCTATTTCTAGCACACCTTTTGCTATTTTTAGCGAATGTTAAAAATAGTAATTCTTCGTCACTTACCCAAATTCCATTTTGCACACATTATTTTATTTTTAGGGAATGCTAAAAATAGCCTTGTTCATTCTTGCATGGAAAAATATGGTAACAGGAAGCAAAGATGATATGGAGTGTATATAAAGAAAAAGATAGGATCTAGAGCATGATGGTTAGAGGGAAGTATTTGTACAGCTAAGAACCTAATTGGCTATTCACTTTAAAGCCTCTTCCATATGGCTCTCATGCATTGAATTTTTAGATAAGGTATATCCCTTGATTGAAAAGGACTTGAGATGGAATGTAAGGGGGGGTGAGAAGGCTTTGCTTTGAAATGATGCCAAGACAAGGTGAGATCCTCTGGCTCAAAACAAGGGGCTTGTTGATGGAAAGGTCTATGTAGAAAGGATTTAGGGTGATAAGGTTATAAAGTCTCATGTATTTAAAGGGAAGAAGAAAATGGAAGGATTAGGAATGACCCCATCAATTTAATTCTGATTAATTAAAAGTTTGTCTATGAGTATTTCCAATATACATGATATCTTTATTCTAAGCACCAAGTGAAATTGTTGAAGCCCTCGCGAGATTAAAATTCCTTTACTAGCTTAGAAACATATTTGCCTACCAAAACCAAATGGGGGTTTGAGAACCATGAAGATCATGAATTTAGCGTTGGAAACAAAGATGATATGGAGTGTATATAAAGAAAAAGGAAGGATTTGGAGCATGGTGGTTAGAGGGAAGTATTTGTACAGCTGAGAACCTAATTGACTATTCACTTTAAAGCCTCTTCCATATGGCTCGCATGCATTGAGTTTTTAGATAAGGTATATCCCTTAATTAAAAAGGACTTGAGATGGAATGTAAGGGGGGGTGAGAAGGCTTTGCTTTGACAGGATGCCTAGACAGGGTGAGATCCCCTGGCTCAAAACAAGGGGCTTGTTGATATAAAGGTTTGTGTAGAAAGGCTTTAGGGTGATAAGGTTATAAACTCTCATATATTTAAAGGGAAGAAGAAAATGGAAGGATTAGGAATGACCCCATCAATTTAATGGAGAGAAAATTGCAGTTCAGGAAAGTATTTTGAAAGGCAACCCCACTTCAAATGTGAGAGGGACCAACCAACTTCCATGGGGAAAGACCAAATTAGGCCACATTTCAGTTAAAGCGGCATTGGAAGAATTCTTTGGAAAATTTGAAGGTGAAGAAAAGAAATTTCCAGCCAAGAATGTGTAGCTCAAGCCTGGACTTCCAAAGAAAAATTCCTTTTTATGGTTAGCAATTTTCGGTAAGGCATTGACATATGATGCTCTCACTCATAGAGGATTGCATGGCCCTTTGAGATATCCTTTATGCAAGAGAAGCTCATAAGATGGGGATCTTTTATTTCTGCATCATAAGATGGCATTGCGTATTTGGGGAACATTCTTCAATAAAATGGAAGTAGGATGACTTAGCATAGAGTTAGTAATGAAGTGGATATTGGTGTGACCAAGAAGGCTTTAGAAAGGGATTTTGAAGCCCATATGGATGATATATCTAGCCATTACAATTTGGAAAGAAACTCCAGAAATTTCAGGGAGAAGATAAATTCAATTTGGAAAATAAAGTAGATAGAGGCTTCTATAGCAGAATTGGTAAATACTTGGTAGCCCATATCAAATAAGCCATCTGAAGAAGATGAGGAAATCTAAAAGATGGAAGTTCGTTAAGATGCCCAATAACAGGTTTGGTGGGAATGTGCCGAAAAATCTTAAGGTTAGGATGTGTGGAAGAACCTCCTAGAGATTGGGTTAAGCTCCATATTAGATGGGATGCAAAAGGAAATACAAAATTAGTTAAGGAGAGGAGCAATCTTTAGAGATGATGATAAACAACTTCTGCTAATATTTTCAATCCACTTGGGATTGGATATAAATAATGAGACCTACATTATGGCTCACTGAGAAGGTATAAGACTGGCTAAGGAAAAGGGATGGCAAAAAACTTCAAGTGGAAGGGGACTCGATGCTTATTATTGAAGCATTCAAAGAGGGGCAGTGCAACGACTGAAAAATAAACAATATTATCCAAAAAATTTAAGTGGAAATAGAGAATTTTGAGTTCTCATACCAACATATCAAGAGATCTAGCGACCAATTGGAGATAAAAAAATTGGGCAAGATGGTTTATACTCATCCTTTATCATATGGTGATAAAAGCAAATATCAAAAGTTTGCACCAAAGCAGAAGAACTTGCTCTTTATTGGAAATATTGAAAGTTAGGATCAAAAAGAGGAAACACTTATGTGCATTGCTTTTATATGCAATCAATAGTATCTTTTCATGATTGAATCAAACAGAGGAGAATGATAAAAGAAGAAAGGGTGACAGATGAATGATGAAACTGAAAGTCACTAGCTTTTAGTTTTTCTTTCTAGCAAACAGGAATATGCTTGGAATTAAAGAATGGAGATTTTCCTGTGGGCTGAAAAGATGACGCTTAAATTTTAATTTTGAAATTCATGTCATTTTATTTTCGCAATCTGGTTAGTTAACATCAACTACGAGTTAGCATCTAGCCAACAATTTTTTCAGGTCGAATATCCCTTGATGACAGGTACCTTTTGTGGAAAAAAAAAGCATGGCAGATGTGCTTATGATACTATAAAATATCATAATCACCAGAGATAAAATTGTTTGATGTAATAAAGTTTTTTACTCAAACAAGTGATTCACAAGGTCTTAGAGCCAAGAGGGACAAGCCACTTAATGGTTCATAGAAGGTCAACAATATTCTTAAAGTATAAACATAGAAAATCATGCACATGGACCAGAAGCCATGAAGGAAAAAGCCCACGCGTTGAAAGAATGAATAAAGTACGACAATAAGGCCTAGTCTATTATCAATGAGAATCCTTGACCCTATAGGCCAAAGTGATGCCACGTTAAGGTTAGGGTCTTCCTCGTGGATTAAATATCTGTCAATGGGCATGCAAGCAACTCTTCATGTGTCTTCAATGGAGACCATATATAATGTCAAATCAAAATGATTTTACATGGGCATGGGAGGCCGAGATGTCACCACATAGAGAGAGAGAGAGAGAGAATAAAGAAAATTTGAGGAAAACATTCATCTTCAATTCATCAGTTTGAAAGGGTGACTTCAAGAACACATCTTAAATGGTTTATTCACTTTTGTTGAAAAGAAGAGATTTAATTATTTGCATCATAGAATAGATTTATTATCTCTTGCATGTTAGATTAGCTTATTATTAAAAATTCCACAAGATATCACCTAATTTGTTGTCCCCTTCTATTTTTTTAAACTTTTTGGTCCGTTCCTACATGCAACCTTAGCAGGTTCCCAATGCCATCATGCACTGCATTTGGTAAGCATTTGTATTATGCCTTAATGAATGCCTACACACACACACACACACACTAAATAGAAACCCCCCTAAGTCAAAGGTATGGCATGTAAAGAAGCATGGTCAAAGCAAAAACCTTTAGTTCAACACTTTAGAGCACTCCAATCCATAGCTTATGAACATGATCCATTTCTAGATATGTTGGGTATTAATATTAGGCTAAGTCCCATGGACTATTTATCCTATAAGGAAGATTGCTAAGTCCTATAGACCCTTTGACCCTAGACGGAATACTGTGGTAGTAAAGTCATGAATTTTGGGGTTGAAAGGAATGAGCGTGTCCAAATTGAATAGAGAAACGCTAGCAGAAAGGCAATTGTGATAAGGACCAAGTACAACGTGAAAGTACCAAATTTGGCTATCGACAGGGAGAGTCATTCAAAGAACAACCTCAACCCACAATAGTTACGAGTAAAAAGACAAGCCACAGGTTTGAAGGGGCAGGATGAGAATGACGTCCACTTGCTTGGACAAGCAAGCCTCTGTTGGATTTTTATGCTGATAGGTTCGATTCAGGTCATTGATACAGCGTGGCAGATTTTGGCAGATTGTGCTCGGTGGGGGTCTAATTTGGAAGACGCCTATCAGCATAAAAATCCAACAGAGAATATGTGAAACTACTTTTACACCTTTTGGAACACAATATGACAAAGCTATATTGATATGTGTTCACTTTGGAATAATTACATTGTGATTCTCAATTTTTGAAATTGCTATAGCATTCCCTTTGTTTTTTGACCAATTTCCTCCACCCTTTGAGATGACCTTCGGGGATGGTTTTATTTTCATTTTTTCTGCAATTACTTGGTTTGTGCATGGAACGTTTAACCATTTTTGTCAGTTACAAACGCTTGTTGTCTTCCCCCCGTGAGGGTCTTTCCAGACCCCAACCAGTGCCTGCAGTCATTTCATGCTTTCTAGGATCAACAAGAGTTTTTAACCTGGCTGAAACCAAAATGATAAACTCAGTTGGCTTTTGACCTTCCAATCGTTTTCAATTAAATTTTCAGAAGTTGCGTTCACTCAAAATCAGAGTCTAAATCACCATTTTTTTCTTTAAAAATCTTCAGAATTGCCACCAATTGCTTTATTTTTAGTTGGCTGGGCTTGACGCTTGGAATTTAATGTGGAGCTTGACCAAGAATCCAATCATCTACAGTTGAAATGGGTGTAAGAAGTATATTAGGAAGATCAAAGCAACAGTCTATAGGTGGAAAAATAGCAGCTGTGTTGTTGGAGATATTGGCAGATATGTGTTATGTTCAGATTATGAAAAGGAAGCAGAAAATGAAATGAAATATTGCTTACATGTTGTTCCGTGTTGCATGTAAAATTCAGAAACTAAATTCTGTTTTCTTTTATTTCGGGAGTTGGATTCCTAAATGGTGCTCTCCCGAATGTTACTCAAACTGTAGCATTTTTGAAAGTACCGTGTGTGTGGATTCTAGAACACCCAGGTCTGGTGCCGCATCAAGACCCCGCTTGGAGAATCCCCGAAGGAGATTGATTTTTATTGACCTTATACACTGTTCAAATTTTGTACTCCTGGGCTTTGACCTCGTGACAAAGTTCAGTAGTAAACTTGAACCATACTTATGCATCATAAAATGTACGAAGTGATAAATGCTTCGAATGAGATCATAACTTTCAAAGTCTTATACAATTGAAGGATAACTGAACGGGGTTGAGTTAGAGTTGGCACCTCTGGCAACCAGTGGGGAAACACCTTCCACTCTCCGTTTCATATTCCTGAAAATGGAATTATTACTAGATAGCTAAATCAAGAAATATCGTTTGAATTCGAACTGTAGGGGGTATATGTAATAATTTACCTTTTCATCTGCAGAGGCGTTCTTGATTTCCGTTCGGCCTGTATGTGAACAGCAAGGACATGGCCATCAACATTTACTGCCAGACCAGATAAACCCTAAACCCTAAGAGGTGCCTTCAAAGGGTCTTCCTTATTTGAAACTATAAATTATCTATACATTTAAGGTTTGAAAAATGAATATTCTCGAATCACTTCGGCTTGCTGTCCAATATTTTCTTTTTGGGGGTTTAGTGTGTTATCATTTTTATGGTTTGTTATTTGGGAAATTCCCCCAACTTAGTAAAGACTCTAAATTATTGACTTTATCATTTTTATGAAGCATGTCTTTATGCACTTGTTTCACTAGACTTAACGGTGAGGAACTTCCATTTTTGAAAGGAAGGTTACAAATTCGAACTTACATGGGTAAGATGCATGTGTTTTGTATTTGAAGCATATTTAGGTGTCTCTTGTATAATGGGATACGATGTGGTCTTATAAATTACCTCACAAACAGAAAGTAAGGCACCTTAGATCATGGAGCTTAAAAGGACCTTTCATTTCCCTTCCTTTCTCTTAATGGAGCACTCTATCGATGGGAGACTCGAGTTAAGTGAGTGAAGTAGATGGACGATGGTGGGATAAGATGGATTGGTGGGTTGAGATAGAGAATTGCAAGTGTGGAAAGTGGTTTGCACTAGCAAATGTCTTACAATAACCATAATTATTTGCAACTAGATCTAGATAAATATAAATCAGCAAATCAAACTTCATTGCATGGATTGTGATATTATAAGAGCGATAATTTATTTGGAAATAATGAGAGTAATTGAAATACTTGAAAAGACTAGATGATTAGGGTTTCTAGAATGATACTCAAATTATCATAGATGTAGAGGCAGTCATTGGTAACACACAATGGCAAACATGTCCAAACAGCTAGAAAAATAAGGCCCAAAAAGACCAACAAAATTTGACAACCTAGACCATAACTACATAAGTATGGAAATAGTACAACCATATTCATAGCAATAGGTTTTAACAACTTCGAAGCAAATTAGATGATCTTGATCTTTTATTTTGGGGCTCTGAAAACATTGCCCAGTTTTCCAAAAATTGATGTGGGCCACTAAGATTTTTTTCTCCTTCCTTCAAACCCTAATCCAACCTCAACACCTTACAAAATAGTAAAAAACGGGGTGTGGATTCAAGGCCCTATCTCAATCAAATCCCCTTTAGGGAACAATTTTTGAAATCAACACTCAATGTAGTTTAGTAGGCAATCTAATGTATGTAAGTGTCTCAACTCGTATTCTTTCAATGGATAAAACAAATAATAAATGCATTATACTTTGTAAGTACTTGAATTTTGACTTTGGCTTAGGGATGTTCTTCAAACAAATAAAATCTATGCTCTTACAACTTTAATATAATGATTGTGTGAATGTGATTGATGTTTGTGTGTGATTGTCCTAAATGCACTGAATTATGTATTTTTAGACTTCTTGAATTCAAATTATGGCCTTATTGATGTGTAAGACGGCACACAATATGCAAGATAAGTTGACAAAACATGACACAAAACCCAAAGGACCCAAAACAAGGGTCAAAAGGGACCACAAAAAGCAAGAGAAACAACCATAGCGTTACAGTACTAACAGATCAAAACCAAAGTACCGCAATTATAACAAATCTTTAGAAAAGTGGGGAAAAACGGGAGGAGAGAGAAAATTAATGACAAGATAGAGGCAAGGAGAAAGAGAAGTAGATAGGGGAAAATAGAGGAGAACAGAGAGTTAACAAGAAGAAGACAATCTCAATAATCAATACAAGGTTGAAAGTCTCAAAATTCGTACAAAACACCAACCAAAGATGTTAAAATGTAAACAACACAGTGAGCACACACCAATAATATCTAAACTTTGGATAAATAATCAGTAAACACAAAAATACACTAGCACCATAGAAATTAACTTGTTTCACACCAAAACTAAGCATCTACGAGACCATAAAATGTTGGGTCTTGGTCAAGGCCCAAAGTGAGAACATTGGATAGTTGATTTAATTTAATTTGAATTAAAGCAAATTATAGAGTAATTGATATGATAAATGATGTATAAATGTTGAAATACAGAAATGACACAAGCAAGGTAAGATGTAATATTTGAAACCCTAAGCAAAGAAGCAGAGATGACTTAGTTGATTTCCTCACTGTCTGGGATTGATCTGAACTGGGGAAAGTGCTTAAAATACTAGGTAGAGTGTGGTTACTACTCACAATAAATTTTGGAATGCAAGAATGAGGCCAGACACGGGCACCCACAGTAGGCCAGGGGTGCCTGGGCGTTGAAGACAGCTTCTGGGCACCTGTGACTGCACAAATGATTAGAATTTGGTTTTTACTATGTCGCAAGATCATCAATGTTGCTTCCTGTTAATTGCCTGATAGTCGTATAATGATCGTTGGAGGTACCTATAACCTGTAAAAGAAGAGTTCACCTACACAAGCCCATAAACCGTATCAAACTTAAAAAGAAAGATGCAATATGGGGAGTTGGGCTGACCTCGATGGTCACCCCGAGAGTGAACTTACAACTGAGCGTTGCACTACATCTCAGACTCCATGTAGTTCTTATGAGTGTGTGTAGAAATTGTGTCCTAGAATGCCCTTGTGCAACTTGTACTTGATAGCGTGTTGTAGCTAGAATGTATAAATGTAGTAGAATGTGTGGATGGAATAGAATAAACTTCCCCTTCCTATGTTGTGTATGTAGAGTTGATGCAACCCTTGTCCCTAGAATGGATGCTTTAGAGTTCTTTAGGTGCCTTTTGGATGCAAACTTGGGTGATGTTAGTAATGTTTAATGCTTGGTCCTTGATTTTGAACACATAACTATGTATTTATATGATTCCCTTGTTTGAATTTCATAATTGACAATTGGAAGGCCAGACCACAAGTTAAAAAGATGCCCAAAAGATAAAAGAGACCCAAAAAGAGCGAGTAAGATGCAAAAGGGTCAGGGGCGCCCAGAGGGGACAAGAGCACCTGGGCTCTTTTGTCTTGGCCAAGCATTGGTCTCTAAAGCCATAAAAGATAAATCGGTAAAATCCAGATTGGGTTTTAGGGTGTGTAAGACCAAATAGAAAATAAGAAACAAAGAAAAGAGGCCAAAGAAAGTTATCAATCACTATTTTTCTTTCTTAGGAATCATATGAATGCTAGCATGCTTTTAGGACCTAGAAATGTACCCGAGTGCGTGATTTAGTGTCTACATTTTCCCCCACTTTATGTTTTTGAGTGAATACTCGATAACATAAAGTAGATAAGAGATGTGTACCTTATGATCATGTAGAGCATGTGGAAAAATGTGTGCCAAGTGGACAAGTGATGCGTGGAATGAGTGCAAAAATGAAGCGTGGAAACTAGGAAGAGAAATTTACCCTAAGGGTGAAGCATATCAGCTGCTTGTACCTGTTGTTGTGCTTATTGTAGATTACTTCTTATTTCATATTAAGGACGGACCTGCAAAAGAAGAGCGAAAGAGTAGTCAAAGTCATGTATATGAAAATTTTGCATAAGTATGTAAAAGTGTGTAAAAAGGAAAGTGTGCACCTGATGTATAAGAGTGTAAAAGGATTGAAAAATGTCCTAAATTGTTGTAAAGATTGAGTTTTTTGGGAGATCTCATGCCAAGAGTGAGTTTTTTGGGAGATCTCAAGCCAAGTGCAAGTTTTTTAGGCGATCTCATGCCAAAGAGCAAGTGTTGGGGAGAGAGGTCTAGTGTTACTATCCATCCATGACTCTACCCGATAAGCACCATTGTAGATGGTATGTCCCTGATTTGTTCTTAATGTCCTGAATCAGTTTTGAATGTACTAGTTGTTTCGATTGAAATTGATTGTAGGAGATTACATGCATGTTATAACTGAAGGATTGTGTCTGTAACTGTGAAATTGATCTTAAGGCTGATGTGAATTGTGTTGACCTGATAAGCTGACTACATGTGTCCCCAGGACATAAGCACCCAGGGGATGACACAAGAACCCAGGCACTCATGTATGAGTCTGGGTGATGGTGTTTGTACTATGATTTTGACCCAAGTTGATGGAAGAACATCGCATTGCTTAGCATGGAGATCAAACTTGAGAAGTGTCAGTAATGGTAAGACTTAAGGTTCACTAATATGAGCACATGTAGAAGTCATAGAAGTAGAATGATATGTAGAAGGAGAACTAACATGGACTTGAGAAGCATCCTTGAGATGTTGGATTTTAGCTTTAAGATATGTAATCGTTGTTTCCATAGCTTGAATTTTATCTTGAAATAAATAATGTAAAGCTTGAATTGACTCTAAGATGGGTTGATTGGATGGGGGATTAAAAGTGATAAAGTCATTAGATAGATGATCGAAAATGGAACTTACTTGAGTTGGTGGCATGTTGCGAGGGAGATACATAGTGTCTAGGGATTTTTGGAGAACATATTTGCAATGTGGGTGCATTTGAAGTACATCATGTAAGGAGATTAGAGTATTTTTAGGAGCCATGAAAGAAGAAAGATAGAGATCCAAGTGTATGATCACGAGTAGGATTCACCAAATGATTTGATTTAATTTGAACTAAATCTAATTACAGAGTAAATGATATGATAAATGATGTATAAATGTTGAAATAAAGAAATGACACAAGTAAGCTAAGATGTAATAATTGAAACCCTAATCAAAGAAGACAGAGAGAGGACTTAGTTGATTTACTCACTATTTGGGACTAATCTGAACTAGGAAAAGTGTTGAATAGACAAGGTAGAGTGTCGTTACTGCTCACAATAAATTCAAGAATGCAATGAGGTCGGACATGGGTGCCCACAGTAGGATAAGGGCACATGTGCATTGAAGACTACTTATAGGTGCTTATGACCACACAAATTATCAGAATATGGTTTTTACTATGTCACAAGATCGTCATTGTTGTTTCATGTTGATCACCTAATAGTCGCACAATGGTCGCCAAAGGTACCTATAACCTACAAAATAAGAGTTCACCTGCATAAGCCCACAAAATGCATCAAACCTAAAAAGAAAGATGCAATATGGGGAGTCAGACTGATCCCAGTGGTCACCCCGAGAGTGAACTTATGACTGAGTGATGCACTACATCTCAAACTCCATGTAGTTATTGTGCGTGTGTAGAAATCATGCCCTAGGATGCCCTTGTGCAAGTTGTACTTGATAACGGGATGTAGCTAGAATGTAACAATGTAGTAAAATGTGTGGATGGAAAACTTCCCCTTCCTATGTTGTGTATGTAGAGTTTATGTAGCCTTTGTCCCTTGAATGGATGCTAGATGGATGCTTTAGAGTGCTTTCAGTGCATTTTGGATGCAATCTTAGGTTATGTTAGTAATGCTTAGTGCTCGGTCCTTGATTTTGAACACATAACTATGTATTTATATGATTCCCTTGTTTTAATTTTGTAATTGACAACTGAAAGGCAGACCCATAAGTGAAAAATATGCCCAAAAGATAAAAGAAACCCAAAAGGAGGGAGTAAGGTGAAAAAGGGTCAGGGGCACCCAAAGGGGACATGAGCGCCTGTGCGCTTCTGTCGTGACTAGGCGTTGGTGTCTGAAGCCATAAAAGATAAATCAGTAAAATCCCGACTATGTTGTAGGGTGTGTAAGACCAAATAGAAAACAAGAAACAAAGAAAAGAAGCCAAATATAGTTGTCAATCACTAGTTTTCTTGTTTATGAATCATATGAATGCTAGTATGCTTTTAGGACCTAGAAATGTACCCAAGTGCGCGATTTAGTGTCTACAATAGTGTAGCCTGTAATTAAATCAATTGTCATTCTACAAGGGTTGTTTATGGTGGATTTCAATTTGTTAATAATATGAAAAATCACCAAAAACTTAGAGGACAACAAGGATTAACGATACCTATGTTGATAATACAATGTCGAGATGTGTGAATGCAAAGCTACGTGAGAGACTCCTGCTTCCAACGAATGACATAAACCCACACATACACAAATAGCTAAACAAGATAGATATTAGATTAAAAAATAACAAGGTTCTTGGAAAAGGTTGATCCCAAGAACCAATAGGCTTCCTTTGAAGGGTGCCAACTCATTTTAGCAATCAAGTGATAAATGATACAAGATACAATATGATAGTTGGATAATGGAAAGACAAACTAAAAGTCTATAGGGATGGAGAGATCCTTCTCCGCATGTGATTTAACAAATATTGAATTTTGTAAAAACCTAATTGCATAGTCACAACATAGTAATAAGCAATAAAGTGCAGATATGACACAAGCAATAAGATAAAGAAATATGAAACCCTAGGTGCAAGAGAGGGAATAAGAGACTTAGCTGATTTTGTAACAAATCATGAAGTATGCCGAGCTGGAAAACTGATGAAATAGGAGGGAAGTTTGTTACAACCAAATCCATAAAATTGTAGAACTACTAAAACAAGTTGGACTAGGGTGCCTGGAATAGGTTAGGGGCACCTAGGCATCAGAGACTGCTTCTGGGCTCCTATGTCTACGCAAAACCTCAGAAAATGATTTTTCTTGTGTCGCACAGTGTTCGATGACCTTCGTTGTTGATCCCCTGTATGCCACACTATGCCCACATAATTCGCATGTATGTTGCACTATGCCCACAGAATTCACTTGTAACCTACAAAACAAATGACCCCAGCAGTCACCTGATATTTTGGACTCCCTCATAATTCACCTATATTTTTGACACTTTTATCCTAACACATACATCCCCTTATTTTTCTAGTTTTTTTATCTTACCTATCTTTATCCCTTAACATCCCTAAAAATCCTTTCCCGCCTATGCTTTAAAACACTCTTCCAACTCTTAAATGCTAAAAATCTTAATCAAAGCACAAAATCATCCTCATTGGGGAAACTTTCCCCGTAGTCGGCAGCGACGCAGCCCAGTCGTCGTCGATCCTATAAAACTGAGTCTCTTCTTTCCATAATCATTAGTTGCATGAAAATATTGGAGCTTCTTCATGACCTGTGAACTCTTCCTCGCGCCTGAGCATTCCTACAACAGTTACAGATCTCCTAGACATCATTTTAACATGCTTACATCACTCACAATTATCCTTCATGAGATTATTATCATCGTTGTGTTGCTCTACTTTATATTTATCATATTATTTTGGTTTTTCTCATGTCTAACGTTTTGCAGGTTTATATCAATCTCTGCAACACTCAGAGCTTCTTCAACAACCTTCTCTTCCAGCCTCTTTGCTTGTAGGTCTCCAATTTCATCCTTTTGACCTCAGCCTTACCCAACTCTGTTACAGTCACCATCAACTCAATTTAGTCATCGTCGACTAGGGTCCCGCTTGCCAATCAAACCTTCCTTACTGATGTTTTCTGTCATTCCCTGGTGTTTTCTGTTAACTTTTAAATCTTACCTTGAAATGAAGATGTTAAAGACAATTTTTTAAAAAAATCTTCTGAAATCTTTCGCCTTAAAGTATTTTAAAAAATGTGTTTAAAGTTCTCTGAATTTCGAAAGTCTGAAGTTCTGAAATTTTAGATTTTTGGACTTTCGGAATTCAGAGGTCTCTTTTGGTAAATTGTGATTTTTCAACTTGGAGTTTCGAAGTTCGAAACTCCAAAGTTCCAAAATTTCATAACTTCAGACTTTTGGGTTTCGGAAGTCTATGTTGTCATTTTTAAGAAATTTCTTCCCAGAGTTTCGAAGTCCAAAACTCTAAAGTTCCAAAATTTCAGAACTTAGGACTTTCGGGTTTCGGAAGTCTCCCATATTATTTTCGATGTTTTCATTCCGAAAGTCCGAAGTTACAAAATTTTAGAACTTCGGAATTTTGGGTTTTGGAGTCTTGCGTTACCTTTTCATAAGCTTCGTCTCTCTAGTTCCAAAGTCTAAAACTCCAAAGTTCCGAAGTTTTAGAACTTCGGACTTTCAGGTTTTCAGATTTTGGAGTTTTATGAGCATTTAATTCTCACCAACCTTCGCATGTGTCAGATTTCAAGAATTAATTTGGGTTTTCTATATAAACTCAAGTTTTTATCTATCTTTTTCACCTGACTTCTTGCTCTGACAATCTAATTTTTATTGCATTCTTTGTACTTTTGAGGAGTCATTTTCAAGGTAATTTCGTTTGGGTTTTTTCTTTTTGGTTTATGATATTTTCGGGTTTTTCTTCCTTGTTTATTCTCATTTGTTCTTCATTGTATTTTGAAAATGAAACCCTTGGCATACACCATGTTTTCCTTGAAAGTGTTTCTTAATCTCCATAGTTGCAAAATCCAACATGTGCAGGCATCCAACTCAAATTGGATTATAGTTTTTCAAAATCTTCCCAAGTGTTTTACTTGCCTTTCGTGCCCACGGTGAAGTTCACATTTCACAAGTTTGTTTAAGAGGTTCTTACTTTTCGGAGTTCAGAAGTCTGCTCTTTCGGAACTCCACCTTTTCGGAGTTCAGAGGTCTATTGCTTCAGAGTTCGGAGGTCCACCTTTTCAGAGTTCGGGGTTTCTATTTTTCAGAGGTTTTATTTTTGGGATTTCGAAGATTCCTTTTTCAGACTTTCGAAAGGTCTGGTTTCGGAGGTTCAGAATCTTTTAATTTTCAGACATTCAGACTTCGACATTTCAGGACTTTTTACAGTATTTTTTCCAATTTTCCAAAGGCCTTTTCAGATTCCGAAATCTGAACTTAATGCAACCTCTTCAACGAAAGGCAAAGAAAAGATGAAATATACATTCCTAGGATTTGCTCCTCACTCTTGTATATCTTCAGACTTAGGGAATATAGGAGATACCGATCTCAGGCAGGTTAATTTTCCAAAATTTTCAGCCAGGGTAAAAGCTCCTAAAAAGAAATCCTAGATGCAAGCTATATATGACAATGGGCTTGTTGTGGCTGTCAGTTTTCCTGCATCCATGCATTGTCCCGAATTCGTCTTGGTTGCAGCAACCCACTTTGATGAAGATTCCAAGTCGGTAAAATATGCTGAAGAAAAGTTGTAATTCGATTAGACTCTGATTTCTTTGGAGATTTGTTCAATCTCCCAGATGTTGAGGACTATGCCACAATTTCACTAGAAGCAACGGTTGAACATTGGGACAAAGAAACTTAGTTATGTACAAAGGTCATGATGAATAGCTACTTGGCCAAAAGTGTCACTAAGTTGCCAAAGAGCATGTATCGATCAGACTTCATCTAGGAAGTAAATGATATTATTGTGTTGCTAAGTAGAATTTCAGGCCTTGCCTATGCAAAATAATTTCAGGAACGGATGTTCTTATACATTGCCACCATTAAGAAAAACAAGGAACTCATACGATGGGGAGAGCATATCAACAGCTCCATTTGTTTTCAATTAAGTAAGGTTTTGTCTTCAAAAAAAATTTACATGACCTCTTTATTGGTTTATGTTGTAGCTGCTATGGGAGATTTCACTAGGTTGAACACTAAAGGTGTTAGAAGTGCTTCACAAAATTTAAATTTTTATCCTTATCTTACAATGGATGAGGGAAGAAAACACTTTCGTAGGATCAATGATGCCTTATGTCCTGTTATCCTTTATCATTTTGATAACGACTTGTATAATCAAAGGATTTTAGATGAGGCTTTCAAGTACGCGAGTGGGAAGCTATTTACCTGCATTTTCCTACATTTACATATATCTGGATTCCTAGTTTTGTAGGTGCTCCCAGTAAGCTGCCAAGATGCCCCAGACAAATGGGTTTTGTTGGAGTTGGTTTGACAATTGCTGGACTACCATAAAATCCAGAACAAATGACACAAGTCGAGAGTCTAATTTCCCATTTCAATTGGAAGATATACTTTTGCAAATCTTTACAAGGTAAAGAATGTGGATGCATAAATGTCAGAAGTGACTTTACAGACATTTCACCCCCAAACCATTTCGATTACTAGGGAAAATTTAGTGAAACAGGTTTATCCAGTTCTCATGTACCCGAGTTAGAAGATATTTGGATTCACTATCGAGATGAGTACATTATCCGACAACAAGAATATGAAAGGTTGACTCTGGATGATGTTCGACAGTTTGGGATTGCAGAGATTCCAAATGAAATGGAGGATGAGGAGGAAGTATTAGATGCAGTTTACAAGGATAAAAATGTCGACAATCAACCATTATCATGGATTGATTGGTATGTAGAAGAATGTTGTAATACTAAGGAGAGGGCGGGGCCCATTTTACAGAGGACATATAATTGGTTGGCTACCTTGGGAATTTCACCCAAAGGGATAGAAGCCCAACCAACAATAAGTCTTCCGACACCTACTAAAGGGAAAAGGTATATCCAAAGGGACCATATAGTCCCTAAGAAGATCTCATTCATTGTTGGAAGTTCCTCTCTCTCCAAGGCTCCTGCTTCCAAGGTTGTGTCTTTGGTAATACTAGTATCAGAAATTGTTGAAGTCACTGATTCCCCAAGTTTATCACAGAATCTGTCATCCTCTCCTTCCTTACCATTATGAATTCATCCATCATTTCCTTCCACTTCTACACTCATTTCTTCTTTTCCATCCCCATCTATGGCCTAGTATTTTCATCTCTTCTTGTCCTCTCAGTAGGGGAGATGATTGGGTCTCCAGTTTCCACTTCACTTCCTCTATAACTTTCATTTTCTTCCATCTCAACTTCTAGCCTCATTGTATCTACCCCTAGGGATATTCTCACTTCAACCCCATTTGTCATTACCACTTCCATTCCAGTGCTAACTACTGTTACCAGTGCCATTGTATTGTCTAGTGCTCCAGGTACCAAATCAATCATTCCACTCCCATTAGCATATGTTATACCAGAATGGCTGTTTCACCAGACTCCGAAATAAAAAAAGAAAGTACCTCTGGTGGATGTTATAGATCTAAGTGTGTTGGAACCTACTCCAAGGAGATAGGCCAAATGACTGAAGATCATCTCCATCCTATCACTAAACCAATCAGGAGAAAGGGTCGTGGAAATCGCTACTCCTGTTGAGGGAAAAACCAAAGAAACCATCACAACAACTAACTACCAAATTTCCATATTTTCACTAGGAAAAGCAACACATGAAGGGGCCAAACAAGATGTGCAGACGACTCTCACAAATTTTTTGGAAAAGTGCGATAAAGACAAAGCTTATAAGGATGAACTAAAAAAAAAAATTGAGTAGCTCACTGCCCTGTTGAGAAAGGTAACATAGACTACTCCATCCAATGATATTTCAACTACTACTGCTCTGACAATTTCTTCCACTCTGGATGATATTTCATATCATGAGATTGAGAATATAGGTTAGAAGGGAAGATCAGTGAATGGATGGATAGAATACATACTTCAAGAAGCCAATCCTTTGATTAAAGGGGTTGTTGAAATATATAATGATTTACAGATTGAAAGAGCCTCTATTCATAGAATGGATGAAGCCTTCTCCAAAGATAATAATAACTTGAATTTGAATTTGACCACATGGAGCGAGATCAGAGAAGAGGATCCAGATCTACTTCTTAAAGAAGAAGTAATTGACAATGTTTATAATTTGTTCAAATTTCAAAAGGCTATGGAATTCAGGTCCCAAGTATTACAGGATTTGATAAAGAAATTAGACGACAAACGTGTAGAAATAATGGATGCTCTAAACGATATCTCAGAAGAGTTTGATAATGTTAATTTCAAGTTCTTCAATGAGAACATTTATGCTCTTCCAGAAGATCAAATTAAGTCAAATTTCAAGGATTTGGTGAAAAAGGATGATGAAGTAACTAGGACCTTCAACAGTGACTCCATTGACAGGTTGGTTTCATGTCAAAATTTCACAGGTCAATTGAAGAAACTAGTAAGCAAACTTACAAGAATTCCAACAAAGGTAGCAAGAGAGATCAAGACAACATATGTGGTGAACCATTACGCATGTGGGCTAGAGGAAGGAGAAGTACAAGGAATTATCAAACATTTTATCAAATATAAGCATCAGATGGCTACTTGGGAAAAAGAACAAGAGAAGACAGAAGAAGGAGAAGGGGTTGTAGGGTCAAGTTGAAGCTAGGCGGCCATGGAAGGATAATTCCAAGCTCTGGATCAGTCCAAGTTGCAAGGACGACTGAGTCAAACCCTTACAAACTCTTTGCTATTTTTATGGGAGCTTATTCCCTAGAATTTAATGATTTTCTATTTTTAGTAATTTTTTGGTTAAGGTCTAGCTGTAATGGCTCAACCTAGGAACTTATAAATAGTTAAGTGTATGAAGTTTTTATGGAGAGAGAGATAGATCATTTTTGGAAGTTACTCTTCAAGCTTGGAAGAGTGCTTTGAATACTTTGAAGCCTTTCAATTACATTCAGAACAATATTTTTCCGTGAAGAATATGATTTATTGTGTTAATGGTTGATCAATGTATGCTTTGTGGATGCATAACTCCTTAGTGTAAGTAGTTAGCTCACCTTTATTTCAGAATATCTTATTTCATTTAATGGGAAAGTAATGTGATTATCTCGAATATCAGTCGTGAAAAGATTATTTTCCTTCTGTTATAAAGTTACATTATCATTGGTTGCAATAAGTGAAAGGGATATTTGACATGTGCATGCCTTATGTTGTTATGGTTGTTGATTGTGTATTCAATCGGATTTGATCCATCTGTTAGGTATATTTGGGGTCTTGCGAGGGAATGTATGCTATTTTTTTTGTGGTTTATTATTTACCCTATCCAAACAGCACAAGTTGAACTAGATTATGGTAGTTATTTTATGCTTTCTGAGTTAATCTGTTCCGGCGTGAAGATCATATGATTATCTAGTTATACTTTTGGTGTATCACCGCATTTTCCTCATTTTTTATTTCTAACCTTGAACCTTGTGAAGTGAGTAGATTAGAATCATTTAAAGTGTTTTTAGTCTTGCACATCGACCTTACATCGGGTGCCCCAAGTTCTAGAGGAAGTCGACCTTCTCCGGAGGTTCATCCCAAGGCAACAAGGTCCCACACCTTGGGGATAATCCAACATTTCACGTGATCTTTCTACAATTCAACGGGTGCACGATCCATGTGACAACATTTTCTTCCTCTGATAACATCATGTATGTCATCTTCTAGCATCCACATACCTCTGTTACCATCCAGTTTGTACTCAGGATTTTGTCGGCCTACATATTTATATTATTTTACAAATCTATCCTCCTAGGTCACTGTCGACCTACCTCTTCATAGTCAGGGTCGCCATCGACCCAGACCAGGTAACATTTAATTTACAATTATTTCAATCAAACTTACTTTTAGATCAATCTCAGCCATTTCTCAGATTTAGTAGTACTTATGTTTCTTCATGATATCTATTGTTTCATCCTTTACTTCACTTTGTTTTATCAAACGAGGGTTGACATATGCCAAGGAAGTTAACGCTTCTTGGAGCCACTTTGTTGGGCAACCCCCACATATCCTATCTAATCCATTTTCTGTTTAGTGATTCTTATTTGTAGGTTATCAGCTAGTAGCAATGGGATCCATTATCTACTTTGCACCCGTTCATCCATCACATCTCATTAGAGGTACCATAAACCCTCCATCATTTCTGAGTTGCTAGTTGCTTTCATTACTAGTTCATTCATTTGGTTAGGAATGAAAAAACTTGTATAACAAGGACATCTGCATCACACATAACATAGGGGGAGGATTCTATTTTATTCCATCCACCATTCTATTACATTTTCCACACATAGTTAGCTCACTACATCAAAAAGTATGACTGACACAAGAGTAACCTAGGGCATGTTTCACACACACACACACACACATAAAACTACATTTGGGTCTGGAATGTAGTGCAACACTCAGCTAGTAAGACCACCGTTATGGTAGCTGAGGTCAGTCTGACCCTTTCATCTGTATTTTTCTTTTTTAGGGATTGATTCTTGTTTGGAATATCAACGACATTTTAAGTAGTAAAATGAACTTAATGCGACACACAACAAGGGTTTCAGACCATTTGTCGAATATGTGAAAACTATTACTAGAGATTTTTCACTGACCAGGGCACCCAATTTACAGACAAGAGCACCCATAAGTGTCCCAGTTACTCCAATATAGAGAATCAACTTAGATCCATCCTTTTCAGAGCTCCTGCACAATCGTTCCTGCTTCCATATTTTCTAGTCACCTCTACGACATAGTCATGTGAGCATTTGTTATTCAGCTGAGTTATTTCCTCTTCTCTCTTACATATAAGGTTTTTTATTTACATTTGTTTAGTTTATTGGGTCATCTTTATATTCATTTACAACATCTATTTACTTTATTTATAGTTTTTCATAGCTTAGATTAACTATTACACATAATTACATTTTTAGTTAATCATTTTGGTGAACCTGATCATCCATGCTTCCAAGATCTTCGCTCATGGCTTCTCATTTTAGAGTTTATTATCTTTTCACCATGTCTCACTCTCATACTTATTTTACCGAAGAGCATCTTAAGGCCATTAATGATCATATTGTTGAGAACCCTCAAGATCTAGACTTGCTTTTACATGTGGCTCATGAGGAAGCTACTAATTTGGTTGAACTTAACACTTATGTGGCTATAACAACTTCTATTGCCACTCAACCACTTGCTTCCACTCTCCCACCTATCTCTACTATTTCAGTTTCTGTCACTACTCCTACCAATAATTTTATGCCACCCTTAGTTTCTCACATGCGACAAGTTTCATCCATTGGCAATCAAGACTTAACTTATCTTTATCATGACCTTCAAGCTCAAATATGTAAGTTGCAACAAGCTACTTTGCATGCATCATCATCTTTAGATTCTACCTTATTACTGAATACTCCATTCGCACTTGCCATCTCTACTTATTCATTTCCTCCTAGCTTTGTCACCCCTAAGCTTCCCATTTTCAATGGGCACGGTGACCCACGGGAGCATCTTAGAGCATTTCATGTAGCTTGTTTGGATTTTGCCAAGGATCATATTCTCTTAGCTAAAATCATTCCCCGTAGTCTCCATGACTATGTAATGCATTGGTTTTATGACCTACCTGTCCACTCAGTCACTTCATTCATGCATCTAGTTGATGAAGTTCTTACACATTTCTCCATTAATATCAGCTCTAAGATTTCTTAGGCTCAGCTAGCCCAACTTAAACAGGGATCTAATGAACGCTTAGCTAACTATGTTTTATGGTATAAGAACAATCTCACTAAAAATGACAAATGTGCTTGTGGACTCTAAGCTTCAAGACTTATTTATCCAAATTCTTTTACCATCTCTCCAAGACAGTGTTCTCTTTAAGACCTCTCCTTCATTTGACCAACTTTGTCATACTCTTAAGCTTTGTGAAACTAAAATTTTATCAATAGGAAAGCTTAAATATCAGGAACAAACTTCATCTTCCACTCATTTTCAAAGTAAGGCACCATTCAAGCCATCTACATCTAAGCCAATCGACACTGAAATCACCATCAACGCAATTACTCCCTCTAAAGAAGTTCAGTCACAACCACCTAAGCACACATTTATCAACCTTCCAGTGGCCCCACATCTTATATTGAAACAACTTCTCAATAACAACCTTATTACTCTTCCTCCACCACTCACGTTAGACCCATCATGACTAAAAGGTAGGAACCACAATGAGAACTTCCATTTTGATTTTCATCAATGTATGGGACATTCAACAAATAGATGTTTCAAACTCTATACAATCATCCAAGATCTGATTGATGATAACAAACTAGAGTTTTCAGAGTCTGCTAACTCTGTACTGAGCAATGATAAGGGTAAACTCAAGATCTTTAACAATGAATCTCAACAACATGACAATAAGACACCCGATGTTTCTACCATATCACGTGGTACCTCCTCATGGATCAGGAGCTCTTGATTTCTTAGTTGCAAATGTTGACACTTCACCACCAATCATTTTCTTCTCCGATCACAAAACTCATGCAAACTTTACTTCTAATCATTTGCATATCAGGGCATCTATTGGCTCAACCTCTATTGACAACACCAAGGTTGATCCATCATGTCCTGTTAGTGCATGCTTTATTTCACTTCTTATGGCTATTGGTTATCCTCCATCACAAATAAAATATCCTTTCTATAGACCCTTTGGCATTGTCAAACTACATGTTAAAGTCAGTCCTCTTACACTGCTTATGACTTTCCTCATTGGAAGCACAGTTGACAGCTACAACATGCTTCTTAGTCTCAATTGGATTCATCGCTCTCAATCTATCATTTCTATGAATCATTTGCGACTCAAATTTATTCACAATAATCAAGTCATTTCTATTGACTGTGTCCCTCCATCTACTCCATGGTCGTCATCTCCTCGCGCAATAGCTAGCACACCACCTACTTCATCTAGCGTGTCACACTCTATGTTACTCAAAGAACAGTCTATGCCTAGTTCACCTACTCGAGCATCATCTACACGACAACATCGTTATGCTAGTCTTACACATCAGCATAGGCCCATTCCTAGGCCCATGACTGCATTATGATGCAGATCTCCACCTCAGTTTATTCCACGACGACATTCATCACCTTCACATTCAACATACCGTAGATCGCCATCACCAACACATTTCGTGACACCACAGCCTTCATCATATATTCATCCCTCGCACACATTTAGACTTCATGTACCAACACAATGTTTGTCTACCATACCACCACTATTAGAGCATGGTATTACGCTCTCACCACCACAAGCATCGGATGAAGGACCCTTATCCTTCGCTATCATTGGTTAGTTCATTTCATTCATATATTCTTGGGGGGAATGCATCTATTACACCTTCACCCCAATCACCTTGGTGTCTATCATTTTAGCATTTTCATAAAAAAAAATTCATCACACATGCTAGCATCGTCCATTTCCTGATGACACACTCTTGTGCTTCGGTTCACACTTAACTTTTGAGGGCTTACTACGCATGAATCCCATACATTGCACTATAACGCTTACACATCGTGACTCTTTACATCTCGCATTATACATCTTCCATCCTACATCCTACATTTAGTCTACAACATTTGTATGTCGACATTTACACATCTACACGTCATACATCGTACTAGTCCTAATCATACATGTGTCATGCTTGCATCTAACATTGCATACTTCTCCTCATACACATCACATAACACACATTTCACACTATCATACTATCTATACATTTTTTACATTGCATCCTAGACATCGCATATCACACATTCTACACTTCATATGGTCATCTATTGTCATCATACATACTACATTTAGTCTATGTACACATATTTAGTCTATGTACAAATATTTCATCACACATTATACATTACATATGGTCATCTATCATCATCACCTATATTATATCATTTTCTACGTGCTGCACTCACTACCCTATGACGCACTTTAGTCCCCGAGTCCATACTCGACTGCCAAGGGTTTACACATCAAATGGACCTTTACATTCATCATGTGTTTATCATTCGACCTCTCATCATGTGACATTTCTAGGCTAGTGAAATACACTTTAGGCTATTGTCACCTATTCTATCATCTGGTAGTGGTATACACTTTAGGTTACATCACCACTCCCTTATATTCATCTTGTAGTGATATACGCTTTTAGGCTAAATCATCACTCTTATGCTCAGTTATAGGGTTCACACAGACATCATTTCTAGGTTACATATCATCACCATTACACACATACTTAATCATCACAACGTGTTAGACATACAACACACGCTTCAACCATTTCCTGATGATGCACTTTCATTTACAGTTCATTCTTGACTACTGAGGGGAAAAAAATTGAAATTCATTGCATACATTTCCATTCCTTCAGGGGGCACATGACTCCTATCATTCCATCTTGCATTCCATTCCATCCATCCATAACATATTGCTTTGTCTTGGGGGCATTTACTCTTGTTTACCAGATCACTTTATTACACATGTTAGACTGATTTCTTATATGTCATTATCTATATTATACACACATGCACATTCACTTATTTGTTTAGTTGTGATCATAGATACAAATATTTTTCATGTAACATGGATATGCACCTTCTACCCTTCCTACATTGGTTGTTGGGGGCATCCACATTCGTCTCTCACAAGTGTTATTGTTTCATTTTGTACTTAGCAATTTACATTTACTTGGTTACACATGCCTTTGACATATTGGTTATTTTTCTAACATGCTAACAGGTGTTCCATGTACAACACTTATTTTGTAGGATTACATATTACCATGAATACTTGTTTGTTTGTTTGTACTTGTCTGCCATTGTTTGCTTCATGTATGTAGGATTTACCCTATGTTTGGTGTGCACACTTGTTTGTTGTTTGTAGCCATGATGGCCTTGCGTGTCTTGCGACATCGGGAGTGATGTCCCATGTTTACGACCCACTTTGTGTGGCTTACTTTTCTTCTTGCGTGTTTTCATTACTTTGCTTATACACTATTTGCATAGCTTATACATTATCTTTATACATACACGTTTTTTTGTACTAACACTTGTTTTGGGTAGTCTTCTTGTTTGTGCACATCTTAGTTTCTACCAAGTGTATTCCCTTCCCATTGTAGGGTTGAGTTATAGAGTTCATGTGGTTAGTCCTCTTTTGGGGTCGCATCCTCCTATCAGCGACGTCACATTCACCCCCAAAGATGGGGGGCATCATTTGGGGTTTTACAATCTACACATCACATTTACACCGGTTCATTTCAGTGCACTTTCTGCCCTTGGGATTGTGAGTTACATACAGTGAGTGATTTTAGACTAGTCTACAAACTCCATACACTACATCTTTTACAGGACATGGTTGTCCTTAGCATTTGGAGGAGCAGTTAACGGTTGGAGGATACAACAGAATTCCTCCTAATACTTCTTCTACTGCCGGCATCGAATCACCCAAAAAACCAGGAAAGTACATAGATATCTTCACACATAGTTTAGGGAAGAAGTTAAAGGTTGGAGAACACAAAGCATTTCCTCCCTATACTTCTTCGACCTATGGCGTCGAATCACCTGAAAAACTCCAACAGTATAGGATATCCTTTCTACACTCTTTCTCTCGACATGGATCAGATGCACATATTCCATTTACATTTGTCACTTGCATACTTTACATTTACTTGATTTTTACATACGTACACATGCATCTTTTATATAGTGTTTTTACACTTACATACATATTTGACTACTTGATCGTTTTATCCTTGCAGGTCCGACAATATGAAAACAAGCAATCAAATGGGGGTAAACAACCACAACAAGCAACAACAACAACAACAACAAGACTTCATAGCGAAACACCTCGCATACTAACCATGCAGGTACACACAACAACAACTACACACACATTTCCACCCTAGGTTCACTCTCATCACTTTTTTGCATTTTTCATCTTTAGTTTCCACGCTCCATCATATTTTTTATCATTCCATGCTTTTTCTAGTCCTTCATCATGCCTTCTTCATCGATCTACATCGACATTAGGTACGCATCTCTATCTACTTTATGTTACTGAGCTTTCTACTCAACAACATAAAGTGGGGGAAAATGTAGACACAAAATCATGCACTTTAGACAATATTTAGTCTCGGTCTCATACTACTATTTAGAGGGTTTTTGAGAGAAGAAAGTACTAATTAACCCCCATCTTTTGGAGATTTTGCTTTATTTTACATCATCATTCCCAACCCATACCACACATATGCCCAGTCTATTTTACCACTTTTGCATCATTTCAACCTTGACTGGGGCACCTAGGCTAGTACTGGGGCACCCATGGGTACCCTAGTCCCACCACGGGCACCCTGATCCTTTTTAGACTTTCCCGCCACTTTTTGGGCTCTTTCTAGCCGTTTGAGGTCTTTATCTTTTTAGTGGTCGGCCATTTCAGGGTTAATTATGAAATTAGATCAAGAGAACCCTATAAATATAAAGTTATGAGACCATAATGAGGGACCAAACACTAGTCACTACTATCATCCACCTAGAGTTGCATCCATCTATTGCATTGGAGATCATTTGCATCCACATAGCTCCATCACAAGGCATAAGGCTAGGACATCTGCATCACACACAACATAGGGGGAGGATTCTATTCTATTCCATCCATCATTCTATTAATTTTTTTACACATAGTTAGCTCACAAGATCACAAAGTGTGACTTGCACAAGAGCAACCTAGGGCATGTTTCACATACACACAGAACTACATTTGGGTCTGGAATGTAGTGCAACACTCAATTAATAAGACCACCATTGTGGCAGATGAGGTCATTCTGATGCTTTCATATCCATTTTTATTTTTTAGGGATTGATGCTTGTTTAGGTTTTTGTAGGTCTTTCTATTTATCTTGGAATATCAACAACATATGAAGTAGTGCAATGAACTTAATGCGACACACAATGAGGGTTTCAGACCATCTGTCAAACCTGTGAAAATAAGTACTAGAGATTTTTCATAGACCGAGGTGCCCAGTTTACAAACCATAGCACCCGTAGGCACCTTCAATCCCTTTCTAGGCACTCCAGTCCAAAGAATCAACTCAAATCCATCCTTTTTGGAGCTCCTACACAGTCATTCCTACTTCTATATTTTCTACAGAGTCCCGTGAGCATCTCTTATTCAAATGAGTTCTTTCCTCTTCTCTCTTGCATATTAGGGTTTCTATTTACATTTGTTTAGTTGTTTGGGTCATCTTTATATTCATTTACAACATCTATTTACTTTATTTACAACTATTCACAACTTAGATTAACTAGTGCACATAATTGCATTTTTAGTTTATCAATGTGTTATGTCACGTTGTACCTATTTTCATTTTTATTTGATGTGTTTGATGATGTGACTTATGCTCCTCATAAGGATGAACCTACAAAGAGAAGAGCAAAAGAATATTCAAATACGTGTCTATGTGAAAAATTTGATTCAAGTATGTAAAAATGCAAAAGAGAAGTAAAAAGAACATGTGCACCTAATCCATGATGAGTAAATAGGATAAAAAGGATCTTGAAAATGTTGTAGAAGAATAAGTTTTTAGGGTGATCTCACACCAAGAACGGGTTTTTCAGGCGATCTCACACCAAGTGTGAGTTTTTTAGGCAATCTCATGCCACGACAGAAGAAGTGTTGGGGGAGAAAGGTATAGTGTTATTCTCTTATCCTTTAACTTCTTCTCGAAGTAAAAACACCATTACAGATGGTGTGATCATGCTTTGTACCAATTCAATCAAGTTTGATCTAATTTGATCCAAGTAGAAAATGAAGGTAGAATGCATTCTGATTGTTGTAGGACTATGCTTGTATTGAGAAAATTGCTCTATAGACTGTTGTGAACCATGTTTATTTGAGAAAATGTTGTGTATCTGCCCCTTGGTCTCAGGAACCTAGGAAGGAACATAAGCTCCTAGGTGCCCAAATTTGATTTTGGGTGCTAGTGTATGTACTGAAGTAAGAAGCCAAGTCTAATTCTGAACCCTTTCCGAGAGCTGTAGAGTGTATTGTCTCCTGTATTGTGCAGGTCTGAAATGTTACTCTGTATTGTTGAATGGGGTTGACTGATTCACCCAATAGATGATCCCCCTCATTTAGGGTACATGTAATGTCGCTAGGAGGATGCGGCCCAAAAGAGGACCCCATGATGAGTTGATACTAGTATGTTGGAGGGAATGTGCTTGTTAGAAACCAAGGCATGTGTAAACAATGGCTAGGAGACAAGTGTTAGTACAAGTAAGCCAAACATGCATGTAAGATGTAAGCTAGCAAAGAAGTATACAATTTATAAGCTAATATGCAAGAAGGCAATGTGCAAGAAGATAATGTAGACCACGAAAAGTGGATTTCAAACATGGAACATAACTCATGATGTCACAATACAATCAAGGCCTAAGCTAGGCCAAAAGATCCTACAAGTAATGTACACAAGAAATAAATAGGGGAAATCCCGTAAACAATGGAAAACAATGTCAGATAAGAGCAAGCAATGTAACAAACAACCATGGAAGCAAATAGTTCTTGTAAGACAAATGTTACACATGAGGCACCCATTAGCATGTTAGAAAGATAGAAAGTATGTCAAAGCATGTATAATCTGATATAGTAGTGTGCTAGTATGAATAAGAGATAGTATAAAATGAAACAATAACACCTATAATGTGTATAAAATTGAGATGCCCCTAGGAGCCATTGTGGGACTTGTAATAGGTATTGCGCCAAGCATCCATGCTGTTTGTATCGATCTGTAGAAATTTTTATTCATAACTAGAAAGAAAGTGAACATGCATGTGTGCATGATAAAGATAATGATATACAAGAGTATCTATCTAACATGTGTAACAAAGTGTACATGTGTAACAAGAATAAGTAATCAAGAGTAAATGTGAAACTAAGATATGCAATATGTTGATGGATGGATGAGATGGGATGGAATTCATAATGAGTGTGATAAGAGCCAGCATTCCCCTTGAGTGAGTATGGATGTGTATGCATGATATGAGGTTCATTTATAAATGCTCCCTCAACAGTCCAAAATGAACCATAAAACAAGAGTGCATCAGCGGGACTTGGTTTGAATTGTGCGCTAGGAAGATATGATCAAAAAAGGGTAGAGCGTAGAGAGTAAGTGAGTATGGTGAGTTTCATTTTAGATTTATACCCTCAGTAATCAAATATGAATTATGGAACTATATTGTGTCATAGGGAAGTGTTTGTTGTGATAATTTAAAAGATGTGCTGTGAATGCACTGAGTGTGAAATGTGTCTTGTGTATGATGTGAAGTTCATGAATGTAGTGAGCCCTCAATAGTCAAGTGTGAATCCTAGCATGAGAGTGCATCATAGGGTAATGACGATAATATTTGTGTGTATAAATATGTGTAAGGATGCTCAGAAATATGAAGAAGGAAGCATAGAGTGTATGAGTAGAAATTGTAGACAAGTAGTGATGCTAAAAGAGGGGAGAATGAGCGTGACCCCCCCCAAGCGTGTCAATGATGGAAATCTATGTGGTGACGTGAGAGGTACCATGCCATTATGGGAGAGTGTTATTTATGCCATGATAAGAGAGAGAGAGCCAATACAATGGTAGGTAGAAGCAACAGTAGGACCATGCCCTGGTGGCAGAGTTTGAAATGTGTCATGGCCATCAATATAAGGAGTAGTTTCTTTGACAAAAATGATTGGTTGCTAGAAGTGGTGGATTATTTGGTAATGTTGTAGAACACTTGATTTTGAGAAGAGTGTTGAACTGATTTTTAGAGGAGGTTACTGTATGTTTGATTTGATAGTGTTGTAAATGAATTGAGAGGAGGCAGAATGAGACTAATTTTGAGAGGTGGTTGTCTTAGTTGATTAGGGGATTGCATAAGTGACGTTCTTGAGTTACGGCCAAAGAAGGCACATTAGAATTGATAGCACGATGCTCATTAGACATAGATGAATCATATTTAGGAACCCAATGAGATGTAACAATTTAAGATGAACATGTAGCATTATTTTGTGTAGCAAATGAGATAAGACCATAACGCTTAAGGTGGTCAATTTGTCAGTGTAGAGCATAACAATCATTGTCATTACGTCCATTGATTTGATGATAATTGCAATATGGACGACCTTAATATTTTGCAAGCTGATAAGGAGGATAACAATGAGTAGATGACAAGCTGATTAATTGTTGCATGAGGAGCTACTGAAGAATATCTTGTTACTTAGCATTGAGATCAAACTTGAGAGTTTTTGGTAATGGTAAGACTTGAGGTTCACTGATATGAGCACATGTAGAAGACATAAAATGAGAATGAGAAGAAGAACTAGCATGAGCCTAAGAAGAGTCCTTAAGATGTTAGATTTTAGATTTAAGAGATGTAATTATGGATTCCATAGCCTAAAATTTATCTTGAAATAAAGAGTGTAAAGCTTGAATAGACTTGAAGATTGATTGATTGACATTAGAACTAATAGAGTCATCAAAGAGACAATTGAAGATGACACTAAATTTTGAAGGCAACATGTTGATAAGGAGATACATAATGTCTAGGGTTTTGTGGAGAGCATCTTTACAAGATAGGTGCATTTGAAGCAATTAAAGCAATGAGACATGAGAGACCTTATGAACCATAAGAGATGAAAAGTGAGGATCCAAGAATGTCCGAATGAGGTGGTTCACCAAATGATTTAACAAAAATAGAAAATTATAAAATCCTAATTATAGAGTCACAATGCAGTAATAAGCAATAAAGTATAGATATGACATAAGCAATAAGCTAAAGAAATATAAAACCCTAGGTGAAAGAGAGGGAATAAGAGACTTAGCTGATTTTGCAACAAATCCCGAAGTATGTCAAGTTGGAAACTTGATGAAACAGGAGGGTAGACTATCGCAACCAAATCCAGAAAATTGTAGAACTATCGGAATAAGCTGGAGCAGGGTGCCTGGACTGGGTCAAGGTTACCTAGGCACTAAAGACTACTTCTGGGAACTCGTGTCTGTGCAGAACCTCAGAAAATAATTTTTCTTATTTCACACGTTGTTTGCTGACCTTCATTGTTGATCACTTGTATGTCACACTATTCCCGCAAAATTTTCCTATAACCTGTAAAACAAATGACCTCCTGCAAAACCCCAAAACACATCAAATCTTAAAAAGAAAAATATGCAAATGGGGAGTTGGACTGACCATGGTAGTCACCTGATATAGTGAACTTATGATTGAGTGATGAACTACATCTCATTCTCTATGTAGTTCTGTGTGTGTGTGTGTAGATCATGCCCTAGGAATATCTTATGCAAAATGCACCGAATAATGAGAAATAACTAGATATAGCAATGTAAATAGATGTGTGGATGTCAAAATAAACTTCCTCTCCTATGAAGTGTATGCAAAAAATGCAGTCCCTTTTCCTTTGAATAAAGCTAGATGGATGATTTGATGCTCTTGAAATTCCTTTGGATGCAACCTTAGGTGATAGTAATAGTTGCTTAGAGCTTGGTCCTTTATTATGGTCACAAAGTTTTGTATTTATATGATTCCCTTGTTTGAATTTCATAATTGACAACTAAAAGGCTGACCCATAAGAAAAAAAGATGCCCAAAATATAAAAGAGGCCCAAAAGGGGCGAGTAAGATGTAAAGAGGGCAGGGGCACCCAGAGGGGATGAGGGCACTAGTGTGCAAGACTGGGCAATGAGGTGTGTAACACCACAGATAAAGCAATAAAGAAAGTAAAGAGGAAAAAGATATATATCAATTACTAGTTTTATCGCTTAGGAATCATATGAATAGTGGTATGTGATTAAGACCTAGAAATATACCCAAGTGTGTGATTTAGTGTCTACAACGTGATAAATGGACCATGATATGGTTAAGGAAAGCTTGAAATCCTCGAAGTATTCAAACCAAGCATGATTAGCAGCATCTTGTTCATCTTGTATGACTTCAAGCTGATCTTCCATGTCATCGATGTTTGGTGTCAAAGATATGGCACATAGGTTTAAATCATGTGCAATGTCGAATTGCTCCCAAAAAAAGGGTTGTTGTATGACAAGAAGATTACATATGATCAGATGTGCTTGACTTGGTACTGTCATCTATAAGCAGAGACAACTTGGAAAAATACTAATTAGAGGAAACATATATTGATATACTAGTTGTAAATGTGAGAAATATGATTAAAATGAAAAAAGGACACTGAATGCTAGCAATTTGAGGTAATCGCTGCTGATTACTGTGGAAAAGATTAATTCCTTAATAAGATACAAATTGGATGCAAAACAAGTGATTTATAGATTGATTTGGCCTTTAAACTGATGCGTTTATAACTTGAATATGAAAAAAATTAGAGAAGCTTACCTTTGAAGAGAAATTCTAAGAAACAATGTTGTGGGAGTCTTACAATGCTTGTGAAGCTTCCAAGGATGTGATAGGGAAGTAGAAGGTGTTGAGATATCCGAAATGATGTTTCCTAACAAGGAACCAGAGCTTCTATATAAAAATTAGAGGATCCCCATTCATGAAATTTGATATCCTTATATAATCGTCGGTGATCCAAAAAAAGTGGGCTTGAAATTGGTTTCAACCACTTCCAAATGGGTTAATTCAGGTATGGGAATGAACGAGGATAAGAGGAAGATGTTGAGGATGTTGGGAGGTTTAGGGGTTAAGTTTAAAAGGGGTTAGGATGGTTTCTAGGTGGTTAGGGAGGTTTTGGTAACTTAGGATAGGTAGAATAGGTATATATTGAAGGGTAAGATGTGATTTTACAAGGGCGAGGATATGGTTTAGGAATACTAATATAGGTTTAATGTTTTGAATGAAAATGTGAGGGATGTGGATGAACAATGTAGGGTACTAAAAATAGGTGTCTACATTTCCCCCCTTTTTTCAAGAGGTTTGTGATGGACAAACCGTTGGAAAAAAATGAGTGATATGGTCTGGTTTGTGTTGGATGGGTGGTACCCCCTCAAACTAGGGGTAATTACAATGAAATTCAATGGTCACCCGATTTGAATAGATTATTGGATGAGACAGTCTTGTGTGATGTTACATTTTAATTTAAGATGCCCAAGAGCAAACATGAAAACAAATTGCCACAAAGGTGGGCTTATGTGTCCAGGAAGTCAAGTGATAGGGGAACCAATGGGTTCTCAACCTATAGACAATATGACTTATAGTAAGTAGTGGGAAAAGGTTCCTGAAAATATTATAGTATCCACGGTGTATCGGGAAACATATGATCAATATGAAGTATGTTTCCACAAAGGTGGGATTACGCAACCAAAAGTCAAATGATAGGGGAACCAATGGGTTTTCAACCTATAGACATATGACTTATAGGAAGCAATGGGAAAAGGCTCTTGGAGAGCTTATAATATCCACAATGTATCTAGAAACACAGACTCAATATAAAGTATGTTTCCCTAAAGGTGGGCTTACATGACCAGAAAGTAAAGTGATAGGGGAACCTAAAAGGAATGATAAACAAGTCATTCCTAGCCACAAAGAACTGAGATGCTAATAAACACTCCATAAGATAAAATCAACTCGTCAGAATAACTTTACAAAAAACCTTTGTAAACAAATGAACATAAATATCATATATTATTATGGAACTCTATTGTTGTACAATGAGAAGGGTTCTTACTTATATAGGCAAGGATTTGGTCAATCTAAGAACTAGTCAAGGTGATAGATCAATCCATAAATCAAGGAAAGAACTAGACAACAAATAACTGGTCAAAACCATAGATCTAGGAAATAACTAGTCAAGACCATAGATCAAGGAAAGAACTATACCTAACAACTAGATAATATCCTCCTAATATATAAATAAGATAAATATAAATATCCACACATAAGTGGGTGACAATAAATAAAAGAGAAGGTAAATAAAGTACCTAGTTGAACATGAGCCAAGGTAAATAAGCTACTCTGTCAGAACCAATGGGTTATTAGTGTATACACTTATTGGATACGACAAGTTTTTTTTCCTAAAAAGGATGCAAAATCTAGGATGGATTTTGATAAAGGCAAGATCTATATATATTGATTGAATTTGGATTTTAAGAGGGTCTTGAAACCCTAAAAAGGTGGTACATAATTGGAAATGTGCAATTTCTTACAAGAGATGATTAAATTGATGGGTTGACAAGGTTTGGAGACCAAATAATGATATTTTGGATAAATGGGACCAACTATAAGTCCATATGAGAATCAGAGGAGCAACACCAGAGGAGGTATTCGATTGACAGGGCTACAATTTACTAGATAGTTTTGTAGGCCCATTTTGATAGATTTTGATGTATGAGGCTCTTTTGAAGCCCTTGTTGATGATGTACATATATTTTGATACACGAGGCTTTTGAATCTCTTGATGATGTATAGACATTTTTAATACACACACATGATTTTGATGTTTGAGTTATGTTTTGAGTCTTGTAATGATTGCAATGCGATGTATATAGATGTAGTTGACGATGATTTAGTTAATTACTTTAGTTATGATTTTGATATGATGAGCTATGGATGCATGTGAAATGTATATTTTTTAATTAGAGATGTATGATGTGATTTTGATGATCTTGTGATTTGATTAATGCACTAGACGATGGATAAGAACAGAATGTGGGATGTTTGTTTCCTTACTATTCTTGGCATATATAGTGTATGATGGTAAACTGATTTATATGTATGATACTCCACATGTGGCCTTCTAATTTATGGTAATATATGACTCACAATGGCTACTCATACTAGGATCATAGATAGATGTGGTATAGTTATATATATCCTTTTTTGACACGGGAAAGATTTGTATGTAGCAAGCACGAGGAAATAGGCTCTTCTTGATGGTTCTTAGGTTTTGCCCTAAATTTTTTGTATATTACATAAGATGATCGATGCGGGAATATTACATTTGATAAGAAAGTGGATCGATCCGGGAAGGAAGCTTTCTTGGGATGGTTGTTTTTTTATTTTTATATGAGGGTTGATCAATACTGGAAGCCCTTTTTTCACATAAGGACTGATCAATACGGGGAGTCCTTATTTTTTATTGTCTGATTGGGTATCCATCCTTCAAGGGAGTGGTCTAAAATTTTATTGATCATGGTAGCTGTCCTTCGAGGGAGTGGTCTATAACTTTATTTAACATATTTTGATTTTTGATATCCGTCTTTCAAGGGATTTTTCTATATTTTGATTGTATTTATCCCATATATATTTTTGACTTTTGAGCTAATGGAAAGTAGAGATAACCACTTTAAAAGGGGATAAATAAACATGCAAGTTACACTATTTCCTTGTCATGTTAAAATAGGATAAGATGGGAGGATGGTGAGAGTAATGATTACAAGGTTCCCTAATCATGGGCAAGGAAATTTTACGTACTAAATATGCTATGACTAGAGCCATGATGCCTATATTCAAGGTCACGATGGTTATGCCAACAGAAAGCCACATAGTTTTAAATCATTACAAGGATGATAGGATGTGTGGGCTGATGGATGGAGATTGTAGTTTGACTAAGGTATCATGAGTTGATATTTTAGCAGTAGAAAAATTACACGTGTAAGGCATTAAGAGGCTCCTTTTCAGGTTTACCATCAAGGGAGTCTAAATGATATGCCCCAGACCCATATTTATGAGTGATAATATATGGTCCAAGCCAATTTAGAGAAAACTTCCCACGTTTACTCTTTTCCATGTTAGTGACAGGTTGATTTTCTTTGAGAACAAGATCGCCAACATTACATTCCCATTATCTGAGATGTTTTTTATAGGCTCGTTTGCTTTATTCTTGATAGATGTTGATATGTTTAAGGACAGTCAAACAACATTCATCTAACAGTTCTAGTTGTGACATGTGTTCTTGATGATAATCCTCATTAGAGATGAAGTCTTTGAGAGAAACACATAAGGATGGGATATAAACTTTGAGAGGACTAATGAATTCGGTGTTGTATACTAAGGAGAAGGGTGTAGTGCCCATATGGGTTCGAAAGATGGTCTAATAAGCCCATAATGCAAGTGGGATTTGAAGATGCCAATTTCTACTAGCATGCTCAACAAATTTCATGAGAATTTTGTTGAGTGTTTTAATGGATGCTTTATCTTGGCCGTTAGCTTGTGGATAGTAAGGAGAGGAAAATATAAGCTTGACATTGTAAGTGTCACAAAGTTTCCAAACTTTCTTATTTTTAAATGATTTTCCATTATCTCTGATGATTTTATGTGGTATGCCACAGAGAGAGATAATGTTATGATGAATGAAGTCGACAATTTATTTGCTTTAGTGGAGATAAGGGGAATTACTTCCACCCATTTTATAAAATATTCAGTTCTTGTGATGATAGAATTGTGTTGTTGTGATGAGCAATGGTTGATAAGGATGATAAGGTCAAGCCCCCATTGTGAAAAAGGCCACAAATCTTGACCTGGTTGAAGAGCATGGATATGGATATGTGTGAGGTTGGAATGTTGTTTACATTTGATGCATTTCTTGACATAGTCACAACAATATTGGTTAAGCGTAGGCCAATAATAGCCCATGTGTAGGATCCATTTAATAATAGCTTAACCATTAAAATGTCCACCACATATGCCATCATGGACTTTGTGGATAGCTAGATAAGCCTTCAGATTTTTGAGACACCAGAGGAGGAGGCTGTCAAATCATCTCTTGTAAAGGATACCTCCTAGTATGAAATAGCGTGATGTGTGTTGTTTAAGATATTTTACCATTTCTACATAGATATGAATGCATTTTTCTAGTGGAAATATAGTCTTATGTTTGAGTATGTTAGATGTCAGATGACATATCTTCTATGTGATTGATGGTTGGTAGACCAGTATTTGTGTAAGATGGCTGATCGAGTTTGTGTATGATAACGAAGAGTTTGGAATCATCTAGTGATAAATGAATAAGAGAGGCAAGTGAAACCATGGTGTCTGTGAATTTTTTGGATGAGTGAGGGGTGGTTTAAATTTTGTAATGGTCAAATAGTTGTAGTAAGCCTTCGACGATGGTTTTCTATTTTTGCAGGACCTCATTTTTACATTGATAAGTCCCTTTGATTTGATTGATGACAAGTTATGAGTCTTCGTAAATGTTAAGAATTTGTACGCCAAGAAAGGCAACAATCTAAAGTCCCATGATGACAACCTCATATTCTGCCATGTTTTTTTGTTGGAAAAATAGGTAAAAGTGGGGGTTTTAAAAGAACCTTCATCCTTATAAAAAATCCCATTAGGAAGAAAATGTCAATGAAGCAAGAAGAGAGAAAGCTCGTAGGCAACAAAAATACAAAAAGCCACTAATGCATGAACCAAACATAACCAATTACATTTTGTGAATATTTTTAAGGATAGTTGTTTATTCTGTGGTTGTAGAAGTAGAGATTCTATTAGCCAATACATCCACCAATTTAATGAGATCCAAGTAGTCTTTGTTGATGGTCTTCTAGGTCATTTTCATGGGTATTTTCCAATATTTGATAGCAAGGAAGGCCCTTTTTAGTTTTATGAGAATACTGAGGATGATATCTTCATCTTTAGGATCCTTTTGGGTGGAAGTGTTATTCTCCAAGGGCTCCTGATGCTCAGAAGTTATAGCTTTAGTGAAGAAAACATTCGAAGCAGGGATACCGGGGGGTCCCAAATTCTCAGACAAAGGGGAATTAGGGTATAACATGGAAAGTCCCAACAAAACATTAGGATATCTGAGTCAATGCAAACATCCATGGAATTTGAAAGAAGAGGAACAACATGGGCATCCATGACCATAAGAATAGAATTAGTTTCAGCCATGATAATATCTGGGGAGATAGGAGGTAAATTTAGAGAAGCGATGACATGGGGCGGAGAAAAAGGAGAGGTCAAAATAGAAAGTGGTTCAAAGACAATGGGGGAATGCTCTAAGGGATCCACAAAGCTGAAACCTGCCTAAGAGGAATGAGGAGAAACATGGGCAAAAACAAAGGGGGAGTCTACCTAGTCACATGGGCTAATGATCATGATATCTGAATTAGAGTCACAAGGAAGAAAAAAATGGTAAAGGTGATGACAAGGAGTGAAAAAATAAATGGAGGGGGTGAAGGGCACATGTTGAGAAGAATTTGGGGTGATGTGTCACCATTTCCCAAGTTTAGGGGTGTAGTCACAAAATCACGCACTTAATACCATTATTATACTACGAAGTATGTTGTTTTATATAGGAATCTTACGTAAGAAAAGCATTCAATGATGACCCATTCCACAGTCCAGTCATCTATCTTGTTGGTCTTTACCATTTTTGGTCTTGTATGTTTTTCACTTACTCGCACAGTTCCAGTTAGGCCTCAGGGATCCATATTTGTTAGTACCCACTCAGTTGTCGTCACTAGTGTCTGATTAGGGTGCCTAGAGAGGGATTGGGGCACTCTGTTCCCCGTCATAATTGGTTTTATTTTTATCATTTGAGGTTGGTATTTTTTATTTTTCCTCTCATCTCTTGAGGTACTAGTTGGCATGTCAGATCATTAGTGTCAAAATTTGAACAAGAGATCCCTATATAAATAAAACATGCATACTACCTTATGGGTGGACTATTTCTATCAAGGGGTTAACTATCTACATAGATCAAGGGAATGCATTTAGCATTATTCTACATCACACACTACATAGGAAGGGGAGTATTCATTCTATTATATCCACCATTTTGCATTTTATCTAGCTATTGCTTTATATCTTTGCATCATTAGCGTCAGGGCAACCTATCCACATTATTGCACACACAAGCACACATAACTACATTGGGTTTGAGATGTAGTGCAACACTCAGTCATAAGTCCATCCATTTGGAAGTTGAGGAAAATTTGACCCCTTCATTTGCATCTTTATTTTTTAGGGTTTGATGTTTTGTGTGGGGTTTTGCAGGTGATTCTTCAGTGTAGGTTTACGATGACACCATTGAACCAAGTGTGACATTTATGTGAAAAAAGGTGAAGTGTTATGAAGACCTAACGACCATATCATGATCAGATTCTGAGCTATTTTGTAGACCAAGGCACCCAAATTTCAAATGAGGGTGCCCACAGGCACCCCTATCCTTTTCCAGGTGCCCCAGTCTAGCCAGATCTACCGCTGCTGTAATTTTCTGAAGATCATTGCGATGCTCTATTCTACCATTCCATCACTCTGTTTAGTCCCAGATCACTGTGAGGTAAGTCCAATTCAGGTAAGTACCTTCTCCTTTCATTTTACTTCATTTAAAATATGAAATAAATTACTTAGCATTTATTTCTTATTTATGTGTCATTTATCATAGCTAATTAACTAAAATATGAAATTAAGCTTCTATTCTAGTGTAATTAGATGCTATGTACAACAATAAATAACAACTAAACAAATAAAGTAAATGACTCAAGCAACTAAGCAAATAGAAATGTAAAGCCCTAATGTGTAAGAGGGGTTGGAAAATCCTTAGTTGATTCAACGAAGGTGCGAGACTGTGTCATAGTGTCAACTAGGTGAATAGGAGGAGGAAATAACCACACAAATTCCTGAGAAAGAATAGATCTGAGTTCTCTGACTGGAGTGGGGCTCCTGGAAAGGAATAGGGGTGTCTGTGGGTGCCGTGGTATGAGAATTAGGTGCCCTGGTCTGCAGAAATGACCCAAAACCCTCCCTTGAGGTGTCGTTGGATGTTCGCCTGTGTGTTCTTTTCTTTGCACTAGCTTCGTTGAACTGTGTCGGATGTCCTTGTAAATCAAAGATGAAGGAGAAACTTGAAAAATCCCAAGACAAACATCAAAACCCTTAAAAAAATAAAGATGCATATGAAGGGGTTGAAATCTCCCCAGTTTTCAAAATGGTGGAATTACTAACTGAGTGTTGCACTACATCTCAAACCCAATGTAGTTCTAGATGTGTGTGTGCAAATCATGCCCTAGGTTTCTCTTGTGCCAGGCGCACTTTGTGAAGTAGTGAGCAATAACTAGATGTAGAATGTAATAAATGTATGCATGTAAACAATAGAATCCCCTCCTATGAAGTGTGATGCAGATGAACCAGCCTTGTGTTTTTTGTGATGGAGATACATGGATGCAAATGTAGCTTGAAATGCCTTTGATGGATGTAACCTAGATGTGTGATAATAAGTGCATAGTGCTTGGTCCTTCATTATGGTCACATAACTTTATATTTATATGGTTCTCTTGCTCCTATTTCGTAATTAACCCCGAAAAGGCCAACCACTAAAAAGATAAAAAGCTCAAATGACTAGAAAGTGCCCAAAATGTCCAAGTAAAGTGTAAAGAGGATCAGGGCACCCAGAATGGGAACAGTGCGCTCGAGGTGCCCCAATACTAAGTTGGGTGCCCCAGTTAGAAGTAGAAAAACATATAATGACAAAACCAAATGGGCGAGTGTAGGTGTAAGATAGAAAATATGACAACAAGTAATATATAAAATGGCCAAAGACATGGGTTAATTATTACTATTTTCACTCAAGAACCATATAAATAGTAGTATGAGACTGAGACTAAATATTGACTCAAATTATATGATTTAGTGACTACATTTTCCCCCACTTTATGTTGGTGAGCGGAAATTTTGGTAACATAAAGTATATAGAGACGTGTACCTGATAATCCATGTATAGTGATGTAGAAAAATGTGCCGAAGGACTAGACAAAGTGTGGAGTGACAAAAAAGATGGAGCGCAGAGACTAAAGATGCAAAAAGTGATGAAAGTGAGCCTAAGGTGGAAGTGTGTGTGTGAATTCCAATGTATGTAACGTACCTGCATGGTTAGTATCGTGTGTGTGATGTACTTGCCATGTGTGTGTTCTTGTTGACATCTTACTTTCCATACAGACGGACCTACAAAAGAGAAGACGATCAAGTAGTCAAATATGCATGTATATGTGTAAAAATGTTATGTAAAGAAACATGTAGAAATAGTAAAAAATGAAAATGAAAAGGGAACATGTGCACCTGATTCGTGATGAGACAAAAGGGTGTAGAAAGGATATCCTATAACTTTTGATGAAGTGCGAGTTTTTTTGGGTGATCTCACGTTGCTGTGGCTGAAGTAGTGTAGGGAGAAAGTTGTGTTATTCTCCAACATGTAATTGCTTCCCTGATTCTTGGTGAAGAGATCTCTGTATTGTCTATTTTTTTGGGTGATCCGATGCCATTGGCCAAAGTAGTGTAGGGAGGAAATTCTGTTGTATCCTCCAACATGTAACTACTCCCCAAAATGCTAAGGACAATTTGCCCTGTAAAAGCTGTTGTGTATGGGGTTCGTATATTGGTCAGAACCCACTTGCAAACTGTATAGTGACTGTAGACTGTACTATAGATTGTAGATTAAACTATATTGGTACCGTGTGTAAACCCCAAATGATGTCCCCCCTTTAGGGGTGCATGTGATATCGCGGATAGGAGAATGCAGCCCTAGAAGAGGTCCAAACATGTAACTATAATTGAGTCCTGCAGGGGGAAGGGAATATGCTTCGTAAAGACCAAGGCACACACAAACAAGTAGCTAGAATACAATTGTTAGTACAAAAAAAACATGCATGTAAAAGAACAAGTGTAAGCTACATAAACAATGTAGAGGCTAGAAATCAAGTAAAAACACAAAAAGACAATTATAGACCACTAAAGTGGGTTGCAAACATGGGACACCACTCACGATGTCGGAAGACACTCAAGGTCCACAATGACCATATACAACAAACAAGTGTACACACCAAACAAAAGGGAAAGGCACACATAAAATAGCAAACAAGAGACAAACAAGGACAATGAAATAAATAGCCATGGAAGCATGTAATCCTTCAAACAAATGTTGCACATGAAGCACCCATTAACATGTTAGAAAAATAGCCAATATGTCAAAGCATGTATAATCTGATAATAGAAAGTGCTAAGTACAAAATGAAAAAATAGCACATGTAATGTACGAATGTGGATGCCCCTAGTAAGTAGTGTATCAAACATTGGTGTTGTGTATATAAGCCCTGTATAGCCTGTAATCAAAGCTAGAGAAGGATGTGAATACACATGTGTGTATGGTAAAGATAATGACATACAAGAGATCTATCTAACATGTGTAGTAAGATGAACATGTAAAGACAAGTGTAAGAAAAAGTAAATGCAACCATAAAATGTAGTATGTTATGGATGGATGGAATGGAATCCAAAATGGATGATAGGATTTGTGTGCCCCCGAGTGAATGGAGTTTTATGTAGTGAGTTTCATTTAGTATGCCCCCTTAGCATTCAAGAATGAACCAAAAATGAGAGTGCGTCATAAGGAAATGGTCGAACTATGTGATGTATGTAGCACATTGTGATGAGTGTATAGTGATGAGATGCGACATAGCAATGACTCGTGTGTGACTCTATAGGCTAAGCGTATAAAAAAAATAGATGAATAAAGAGGAGGTGGTGATTTAGCCTAAAACATATACCTCTAAAAAATTTAAACAAAAGTGATGATGTATCCTATCACAGATGATGGTACTAGAGGAAGTGACCCTATAGCCTAAGGTGTCTATCACTAATTCTAGGAATGTTGCACGAGAAGATCAAATGATGAACGTGTGAGTGTGATGTGGTCCATTTTTTTTGTATACCCTCAATAGTCCAGTATGGACCGTGAGACTAGAGTGCGTCATTGGGTAGTGAATGCAACGTGTATAAGAAGATGTAGTATGTGCAAGGAGAAGAGACGACCATGTGATGAGCCAAAATTTGTAAATATGATATGCAAGATGTGTAGATAGCCTAATAGTGTGTAATGTGTGTTATGTAGTATGTATGATGAATAGGATGTAATGCTAGACTCTTAGAAAATATGAGTGTGACACATGAGTGATGAACACTAGTATGATGTGTAGATGTACAAATGTCGAAATACAAACAATGTGGTATGGAAAATGTGAGATGTGCCTTAAGATATGTGAAGAGATGCAATGTGTAGTGCAGTGTATGAGGTTCATGTGTAATATACCCTCAATAGTCAAGTGTGAACCGAATCACAAGAGTGTGTCATAGGGTAATGACGACGGTGATGTGTAGATGACGATGTATGTAATGTAGATGACTATATGAATGTGAGGATATGGATATACGTAAATGTAAATATGAGAGATTTTTTGATGCTAGGATGGGGGGGGGAATGTGTGAATGCTATGTCTCCCCAAATGCATGCGAGTGAATGAACTAACCAATGAAAGTGAAGAACGAAGGTGAAAGACGAAGGTCCCTCATGTAATGTAAGTGGTGGTGGAAGTGTATGACTATGTTCTAGTAGTGGCAGAATAGTAGACAATCGTTGCGCGGACGAGTGAAGCCTATATGCATGTGATGAATTAGTGTGTGAAAAATGTGTAGGTGCAGAAAAATGTGTAGGCGATGGAGATCTACGTGGAATAAAATTAGGTGAAGATTTATGCCAAGATGTTGTAACTATGCGAGGAATAGTCATATGCCAATGTGTAGGACTAACAAAGTAATGAGGTCACGTGGATGGTGTGTGAGTAGGTGAACTAGGAGTAGATTGTGCTTTGAATAACATAGGTTTTGATGTGGTGGATGGAGTAGGGTATGCCCGAACTGGTGCTCGAGAAAGTGATGAACATGGAGTAGATGGAGGTACATCATAGATAGAAACAACTTGATTGTTATGAATGAATTTGAGTCGCAAATGATTCATAGAGAGGATGGATTGAGATCTATGAATCTAGTTGATTCCTTGAAGCATTTCACAACCATTGACTGATTATCCGACAAGGAAGGGTACAAGCATAGTAAGTGGACCAACTGTAATGTGTAGATTAACAACACCTTATGAATTGTTCATCGGATATGAGATTTGTGAACGTGGATAACCAATAACATCAAGAAGTGGTAGAGAACATGCACTGATAGGCCATGACGGATCAACCTTAATATTATTGATGGGGACTATTTTGATAGATGTGTTGATGTGTAAATGATTAGAATTAAAATTGGCATGATAGTCATGATCAGAGAAAGAAATGATTGATGGAGAAGTGTTAGTATGTGCTACCAAGAAGTCAAGAGGCTTTGATGTAGGTAAAAGCATTACTTAATACACATATTTAGCAGAAGATTAATCTACTTTCGTATCATGTTTGGGTAAAAGGTTGTTAAAGATCTAGAGCTTATGATTTTTATTGACAGGTGGTGAAGCTGTAGGTTATGGAAGCGCAATTTTACCACTATTGATAAAAAATTGAATGAGAAATCAAAGTCAGAAGCAATGATCAGTAGAGTGTCCTATGCACTGATGATAGCCACAATGAGAATTCTAATCGAAATTACCCTTTTTGTCAAGGGATCTATTTGTAGTGGAGAAGGCAATGTTATGAGGTTACTATCGACAAGTTGCGATAGTAAAATATGTGGAGGCACACTAAACTTAGTGACGATACACCGATGTAGTTGTGATTGAAGCTCTTAGTAGTAGAAACTACATTGATAATAACTTTTGTGTTTGTTGGGCTAGTTATTGATGGTTTGAATGTTGATTTTTTTTGAAAATGCGTGGAAGACGATGCTTGCTCTTGGTATTTAATCTTGCCTATAGCTAAGAGCTTGGTTTCACAAATATTGGGAGCATGACAAAGCTGATCGAAAGAAGGAGAGGTCTCAAAGAGGACACTCTTCTGAAGAGGCAGTATGAGACTATGAATGAACAAGTACTGGAGCTTAGTGTCCGCAAGCACATTTGACATCTTGGATAAGTTATTTTTGTAACGCAAAACATAGCCTGCTAAATGTTCACTAGATCCTTGTTTAAGTTGTGCAAGTTGGGCATAAGAGATCTTAGAGCCGATGTTAATAGAGGAGTGAGTGATAAAAACATTGGCTAGATGTGTGAAATAGATTACTGAATGGACAGGTAGGTCATAAAACTAACTCATTGCATAATCTTGTAAATTATGAGGAAATAACTTAGCGAGTAAGGTATGATCATCCGCATAGTCCAAACACTCTACATGAAAAGCTTGGAGATGCTCTTGTGGGTCATCATGACCTTTAAAGAGAGGCAACTTGGGAGAGATGAAATTAGGTGGTAATGGATATGTAGATATATTAGGTGCAAAAGGAGTGTGCAACAATGAAGTAGAGTCTAAAGATGGTGAGGCAGGAGAAGTAACGAGTTGGAGTTAACGAATTTGGGTTTGCAATTCTTGATATAAAGAGTTTAAATCAAGAGCATTTGAAGAAGAGCCAAGCTACATATAAGGTGTGCTAGGGTGAATGATGGGAGTGATAGTCATAGGAATGGAAGCTAAGGCATACATGGGTGGGGCAAAGACTATGGGAGCCAAAGAAGGAGAAAATATGAAGGCAAAATCATCACGAACATTCTTATCAATAATCAAGGCATGTAGGACATGCAGAAGATGAGTGGGATTATCATGCAAAGCTTGCTGAAAATCAATGAGTGTATTGAGTTGTTCTTGGTCAACATTGGTATCTTCATCATAATATTTTTCACTACCAGAGGCTTCTATTTCATGAAGAGGAACTTGGTGAGATGAATCTAAGGGACTCACAGTTGTAGCTACAAAATTAGGGATATTAGCCATTGGTTTGGAAACCCTACAGGTGAACAAAGGAAGCTCACAATATTGAAAATACCCGAAATGACCACTACGAGTGACTGACATGTAAAGAAAAGACCTAAAGAGGAAGTGTATTTGAAGATCAGGTTCACCAAAATGATTAACTAAAATATGAAATTAAGCTTATATTCTAGTGTAATCAGATACTGTACACAACAGTAAATAACAAATAAATAAATAAAGAAAATGACTCAAGCAACTAAGTAAATAGAAATTTAAAACCCTAATGTACAAGAGGGGTTGGAAAATCCTTAGCTGATTCAACAAAGGTGAGTGACTGTGTTGTAGTGCCAACCAGGTGAGCAGGAGGAGGAAATGACCACACAGATGCCTGAGAAAGAACATATCCAATCTCTCTGACTAGACTGGGCACTTGGAAAGGGACAAGGGCACCCTAGTTTGAGAATTGGGTGCCCTGGTTAGCGGAAATGACCCAAAACCCTCCCTTGAGGTGTCACTAGATGTTCACCAGTGTGTTCTTTTTTTTGCACTAGCTTTGCTAATTTGTGCCAGATGTCACTGTAAATCGAAGATGAAGGAGAAAACTGTAAAACCCAAAGACAAGCATCAAAACCCTAAAAAAAGAAAGATGCATATGAAGGGAATGGAATTTCCTAAGTTGCCACAATGGTGGACTTACTAACTGAGCACTGCACTACAACTCAGACCCAATGTAGTTCTAGGTGTGTGTGTGCAAATCTCGCCATAGGTTTCTCTTGTGTCAGTTGCACTTTGTGAAGTAGTGAGCAATAACTAGATGTAGAATGTAATAAATGTGTGCATGTAAACAATAGAATAACCTCCTATGAAGTGTGATGCAGATGAACCATCCTTGTGTGCCTTGTGATGGAGCTAGATGGATGCAAATGTAGCTTTAGATGCCTTTGATGGATGTAACCTAGATGTATGATAGTTAGTGTTTAGTGCTTGGTCCTTCATTAAGCTCACATAACTTTATATTTATATGGTTCTCTTGTTCCAATTTTGTAATTAACCTTGAAAAGGTCGACCACTAAAAAGATAGAAAAATCAAATGGCTAGAAAGTGCCCAAAAGATGCAAGTAACGTGCAAAGAGGATCAGGGCACCCAAAATGCAACCAGGGCACCCGGGCACCCCAGTCCTAGACTGGGTGCCCCATTCAGAAGTAGAAAAACACATAATTATAAAATCGATTGGGCAAGTGTAGGTGTAAGATAGAAAATACGACAACAAGCAATATAAAAATGGCCAAAGACATGGGTTTATTATTACTCTTTTGACTCAAAAACCATATGAATAGTAATATGAGACCGGGACTAAATATTAACTCAAAGTGTGTGTTTTAGTGACTACAATAGCTGTACATTTATGATTTTAATAAAATATCCATATTCTATTGAATCATTTTGGTGAACCTGTAGTTTATAACATTTTCCCCTAGGATCCACAAAATCCCTAATGGCTAAGGATAACTCTTCTCCTTCTTGGCTTATAATGCCTCATGTTAATATCAATCCCATCTATGATGAGACAACTATAACTGAGCTTATGACTCTATATCATGATGTTACTATGTCGGATGATATTCAACAACTCTTGGCTAACGAATGCGATATACCTATTAGGTTTCAAAATTATTCCTTTAGCATCATTTCGGATCCAACTAGATTTTCTAGTTTTCAGCCTTGTTATAAAGTTAGCCATGATTCTCTAGGAAATTATAGATGACTCTCTTATTGATTTCATGCTTGGTCTTGACGATAGTACACATGTGTATGTTGATTCTCCTCCTAGTAAGACCACTACTATAGCTACATCTCATGCTTCTACTATATCTGATAATGCTTCTCATGATCCATCACATACTAGTTCACATACTCAGTCACACTATGTTGATGATCCAATTGATGATACAATTAATGAAATTTTCATATTTGAGTCTCTTTCTGATTTTGACAAAACAATTAATAGTCACGAGTCTACTACTTTACATACTACTAAGTGTGAATCTCCTGCTTCGTTGTCATCTTCTTCTGAGGTTATATCTAATATGCATGACTCATCTCTATTTATTAGTTCATCTCCTCCTACCACTTCATCTCCTCCTATCACTCCATCTCCATATATTAGTTCGTCTCCTCCTAATACTCCAGCTCCATCTATTATTTCATCTCCTCAGATCATTGCATCTCCATTTGACACTCCATCTCCTAGGGATGTTTCTTATGCTATTCCTACCACTTCTATGGATGTTCCATGCTCTTCATCACATGATGCTTAGCTGGCACCTCCACTTAGTGTACCTTTAGCATCGACCCTCCTACATCTCCTCTAGACATCCCAATGATTACTCACAATGGCAAGTTATAACCCTTTAACACATTATTGCCATCCGTTACTATTCCTTCATAGGATATCTTGTCTCTCATGCATGTTTTTGGTCATTTACAATATTAGGTTTATTCACTCATATTAGAAAGTAAGGCCTATTATGTTTCCATTGATAACATTCATTGCATGACAATCCTATTCCTAAGAAGATTCATAACTCAACATTTCCTAAGGATTTTATCATGCCTACCTTTTCATGTTTTGATGGTACTAGAAACCCCTACTTACATCTCAAGCATTATCATATGGTTATGGCTTCATATTCTAATGATCGATTATTGCTTAAATCCTTTTGACATAGCCTTGTTGATGATGCTTTAACATGGTATACTCACCTACCATTTGGATCTATTAGCACCTATCATGAGATGGAAGAAGCTTTTCTCTATCGCTTTATCATCAACAATGGCACCAAAGTTACCTATGATCATCTACCTATTTTACATCAAGGAAAAACAAAACCTATCATGGATTACATCTTATGATTCAATGCTTGTATGCACCAATTAGTCTTTTAACCTATCAATCTAGAGAAGCAATTTATCTTTTGTCGTGATTTGATTATAGTATTAAAACAAATATTGTAATATGATACATGTGCATCATTCACACTTCTATGCTATAAAGTCATTGATCTAGAAAAAGTCCTTATTGATACACATTTTATAGATCCTCCACTCCTACATCATCTATTTCTTCTCCATTTCCATACATTGAGCTTCCTACTTGATCTCCATCTCCTCCTTGCAAGAAATTTCAACCTACTACATCACAGAAGCATCCTTCTCCTACTCCATGGTAGGCTACACCTCAATCTTCTACACTTGTTTCATGTGAGGCATTACATTTCTCTCATCATGCTTGACCACATGATGTGCTCTGTGCTTTGCTCAATGAGTGTTTAATTCACTTACCATCTAACCATCCACAACATCGTTTACAACGTCAGTGTGATCGAACCTATTATAACTGTCACTATATCAATGGCCATAGGGATAATTATTAATTTTCCCTTCATGATCAATTGCACCAGTTAGAGGATAAGGGCATCATCTCCTTTGTTTATTGCTCACATGAACAATCCATGTCTCCTCTCCCTCGGAAATGATCTACTACTCTGGTTAAGTTGTCTCCTTCATCTAGTGCTAAGGTCATTGTTCATCCATCGCCACAGGTCGTCACTCATGTGCGCTCTCCATCATGTTTGTCCATTGGTGCACCATCTCATCCACCTCATCCATCTCATCCATTGATATATGCTATTGCTTCACATTGGCTTCCATAAACCTCGACATTTGCACGTCCCTCGCTGCTCCACATGACATTCAGTTTGGTTCATACGCTCATGTTGCTTTCATTCCACATGCTTCAACTGCTTCGAGCCACCTCGGTCTTTGGTAGGTGATTACTATCACCATACCCACCAATGATGCACTCATTTTCTTACAGTTCTTACATGACTATTGAGGGATATGTTACAATAAGAACCTCTCTTCATGCACTCTATTGATTCATCTAGTGCACCCTATCAAATCATTTCCCGATCACACACTCTTGCTTTGCGGTTCATTATTGATTATTGACGGATCTTATCTAAATGAACCTCATCATCCTTACAATGGGGGGCATCTCTATTCCACCATCCCCACCTTCATCCTCCTAACATGTGACCACATCATATTATTACACATCATCAATCATTCATCAAAATGTTATTTTTGCAATAATACTATATAAATAGTCTATTATCCTATGCATTGTATCAACATCACATTACTCATTACTCAATAACTATACATTACAAATCATTTCAACAAATACAAACAATACTTTACACATCAACCATCATATACATCATCATCACATCATGACATTAATACACACAGAATACAATCATTATATGCCAATAAATCAATATATATATATATATATATATATATATATATGTATATCTATATATTGATTACAATTGTCGTTACAAAACATCTCATCACTGGGGGGAAACTTCCCTACATCGAATACATCAATACAAATCATATCTCATCATCGTTATCACTATTTAGTATTTCAAGTTCTCTACAACTCAACGCCTCACCGCTAACTCTATGCCATTGATCACGACCTCGATATCTCTCCACTTGTCTTTGTAGTAGTGTCACCTCTGTCGATTACTCTGCAAAGTGACTCTATAGTGTGATGAATTGTGCAAACACATCATGTGCTAAAGGACCGCCACCCATAGCCTATCTAACTCATCGTGTTTCCTCATGTGCCTCACCCATATCACTCAACAACATGATACATGTCATTGCTGCTATGGCCACTAGCTCAATTAGGTGGGCATGCTCGCCTGTAATGTCGTCCACACGCTCTATCATCCTTCCATCTGTAAGTATTTCGGTGGGCACATTATGCGTTAATGTATGAATAGATGTGTCCACAATCAAGGACCAATACACGTCACCTACAATCAATAACACAACACATTAGACAACCATAACCATCACATAAATAAGTATCCAATCATAAAACATAATTATATAGATACTCATGCTCTGCTATCGCCGCCACTACATCATTAGGGGCATATGATTGACCCTTCAATCCTCCTCCCTATGGTAATGTCACCATATTTCCAAACAATGGGAACAAAAAAACCCATCAATGTGTTGTCCACCATGCATGGTAAACCTCTGTACACCCCACATCATTTACGTCCATTGGTTTTATCGCCGCATTGGTCTCGTCTATCCGAGGAGGTACTATCTATGCTCATGTGGGTCTTGGTCTAGCTCTGGCCCTCCTCGGTGCTCTAATAACTCCAACCCACACATATGTCTTTGGGGGCACATCTTGGGCCATACCAAACTGTCGAGATACCTACTTCACCTAGAATAACTCAGTCACACTTGGAAACCGATCCTTAAACCACATTGTCTTCCGTATGCATCGTAACTCTACCACATCCTCTGGTCATCCTCCATAGTCTCGGTATGGCCTCTGTATCACTTCCTTTGGCCCCATATGATCTATTAAGGCTCTATAACTATCATTATCCATCTTCCTCCCATGCACACCAACACATCTCCTCTAAAATATGTTTAGCCTAGCCCAATCTACTCGCAAACCACCAATTGGCCTTAATACTACTATATGTTTGTAGGCCCATATATGTAACAAAGTATTTTATTTGATACCACCTCCATGCTCATCTTGTGTAAATATGTATAGATCCCTATATAGGTGGGCTAACACACATCGTGCCCAGGCATACCTAGTGCTCTCCTCCATTATCCAACTACAAATATCATGCATCTTATATAAGATGCCCACACCACATCCCTCTACTATAATCAATGATGCAATAACCACGGGTATAAACTTCCGCAAACGTAGAACCCATGATCTAAAAATCACATCCAAGCTAATATGGGCCTCGAAAGGCACTCAAGTCCTGTAGTCATTTTTACCCCCATCACAAAGGAAAGAAATCCCATGCATGCCGGCCTATCACCCAGCGGGTGTTGGGAACTCACCCGAGGCATGCATGGGTGCTGAGTCTCTCTTTTATGTGAGTTTAGTGGGAAACATCATCTATGATTTGAGTTTAAAAGATTTGAAAGGAAACAAGACATATAAGCACCATCCAATTCAGAACGACTTCTAGATCCTTACAGTCATCCTAGACAGAAAGTGCTTAACAAATTATAGAACTTACACCAAAAAAGAATGGAAGTTGTACAAGCATTCATACTTAGTTCATAAACATAAATGAAAAAGAACTATGAAGAAGGATGTATGCATCGGAACCATTAATGTTCACATTCACATAAACTGGTAACCTCATTACATTCATGGAGCCATTACAGAATGTCACAGAAGGGCAGACCACAGTCATGCATTATAACTGGATTCATATAACTAGGATCTCAAAAGAAAATTTATAAGCCCCAAACCCTTGATTCATCCTTTCCTATGCCAATTTACCCAAGCTAACATAGTCCTTGCGGTATTTCTGTAAAGCTCCGCCCTCTATCTGTTTCTCTCTCTTTTACTTCTGCAGGCGCTTGTATATATAGCCTTTTTGAACTACCAACTCATTCTCCTGCGGCCTCAGATCCAATGCCAAGTGTCTAAATGTGGTCCTCCATGGGAGCATGCTCCTCCAGGCCTGAGATCTCCACTTTTTGCCATGATGTCTTCTAGAACTTTCAAACGCAGGGCATATTCCTTCCTGGGCCAACCTGTTGCCAGGTTGACACCTTATCCACTCCGCATGCAAAGTTGGGTCATGATTTTCATGTGTCATTCCCAAAATGTCCAATATGGCTAAGTCCTTAAACCTTGGCTCTGTCTACGCACATGCCACGAGTTTCCTTAAACCCTATCCTATGTGCCTTCTCCTTGCGCGCCCTTCTTCAATCAGACGTTGCGTGCCTACACGCCTTTTGGTACTTAGCCAATATTTTAGGGGACCAACATCACCCCACACTACGCCCGTTCTCCATCAGTGGGAATACTTCTTAAATGGATAAGGAATCATAATAGACTTACGCCTTGGAAAAAGAATAAGGGGATGAAAAATTTGGGAAAGAAGAAAGAATGGGAAAGTGATGGCATTACTGCAATAAGCTAGGAAAATCTTTCTGCAATTCGGCCTCCAACTTGTTCCAGGCATCGACTTCATTTTGCGCTCTCTTACAGAGGTTGTTGACTAGGGTGTTTACCTCCCCAAAACTTAGTCCATCTCCTTGTGCGCTCATGGTGTCAATAATTTTCTCTAACTCCTTACCTATATCCTCCAGTGCATCCATCCTTCATGTAATCTATGGGTATAGTTCCTTCAACTGGTTTTTGATTGAACCCCTTAAGGTTTCAATGGCCTCAAATTTATTTTCGACCTTAGCAAGGATTCTGTCCCTTTCTGCCCTATATCCCTTAATCTTCTCTTAAAACTCCTTAAGTTCTTCTTCATCATTGGTGACGAACATGCCTGCCACTTTGTCTATGTTTGCGTAGCTGTCGTATGTGGCCTCAGCAGTCCAAGAAGCAATCTTTACATTAGCAAAGACCTTGCTATATTCCACTATGAATGCCATGACTTTCAATTTATCCTCCTTTTCTAAATGCACGGCCACTTCTTATGTAGATTCCAAGGCTAACAACTGCCTCTCCATGGTGAGGATTCTTGTTAAGCCCTCCAGGCATCCCAGGGAAGATCCATACTTCTACACAAGAGGCGCTAGGTCCAGATGATTCAACACTATTGCATCTGTAATGGACTCCACCTTTTTGTATACTTCACGCACTCTAGCCTTCTCATCTCTTAACTCACATTGTAACTGGGCGTTGATCAACTTTTCTTGACTTAGCTCCTTTTTCCTCCCAGCTAGCTCTTCCTCTTTCTTCTCCAGTTCATCCTCTAGAACTTTGACTATATCATTCCGCCAAAAGATTATGGCTTCATCCTTAACAGAGACCTTTGTTGAGTGTGTTACATAGTTGTTCATCCGAGAGCTACTGAGAATTCACCAATGGGTTGTCTCCTTTTGGTCCCGACAATGTTATTATTGCCCCGTGGCTTACTTCGAATTCTGGCTCATCAAGATGGGACTCAAATGCCCATGAGAGCATCTTCCTTGTCCGGGGGTATGCACTCTCCTTATCAAAAGATGACATTTACAGAAGCTCCTCTGTTGGAACTATGATTTGGAACCGTGCGCTAAACACTTTGTTGGGGTCATCAATATAACCCATCCTTGGCCTCTCCTCCACCCGCTTTCCTCCCGCGCGCATGCCCTTAGGAATATTTATAGTTAAAATGGGGCCTCTAGTGCTACCGTGGTCCTTTTCCGCACTCTCTTCCTTATCCTTATTCATCACCAGCTCAGCGCTGTGTTCCAACTTCTCTCCCACCAATGTCTCAATGATCTTCGTTTCTTCTCTTTTTGCCACCTTGTTTATCTATTCCTGCGTAAGACTTGGAGCCTTCTACTTCTGCGTGCCAACCTCCTCACTTCTTCCCATGTCCTAGGTGCCTTCTTCCACCTGGCTACCCTTTCTCTACGTGAAGATATACTCATTCTTCTCTCCTTCTCCCTCCTTTGAGTCATGTACACTGAACACATGTTTTTCTTGGTTTACCTCATGCTCATCTTCTTCATCGTCATCATACTTTTCACCTATGTTTCTCTCCAAACTCTTAGTTTCTTTCGAGGTAGTCTCCTCTTCTACCTTCTGCTTCTTCCTAACCGGGGATTCCGGTGTAGGTGGCTTTGTCTCTTCTTCTGATGACTCCTTGTTTAATGACTTCTCTAGCTCCGGAGTCTTCTCCTTAACTATGGAATTTTCCTTGTGCGAATACATACTTGTTTTGGCACTTGTCCCAGGGGTACCTATTGCCTGTGTATCCACTACACTTGGTACTTTCTTCTTTGGTTCTTTTTCCTCCTATTTGGGTGTGGGTCTCTTCCTACCAGTTGGGTCCTCAGGTATGGACACCTCATTCTCTAGATATGTGCCCTTCTCAAATTTGGGTCTTATGCAGAGGTATACACGCACGGTTGACCCTCCTGCAATGGGAAAAGTCATGGGTCTCACCATTTGGACCTCATGTGACACGTACTTCTCCACGTACGTGCACTTGTTGGGGTAGACCAACCCTTTGCACATTTCTTTATGGTCTCGGTCTAGATTACCAAGGTCTAACTTCAACTTCTTGGATTCTTTGAACTTGTTCACTCCCGCTTGGAAGTGTTGAGATGTGAAGGAAAAAGGGAGCTTGCACCATGGGCTCCATGTCTCATCTATCAGTTTAAATCTACCCAGGAAGAAATGTTGGTACACAACAAACTCAGCTTCTCCCTTGGTGGTCACTGGTAGTTGTTCAGGGATCCTCCATTCCACCCCAAACATGTTCCTCAGGTGCGTATACCACTTCTCTAGGTGCGCCTTGTGCACAACCATCATACTATCACATGTGTACTTCCAAATCTCTTCTCGGGTGAAGGGTCTTCAGTAGGGTACTCCCACATGAATTTTTCTGTTACATCCGGTACTCCAATCTCTGAGAACACAATGGTTAACAAGACATTACCAAAAAGGATTTTATCACCTTCCTTCATGCTGCTGACAATCTCATCCATGATGAATGCAGACAAGTTGTAGATGGTGCCCTCCGAAATCCTCCTGCAAACATTCAACCAGGACTTATTTACCTGGGTCCATCTCTCCTGGCCATTTAACTTTGTCACAAGGTGCACGACCATCTTCATCACTGGGTCCTTGATGTCTATGATATCAAAGTACCTCGACCCCTTTTTGTATGCATAAGCAGTGATGGTTTCCTTAATTGCCTCCTTGTCGCATAGGTCATCCTCCAAACTTTCTCCTTCACAGATGAGGCCTGTGAAATGTGAAACAAGCTGAGGGGTAATGCACATCTTGCACCCTATGAAGTGAAAGTAATCTTCATGCACATGTGACATCAACCATTGATATATGCACTCAGGATTTCTGAAGTAGGGAAACTCAAAGAGTTGCAATAATCCTAACTTCTCCAACTTCACTTTTACATCATCGTTATAGATGGGCAAACCCTCTGGTGTCCTTTTATTCATTAGGCACACTAACTCCAGTTCCATTTCCTTCTCGATTGTGCTCGAGTGATGATTGTAATCATTTACTGACATATTTCTTAAATGGGACTCCCACTCCTTCCCCAACAAAACTCCATATGGGTACTGCATTTCTACATACCACTCTTCATTTTTACTCGCGATAGTTTCTTGTTGCTTGCTCTTGCCTTTTCCCTTTCCCTTCTTAGGTGTGCCAACTGGTTTCTTGGGTGCCATTGTCTAGGTCCTCTTATCACTTCAATCACTTCTTGTTACTCTTTTCTTCCACTCCCTCCAACCTTAGATCTCGAACTTGTGAAGAAAACCCCTTAAACATGTGCCCTAGTTCTTCAAACCCTAACTAGGATAATTCCTTCACAAGATGACACCTTCTCACAACTTCTCTTACACCCGTGAAATCCCTTCCTTCTGGTTTGTAAATCCAAACTAGTTACTCATGCTCAAACTCTTCAAATTTTTCTTCACATGGATCAGTTCTGGAAGCCCTAGTTTGCAAAGATGCAAAAGCGCTTCTTTCTCCTTATACGCAAAGTGAATAATGAAATGCCTCGACCCTTTATTTATAGTTTTTCCCATTTTTAAGCATTAAATGCTACTTCACCTACCACCATACTTTTAACGTTTAATGTGGATTTTTCAAACAAATCCTGACTTCTGCACCCTAACTCACGCGCCCAAACCTAAGCAGAAAATCTTCCAACCTTCTGGTGCACAACCAATCCATCTTGACAGGATACTCTTGCACACGCGTCACCGGCACTGAAGGCACTTCTTCTGTCATGATTTTTTCTCTCGCCTACCTCGTGTTGCTTATGCACTTTTTCCTCCTTTGTATGTGGGATCTGAAAGTAGCCTTATCTTGACACCAACCATCCTTTTCCATCTTTTCTTTCATTCACCTCTTTCAACAAAGCCATTCAACTGGGATTTCCAACACAATCTTCCTTGGCACTTTACCCATGCTTTCCTTCACATCACTCCACCCACACTAAAATGATGCACATTCCTCTGCGCATTCAAAACCCTCAAAAAGTAACAAGGTTACCAACGACCAAGGCGTAAAACAAAACAACAATGTGAAAGGGAAACACAAGAAAGGAAATACATAAAGGAAATTCTAAACTAACTGGTAAAACTACCTTATTTACAAACAAAAAGAAGCCTTATTTATAGTAGGGCTTCAGCCTACTCCCATTGAAGTGTCTAGGAAATTTCATTCCATCCAACGCTTGTAACTGGCACACCCAAATCAAGGATGTACGAGATTATGTAGGGACCCAACCAATGGAATTTCAACTTCCCAGGATGGCACAAAAACTTAGAATCATACAGTAAGACCATCTGCCCAACCTCAAACTTCTTGTTCCTAATGTGGCGATCATGCCATGCTTTTTTCTTTGCTTTTTCTGTTGTTTGGATCCACCTGGCGAGTGATCGTCTTTCATCCAGCTTCATCAATTCATCAATTCTCTCTTCCAGCACTTGCTCATCAGCCAACCCTCCTGTGCCCGCTATTCCCAGAGAAGGTAACATGAACTCAACTAGCAGAACAACTTCCATGCCAAACACCAATTGAAATGGTGTGGCTTTGTTCAACCTTTTATAAGTTTTCCTATAAGCCCATAATACAGATGATACCTTGTCATCCCAATCTTGTCTTCTGACATCACAAATTTTTGTCAGGGTATGACTCAGTATTTTGTTAAATGCTTCCACGGTTCCATTTTCTTGTGGGTGATAAGGTGTAGTCTTGTGATGAGCCACCATGAACTCTGCTAACAGGATCCTCATGGTCTCATTCAAGAAATGTGTACCCCTATCACTGGTTAAACTTAAAGGGCATCCATACCTTGTGATAATGTTCTCCCACAAAAATCTTGCTGTTGTAGCTGCTATGCAGTCTTTAGTTGGGGTTGCCTCTGCCCACCGTGTCAAATAGTTTGTGCAAGTGATTACATAACGTGATCCCGTCCTACGTGTTGTTGGTGTAATAGGCCTACAAAGTCTATTCCCCATTTCTCAAAAGGTTCAGTGCTAGGGATAGGGCACAAAGGCATTTCATCTCTCCTTCCTGGCTTGCCAATGTGCTGACAATGGTCACACGCTTTACAATAGTCCTTGCAATCCTTATATAGAGTTTCCCACCACAATCCTGCCATTAATATTTTACGTGTGGTGGCATCACCTGCATAATGTCCACTTGCACTTCCTCCATGTGCTTCCTCTATGATGGTGAGGTGCTCATGTTTTAGTACACACCTGCATAAAAATTCATCATGCCCTAATTTGTATAAGTCCCCACTGATCAACATGTAGGGCGCGACACGTATGGCTAGTTACTTTTTCTCTAATGTCTTCATCCCTTCTGGTGCCACACCTTCCTTTAGAAATACTGTAATTTCCTCCAAATATGAGGTCGCGCGCCACAACCTAAATAGTTGCACATTTGGAATAGTCTCTTCAATGCTTTGCATGTCCTCCCCTGAATCAATTCTTGACAGATGATCAGGTCCATAATTACTCTTTCTAGGCTTCACAACTACCGTGAACTCAAACTCTTGAAATAATATCACCCACTGACATATGCACCCTTGTAGAACGGGCTTGTTCACCAAGTAATTTAATGCCATGTGGTCAGTGTAGAAGATAAAGGAAGTTACCAGTAGATACTGCCTAAACTTGTGAAGCACGTAGATCATTGACAATGCTTCACGCTCAGTCGTAGTGTAATTCTACTCTACTGGTGTCAACTTCCTACTTGCAAAACACAAAGGATGATCAACAATTCCCTCACCAGGCTATGCAAGCACTGCCCCAATGGCCATTCTGGAGGCATCTACATGAACATGGAAGGGCTTATCCCAAGAGGGAAAACGTAATATAGGCGCGGTGACAAGCCTATCCTTCAATGTGTCAAACACCTTCTGCTACGCCTCTCCCCAATGTAAGGCACTTTTATGTCTAAACAACTCTTCTAAAGGTGTGGCGATCTTGGCATACCCCTTGATGAACTTCCTGTACTAACCCATATGCCCAAGAAACCTGCGCATTGTGCTTTGACTAGTTGGCTCCCCCAATCCCACAATAATTGCAACCTTGGCAGGATCTACTAGCAAGCCCTCCTTACATATGATATGCCCCAATAACGTTCCAAAGGGGGTAGAAAAGACACACTTCTTAATGTTGAGGGATATCCTCAACTGCCGACACCTCTCAAACATCAACCTCAAATTATCACAATGGTCTTTTACTAGCCCATACACCGTCCAATCATCTAGATAGACCTGAAGAAATTTATGGATGAAGTCTTAGAATGCCTATACCACTATGCAAGAAAACAACAGGCGCATTATTCAACCCAAAGGGCATGACTGTGTATGAAAAACTTCCCCATTCAGTGGTGAAAGTTGTCTTCTCCTGGTCTTCCTTTGTAATCTGGACTTGGTGGTACCCTGAAAATCCATCCATAAAGGAATAGATTTCATGCCCAGCGACTCCCTCCAAAATTTCTTTAGTGAAGGGTGTTGGAAAAGGATCGATGACATAAACTGTGTTCAGCTCCCTATAATCCATGTAGATCCTAATCCACCCATCCTTCTTGATGCTGATTACCATTGGACTTATCCACTCTGATTCTTCAACAACTTCAATGATCCAGGATGCTATCATTTTTCTATCTCTTCCTTTACCTTCACGCACAAATTGGGATTCATTCGGTAAGGTCTCTTCTTAACTAGGCGTGCACCTTCCTTTAGTTTTATCCTCATCTCCCCCAAGGAATGGTGGACACCTTTGAGCTCATGGTACCCACGCGGGAATAAATCCTCAAATTCACACAAAAGATCAATGATCTTAGAGACTTCCTTCTCTGACCAGTAATATCCAATGATAGCTTCCTTAGGTTATTCTCCTGAGCCAATGTTAACCTTTTTAGTTTTTAAAGGTTCATGGTAGGTGCGCGCACGAGTATCAACACTGTCCACTACCTCACGCATCCCTATAGAATGGTTAACATCCAAGATTTCTACTTCCTCCCCATCAATAACATACACCAACTTCCCTTTTTCCTTTTCCAAACATGTGCACTCAAGCTGTATCTCTTCTGTTTCTTCTTCCTCTTCTTCCTCAAAGTGCACCTCTAGGCCAGGTTCCCCTAACAACTCCAGCCTATCTTCTATGGCACTATCCCCCATGGTAAGGCGCTTGACAACCTGCAATGCCTTATCAACTGATGGCTTGGTACTTTGATACTCAAATGTTTGAACGAGGTCAGCCGCTAGCTCTTGCCAATTCCCTATCTTGCGGTGTGTCTCATAATGAATGTACCATGCACGCGCACAACCTTGCAATGTAGAATACATTTTTTGTACCTAGAGGGATGGTGGTAAAGCTTACGCACCTTCTCTCCTAACCTTCTCACAATCTTGGATATGGAAAGAGGTGGGTTCCTTACCATGATAATCCTTGATGGCAGTGGGTGCGTTGCTTCTAGAGAACCAGACAGAGAGGGAAATTCTCACCTCATGCCATTCCAAGAGGCTCTCCTGATGTGTAGCCCACCACCGTGCCACTATTCTGAGTAGGACATAACTTAACATCCCCCTTCGTTCATTCTCCTCCTTCCACTGAGCTTCCATCTCCCGGAAAAAGATCTCAGGGAAGGCTCCTCTTGAATACTTAGGTAGCTCCTTTCCTCCTAGGCACCAGACTGTATGCACCTTTGTTACCTTTGTCACCAATCCTCTCAATTGCCATCTGATTAACTCATAAGTTCCATGCACCCAATTATCACATGCTATACTTGTGGTGTCACTTAGGGACTGAGCATCCTCAAACTGGATAACTCCTTCAGTGGGATGAATTATCTTTGGATCCCTGATTGAGTGCACATATATTCTATCCAGGACCTCTTCTCCCAAAGGTTCAGTATAGGGTGTTGATTTCCCATCAGCCAGGGGTATGATGACCCGCTCCTCCTCATTTTCAAAGATTATGTACCCCTTATTGAATCAAAGATCCATATTGTTCTTCTAACACCATGGGCACCCAAGTAGTGCTGGGAAATTGTTCTACCTCGGTGAGCGCCAAGACTTCGAAGTCCCCAGTAAACTTAGCTCCCTGAATGGTGATAACTACATCCTTTAAGACACTGATGGGCATTGCCTTCATTTTTTTTGCCATATACATCACATTCAAAGATGGCTGTAATGCAGGTCTCCCCATCTGATGCCATACATCTAAAGTGAGAACATTGACCTCCGTGCTTGTGTCAATGAGGATATTACTAAGGAGCCATCCATCCATGACTGCATCCAATGTGATCTCCTTATCATAGTCAAGGCTGTGAGAGGGAAGGTTTGCATGTAAGACTTGCCTCTCGCTCTCTCCTCCAACGTGTGGTACCTTCTCTCTCAACCATGATCCTAGCAAGGGAATAATATTCTCTTGCCTTAGCATTTTACATACTTCCTTGACCTCATCCAGGTCATCTCTTGGCACCTCGACCTTCCTTCTTTGCTCCTCCCTCCTAGACTGCTCCTTTAGACATTGGATTTATCCTTGTAAAATCTGAATGACATCCATGGTATCTTGATATACCTCCTTTTGATGTGCAAGGGTCTGGGTACTTCCCACATACCACTTCTTCCCTTGAAACTAGGTTCTTCTTCCTTGGTATTTCCTTTGCACACGTGGCTTCTATGCTCTTGTCGTTACCAAAACATGTTCCAAGCCTGTATCATGTGTTACCTGTGTAATCCATTGTGTGTTAGCTTTCTTAATGCTTACCATTGCAGCGCCCTTATCTTTTCGTTGCTGCTGATTCATGTGCTCAAACAACTCTGGGCACTCCTCATACTTGTGCTTCTTCCCGCACCATGAGCACTGCAATAAGTCTGGGCACTCTCGTTTGTAATGCTCTGTAGACCCATAATTAAAATAGGTTCCATGTGGGAACTCACTTCTTCCTCCTCCGCAGTTACCATGACCACGGAATCCTCCAAAATGGCACCTCCATCTGCACACTCTCATGATCATCACATTTAGAACTACTGACAATGCTGGTCTGGGGCACCCCATGATCAATGGCCTCATGGATCTGGTGAATGAGCCTACAATCCTTAGTATCATGGGTTATAGAGGTGCAGATATTATAATAGCAAAAGACATATTCTTTTGAATTACACGCTGTAAAAAGGGGCATCTACTTGCATCATGGTCCCCATGAAAAATTTCATAGTCTACTATCACGGCACGTACTGTCCTCTGGGGGAAACTATCCTTGACATGCCCCTCTACTTCATAATCTGTACACCATATACCACTGTGAGTCTCATGGGCTGAGTTCGCAGACAACTTCTCTAGCTGCTTAGCCATAGTAGTAATTTGAGCTTCCAAAAATGGGCTAACACCAGTATCAACACTTCCAATAGCCTCAGTGCGTAGAGCAACTTCTAACACCTTGAGTGGGTCTATGAAAGTTTTATGAGATAAGGCCCTTCTAAAAGGTGTGATCAACCCTCCAACAAACCACTGAGCATGCTATGAAGGGTGAATATCATATGATAACTTAGACAAGAGAGTTTTAAAGTGCGCATCATACTCCCCCACACTCTCTACCATTCCTTGTTGAATCTCCTTCAGGGCACTGATGCTCTTCTGTTCAAACTCAGGTATGTGGAATTCTACCAAGAAGGCATTCTTTAAAGTAGTATAATCCACCACCATTTGATGAGGGTCATATTTCCTATACCAGCTATGCATGCACCCTTGCAATGTCATTACAAACTGACTTGCCTTCCACTCTGGGGTTGTGATCCCCTTCGCGTGCCATAACAGTTCACACTTGTGAACATGTTCTGCAGCATCTTCAATACCTATGTAATCTAGAAAATGTAAAGACATCTCAAAGAATACTTGAGGGGGTGGCTGGGGCCTATGTCCTCCTAAGCCAGAGCCTTGGTTTCCTCTAGTGTTTCCTCTGCCACTGGATCCACCAGATCCACCAGGTCTTGTGCCTCCTGACCCACCATATCCACCATGTTCGGTTCCTCCTGATCCACCAGGTCCACCAGGTCCTATAGTGGTCATGCCAAGGGTCCCCATAGTTCCACTGAACTACGTGTTGATGGTCTATGATAATGCCCCACTACCAATAGTGTACCTCGTGCCACTCCTAGATGCAAGACCAAAAGCTTTTGTATCTATACCTTACCCAAAAATTCCTACTAACACTAAAATGGTATTTACAGCCATAGAAGTCCCAAATGAGAAATTATATCTCCTGGGTGCAGATCGATCACTTCCACCGGTAACAACTAGACTAACAATATTTTCCCCTTGATCTAGAAAACCAAGCGCTAGGGTTTGGTCACTAGGTGGGATCATATGTGTGCCAATGGCTCTTCTCTCTCCATGTGACGAACTCTCATCAGAAGCCAAAGGGGTCTCTCTTACACGTTTGCCAAGATGGGTTCACACAGACTACTCAGGTTCCACATCCTTTGCGTGAACCTCAAATCCTTCTTGCAACTGTCTACCTCCATATATCCATCACACATGTAACCTCGTGTTGTCTAGCAATCATCCTTTCACATGCTTCACTATACTTGAGTCATCTCTCCTCCCTTTCTTTCTTTGTTGAAATATCTACCATCTTCCTCCACCCTAGCTTCCTCGCCTAGCACTCAGAATGGTTTAGCTGGCCATCGAAAATGCCTCTAAACTCAAGGTAACAATCAAGATCTTCATTTCCAGAGGGATAACACATATAAATGATCCTTTGGGCTCCCACAAAAACTCAAACTCAACAACCTCCAGATAATAATATGTAGAAATGGCATACTCCAAAGTGTAGCTAGCTAGTACTCCTTTCCACCAATGATCCACAACACGAGTCCACATCAGATCTACATCCTACAACCTCTAGTATTCTTCTTGGGTCCACACGTGTGATCTATAATACCAGCTTGATCTAGATGCATATATTGAGAGCCATTCATACAGTTTTACTGGAAAGCAACATAAAAAAGTTTCATATAAATCATGGTAGAGGTTCTCTTCTACCCATCTACGTGCATCAAACTTAGGTCCAATGCTGAATCTCTGAGAAAATTCATCCTTCGTGCTCTTGAACCATGATTCAACACTTTCTAAAGTTAAACGCTCTGTCATTACTCATTACATAGATCATGATGTATGCCATTTCCCACTACAACTTTGAAAAGAGGTCCCAGTAATAGAACCAAGATGTAGTCAGTTTTACCCCCATCACAAAGGAAAGAAATCCCATGAGCGCTGGCCTATCACCCAACGGGTGCTGGGGCACCCGAGGCATGGGTGCCGAGTCTCTCTTTTATGTGAGTTTAGTGGGAAACATCATCTATGATCCCTGTTTAAGATATTTGAAAGGAAATAAGACATACAAGCACCATAGAGCTCAAAACAGCTTCTAGATCCTTACAGTCATTCCAGACAGAAAGTGCTTAATAGATTATAGAACTTACACCAAAACAGAAAGGAAGTTGTACAAGCATTCATACTTAGTTCATAAACATAAATGAAAAAGAACTATTAATAAGGATGTATGCATTAAACCATTTAATGTTCACATTCACATAAACTGGTAACCTCATTACATTCATGGAGCCATTACAGAATGTCACAGAAGGGAAGACTGCAGTCATGCATTATAACTGGATTCATATAGCTAGGCTCTCAAAAGAAAATTTTATAACCCCCAAACCCTTGATACATCCTTTCCTACGCCAATTTACCCAAGCTAACAGAGTCCTTGCAGTATTTTTGTAGAGCTCCGCCCTCTATCTGTTTCTCTCTCTTTTACTTCTGCAGGCGCTTGTATATATAGCCTTCTTGAACTGCCAACTCATTCTCCTGCAGGCTCAAATCCAATGCCAAGTGTCTGAATGTGGTCCTCCATGGAAGCATGCTCCTCTAGTCCTAAGCTCTCCACTTTTTGCCATGATGTCTTCTAGAACCTTCTCGCGTAGGGCATATTCCTTCCTGGGCCAACCTGTCGCCAGGCTGGGACCTTATCCACTCCGCATGCGTAGTCAAGTCATGTTTTTCACGTGTCATTCCAAAAATGTCCAATATGGCTAAGTCCTAAAACCTTGGCTCTGTCCACGCGCATCACGGGTTTCCTTAAACCCTTAAACCATGTCCTACGTGCCTTCTCTGTGCGCGCCCTTCTTCAACTAGGCCTTGCGCGCCTACTCGCCTTTTTGTACTTAGCCAATATTTTAGGGGCCCAACAAGTCCCTACAAAATACCACCTAACAACCCTCATATGTCTCTCCATATTCTCCATAGCCATGACCTATACCCTCTCACCCACAATAGGTTATCGCAATATGCGGTATACATCATCTAATGTAATTTTCATCTCACTTATAGGTATCCAAAACGTAGAAGTGTCCGCACACCATCTCTCACACAAAGCTGTCAACATTGGCATATTATAGGGCACATCCCCCATCATCACTATGGGTCCTAGTCTGACATGATCCATAACCTCCCAATGATCGTTTGACAAACCTAACCTAAGCAACGTACTCAAGTGACGACCACCACGGAACTCCCTCGAATGGATATCCCTTTACACAACACAACACAACCACATACAACGTGTTAGAACAATATACATCTGTAAACATAACCACTTACACCATCACTACACATCAAATTTCACGTTTACATCACTCAGGACAAAAATCAAACTTTTTGGACATGGGCGCCTAGAAGCAGGACTGGGGTGCCAGGAGTAGGACACTAATGCCCATGTATGGGCACTTCTGTCCTAAAGGCCACTAATGCCTTTACCACTCTTGTCTAGGTCCCAAATTCTAAGAAAAATAAAATAATTGTGCAAAAATTTACCAAAAACAACTACTACACATGCATTTTTTGAAAAAATACCACACTTACCAACTCCCCCATCGTACGTGATGCCACGATGGTTGCTACCATCTTGAAATGGCTAGGTCATGGTTCTCTAACTTGCGACAACCTCACACACTTAGAGTTCACTCTCACACTCGCACAAAAGACAAATGAGTTGACTAATCACTTTTTCACTTTACTATTTATAATCAATTTTCATTATTTACTATACTATGGTCATACTTCACATTCAATACTCAACTAATACATATCGCACAATTTTTCTAATATCTTCAGCATTTTTACTTCAACTTCTGTTCTATTTGCGGAATTCTCTTTAGAATTCCTCCTACCATCGTATCCTACACATGACACACATGTTATTTCTCCTCGACATTATCTTTCACTCGATCTACACATATTTTTCCAATCTATATCATACATTGTCCATTAACGTGCTTACTTTCATCTCAACATTCATTCTCATTATCACTTCCCCTTTCACTGAAAGAGGGTGCATACAATTGGGGTCATCCTATAATTCCCCTTACACCACTACACGTTCATTCAACACCTCTAATTCATCATTTGCGAACATTAACTAATACACCATGCAATATTTCATCATTTTCTATCGATTCCCCTAATGACCTAACCTGGGGGCAACAAGTGTAAAATCTCTCTATAAGTAAAACAATCAAAACAAACAATCAATCAATTGATAAAATACGTTCAAGTCTCTGGGTAAGTGCAACAAGTTGGTGGACCAAAAAGGGGTCATAAGCGAAACAAAATTTTTAGTCTTAAACGTAGACATGAACATTCGCGGGAAAAAAATGTCTTAAAGACCTACTATTAGTAAAAAATTATAAAATGATATTTATCTTATTCTATTCATTTTAAAATCAATATTTCTACGAAGCTAATAGTCTCGCCTACACGATTGTACCATTTTTGTGAGATGTTTTCAAATTTTCAGCATGGTTCAAGCCCACATAAGAGAAAATTTGAAGTTATTGACCTTTTACATGCCATAATGACCTCCCATAGCTCTGGTTGGGAAAAAACAAAGATTTCCTGAGCCTTGAGGGTTGGATTTGATGATATAGATAGAACCGCAAGCATGCTTTATAAAACATGATCACGATGTTTAATATTATAACCGCAATTGTAATTTATAGATCGTGATCGCGGTTTATAAAGCATGATCATGGTTATTAAATAATATTTACACACATCCCAACATTCAAATTACCATGTTCCTTTTACTGTCTGGCCTTACTATATGATTTACTGTGAAATTCTATCGCTTGTTGCATGTTTTTATTATCACTGGAAGCAAAAGATCATGGGAGAAAAGAAACGAAGTCAAAAAAGGAAGTCAATAATTAAAAAAACACCAGACGAATTAGAGGTAAAAATATTTCAAAATGCTGAGCAAATGTGGAATCTTCGTGAATCAAGAAGAGGTTCATCTTCAACCCCTAATATTGTAAGCAATGAGGAACCAGGTAATGTTTCTACTGTCAATGTTGAAGATGAATTAAATACTCGTGATGAAGATGCTTTTACTGTTAATGTTGAAGAAGAATTAAATATTCATGATGTAGATGATGTTGAAATTGAAGGAGACAATGAAAATGAATAAGGAAATTCAGGTTGAAACTCTAGACAAGCAAAATTTGACAAAAACACCTCCTAGGATTTTATGTAAGAAACCTAATTATTTTATTGAAATTGATGAGAACATTTGGAAACCAATTTCTGAAAAAAATTCTGAACAGAAAATTAGAAGAAAAGCCACTGAAATTTGGGATAATCATTTTGAAATTCAAAATGATTCCCAAAGATGCCAGTTGTTGGTTAGTTTGATGAAATTAATTAAAATGAGACCTACATTAAACACATTAGGATTGACAACATCTAATATACTTGGTCAAACCTCTACAATTTTTGAAAACTTTCATGATGCATATCACACTGTTGGTGTCAAGAGATGCACAAGGGATAGTAATATTGTGTGTCGTGTACTTGCTACCAGTGTTGTAAGTGAATGAACAAAAAACAATGTTTGATTACGCAAAAAAATTGAATGTTGAAAGTTAATAAAAAAATTCTAATTAAAGCAATTGAAAGACATAATATCCTTCAATCACTCAATAGCACTGATTTTTGGGCATTTTCTGCTAGAGCACCATGTAAGGACAAAGATATATCTGATGCTATAAGAGAAGTTGTTATTCAATTTTGGCTTGATAATGCTAGAGTTTCAACTAACACAAGAGATGTTGTAAAATAGAGAGCTGGTTCTACTAATCACAAACCACATCCAAAACATTTCTTAGATATGAATCAAACTCATTTTTTTCATAAGTTTGAATATGAGCATCTAGAAATTAAAATTAGTCAACGTTTTTTTGAAATGTTGAAACCATTATATGTGAAAATCAACCACACTCGCACCACTTGTTGTAGGCAACATGTTGAATTTGCAATGCATTATGCTAAATTTTTATGTATTCATTCCGATTTTCATTTTGAAACTATGTTATTAGAATGTGGTGTTCAAGTTCCACCAATATCTTCTAGGGATTTCATTCCTATGATATTTTGTGAAAGAGAAGTTGGAAATTTTTTTATAGTTAGGATTGTTTAGATGGAAGTTGTGGTATGTGCGGCGGATTACCTAAATTGGAAAGTTGCATCCATGAGAAAATTGGATGTGCAATAGGACATAATTTAGTTGAGTTTGATAAATATAAATCAATAACATACCAGTTGAAAGATGGAAATGAGTCTAAATGGTGTGAGCTAGTTACATAACATATGCCTGTTTTTAAATTTATGAGAAAATTTAAGGATGAAATTGTTTATGAGTATGCTAGGCATACACATAGAGCTCGATGGTTGGATGAACAGTTCAAGATATGCAAGGACACATTTCCTATTGGTACTATTGTTTCAGTAGTCAATTTTACAGAGAATTACACATTGCAACCACAAATGGAGGTTTAATCGCGATATTACAACTCAGTACATGTCATTTTTGTGCATATAGAATTTATACATTTTCCTGACAGTACAAAGAATGATTAATTTTTTTAAGAGAGTACCACTTTTATATCAGTGATGATCATACTCATTCTACTAAATTTTTGCAAGGGTGTTTCCAGTTATTTTATGTAAACTTGTCTGATAGGGACATCCACTTCAATCAACATTATATATGGTCATATAATTACACGTATCAGTTTAAGAATGGAAAAGTGTTTTATTGGATGAGCAGGATGCACGTCAAGATGGGTGTGCAACATATTTGGATTTTCACTGAGGCTGGACATGGAAAATGAGAGAATGATGATGTAGAGGCATGTGTGAAAAGAGCTCTTACAAGAGAAGAGTTAAAGTACAAAGATGGTGCTAAATTGAAAGATGCAAAGAGCATAGTGAAATGGTGTATTGACAACATGGCTTGAGGATCTCAAGAAAATTTCACTGTTTGCAGATATTTTTGGTTGATAGATGAACAACAAATTTCTAACTACGAGGATTGTATGACACTCACATGGTCTAGTGATATGCACTCATTTTATAGCTCAGACGCTACTTCGTGGGCCACATGGAAAAGAAAGTTGGCATGTTTTTGTGCATCTTGTATCGAATTTGTCATTGCTGAGTGTGATTAACAAGAATGGGTAGATGGATGGATTTGTAGGCGTCTAACTCCGCTTCTTAGTTATCAACCTCCACATGCATTACAAATTATTTCTCTAGATGAAGTTGCAACATCCAAGGACTTTGATGAAATTTTGATTTTGGTGTGACAAGGAAAATGGTTATTTACAATTTTTGTATTGAGTTATGTCCATTGAAATTAATATGTAATTTAAATTTGAGTTGAAACCTTTGTTTTTTTGTAGGACATGTGTTTGCAGTTTTGTGATAGAAGACAATGAAGAAGGAACAAAATATTTCTTATGTCATTGCATCAAGGAAAGAAATAAGTTGACTTCTCATGTTATAGATGGTGAAGATATTGAGTACCCTACAGGGTCAGTGGTAGTTACTGGAACTTGGCTTCGACGTTATTCATTAAAAAATTCCTCTGTTTGGGTGTTTGAAGACTTTGAGACACACATGAAAATAATCTTATATTCACATCTAGTTCTAGCGACAAATATTCAGCTGTATAGATATCGAGGAAGGCCTAATAAGAAGATTCTTTGGAAGGTTTGAGAGTCAAATCATGAAGCAATCATGTCCACTATTCAGAGTAGATCCGATCCTAGTGGTTCATTGGAATGAATTTACATACTCATGTATGGTATATATAATTTATTTGAAGTGTTTAAATTTGTAGACCAGATCATTCAAGCTCAAATGTTTTATTAAATTTGTGTATTTTGTATATATCTAGTATATGGTTTTGATTCAACTTAAATTTCTTCGACTAAAACTTTTATACAGGTTAGTGGTGCCAGAAAAGTTTCCACTTTCACATCCTGATAGTGAACATTGGAATGAATTTACATGAGCTCGTTTGGTATGTATAATTTATTCAAGAATTATTTAAATTTGTCAATTCTAGATTCAAGTTCATATATTTTATTAAATTTGTGTATTTTGCATATATCTAGTATGTTTTGATTTAACTTAAATTTCTTTGAATAATACTTTTATTTAGGTTAGTGGTGCCAGAAAAGCTTCCACCTTCACGTGGCTGGCACTGTTAGTAGAGAATTTTATATTCTCAAAGCTAAGAGAAGCTTTCATTGTTTTACAAGTAAAGAGAAGTAACTAACAACAGTTTATGTACCTGTGGAGGGGGTTCTTGGCTTCGAAGGAGGTAGCTTGGAAGTATCGAGAGTGTAGGGAACTGAAACGATGCCTCCCCAAGTGTTTACAAGGCCATCCCTATGCATGTGCACAGTCGGTTTGGTTCCACGACCTACCGTTTGTAAAATATAGCATTTGACAACCTTACACTAGCTCAAACTGCACTATTTCACGTGTTTGTAAACAATAGGGAAACGAGAGCACCGATTAGAGATGATAAAACTGACATAGGCTATTATAGAGGGTCCCTACACAAAGGTGTAGGATTTGACGAGATGTCTCTAGGTACCACGGAGTCCGAGTAATCACCCGTCGAAGTTGAATGGTATTTTGGTCTCAGGGCTCTCAAGGGATTACGCCTGAACGAAGTAGCCCGGAAGCAACGACCTTGTCACGCACCAAAATGACACATCCTATAGAATTTACCTAGCCACCTGGATGTTTTGGTGCAATCGGTTTGGTGCCACAATCCACTGTTTGTAAAATATAGTGTTTGATAGCCTTACACTGGCTAAAACTGCATTATTTTGCGTGTTTGCAAACAATAGGACAACGAGAGCACCGATTGGAGACAGAAAAAACTAAGATAGGATATTGTAGAGGGTCTCTACGCTAAGGTGTAGGATCTAATGAGACATCTCTAGGTGTCATAAAGTTTGAATAATCACCCGTTGAAGTTGAACGTTATTTTGGTCTCAGGTCTCTTAAGGGACTACACCCGAACGAAGTATCCTAGAAGCAATGACCTTGTCGTGCAAAAAAATGACACCTCCTTTAGCATTCAATTGGCCACTTGGATGTATTGGTGTAGTTGATTTGGTGCCATGACCCATAGTTTGCAAAATATAGCATTTGACAACCTTACACTAGCTCAAACTACACTATTTCACGCATTTGCAAATAATAGGGCATCGAGAGCACCGATTGGAGATGGAAAAAAATGAGAGACACTATTGTAGAGGGTCCATACACCATAGTGTAGGATTAAATGATACATCTCTAGGTGCCATGGAGTCTGAGTAATCACATGTCGAAGTTGAATGGTTTTTTGGTCTCAGGGCTTTGAAGGGACTACACCTGAATGAAGTAGCTTAGAAGCAACAAACTTGTCGTGCACCGAAACAAAATATCCTCTTGATCTTCGTGAAAATATCAGTGAAAATATCTAGTTCTTAAGCTAGTGTCTATATCAGTGAAAATATCTCCTGCGTCTGGCTGTGGGACCAAAGGATCACAACCGAACGTTTGTTCTCTTTCAGGCCCTTCTATAGTCATGCAGATAGTTATCTAGGGTAACCTGTAGTTTGGCTAGTTTGACCAAAACGTATGCATTTTGTCATCTTTTATGTTTAACCCTCTTAACTGTGAGCTGATCTGTTGTAAGTCTGTTGTTGTTCGGAAGACTTAGATTCTGAGATTCTAGTCTATGTCAGTTATTGCTGCAACAAGATTGGACTGAGGCACTATTGGCTCGAATACGTAGTCTCTGGGCTCCCTAGGTCCCATGATTGTCATGCAAAAAGGAAATGATATAAATTTAACTAATGATAGAATAAACTAACTATGCAAGATACATCTATGTATATTCTTCTATTTTTTGTGTTTTTCTGATGAACCATTTGAATGAACTTGAAAGAGAAAATATTTAAGATATCTAGAAATTGACAACTAAACTAATAACAAAATAAAAGCAAACAAAGCAACCGAGTATAGCTACTTGCCTAAGCAGTTGTGAATCTATTCTAAATAACCAGATAACTAATCTAATCTATTTGAAAGACTCTCGATCCTACCTCAGAAGTGAGGAGTGAATCATAGTTTCTTAGAAACTATCAATCCCCACAGCTTCCCCGGTAAAATCGAAAGTGAGATTAACTGAAATGAAATGATTAACTACTCTATTTGATATGCTTTAACTAGAAATTTGAAAGTTTGAACCTAGATTTTGAAGAAAAATGGCGAATCTGATGGTGTGTGGCTTTGTACCCTCAGTGTGATCTCCTCATTCCCTTGTGCTCACGTGAATCCAGAAAAGTGTGTGATGTTAGCATCAATAGAAGTTGGTATTGAAATAAAGGCAGCTTAGGATGTAGACCAAATACAATGTGAGTAAGAGAGGGATAGCGCAAGAGAACAGAGCTTGGCTTATGCAATTGCTAGCGGGATTTATTGCGAGTCATACAACATAAAACGTTTAGAACCTGAAACTATCCTCCTTGACGAACAAGACTTGTAACTTTAATGGCTTCCTACTGAAAATCAAATTATCCTATTCCAATGAATTGTGTGAAATAGTAACAACACTAGCACAAGAAGATTATGTGGCTTCCTAACAGCTAAATAACACTAACCATGCATGCAACAAATAAAACTATGAATCCTAAGCCAAATTGAAAGACTAAGCTATTGAAATGAAAAATTGAGAGGCAAATTTAAGGGGCCATTTGTTTGAGCACAAGCCAACTATTTATAGAATTCCCATTTACCTAAAGGTAAAAACCAAATTGAACTCTTTAACCATAAACAATGTAAAAACACTATTCCAGGGAACCAAAATCATAAATATAAGCAAATGCGGTGAAAAAAGCTGGTAAACGTTGAAAATTTACACGATTCACGTTAAAAAGAACATTTTGGAAAAAGCATGAAGGACCGCCACCTTGAGCAGGGTGGCGGTTACAGGACCGCCGCCTTGCCTAGGCGGTGGTCACGAGACCGCCACCTAGGCAGGTCAGCGGTTTCATCACTGAAGACCGAAAAGCAAAGGAAAAGAGAGGGAAGGAAAAAGCAAAGCACACAGGGGCTAAGCGGGGCATGTAGGATGTTAACGCATACTTGGAAAGATTTTCCGAATCTCGAACACCTTGTGAGGAGACCTGTATCATCATTGGGCACGTGTAACTGTGTTCTAGCGGTGCAGTATCCTACAATTTTGGGTACGTATAAATTGCCCCCTCAGAGAAGAATTTTAGCCATAAAGAGGCGTAAAACGGTGGGTCCGAGTATGGCGGTCCCGAAATGGGAAGTTAGAATTTATACCTGACACGTCCGTGTGTCGAAATGACGCCCTCCAAGATTCCCGCTACCTGCAAAATGAAAAGAGGACTCACGTGTAGATAGATAAAATAAATCGAAAAATAAATACTAAAATAATATGAAATGAGGACGTACCATTTGCGCGGGGAGAAGAACCTACCTCCGTCGGTGCTCCAAACCTGTGAAAAGGGCATTCAAAACAAGTCAGGATGCTATATATAAAAGTGGGCCCATTTCCTATTCATTTACACGTGTCGATTTGATTGATTTTGAGCTCTGGGACCCACGGTGATGGTTTTTGACGAGAGCATAGTCAAAATGTTCATGACAAGATTATGATCATGCCTCCATGAGCAAAACACCGACCCGTGAGATCACAGGTCAGTTTTTTTCGATTTATCGTTTTTATCTCCAAAATGTCAAAATGGTGAAATCTTTGTCATGGGGGGATTATTTTTGAAAATGTCAGTTTTAATAGGGTCATTTAGGGGGGGTGCCTAATGGGTAGGATTTTTTTTAGTCAGAATGGTATTTGTTTTTGTTTTTAGGCATCATTTAGGGCACGTGACCTGTGTGGAAATTTGGGACACGACTACCACCCTGAGCAGGGCGGCGGTTAGATGACCGTCACCCTGATTAGGGTGGCAGTTAAAAGACCACTACCTTTAAGGCAGTGATTATGGAACCGCTGCCCTGCTCATGGCGGCGGTCCTTCAAAGAATGCCTAAATAATGCTTGTTTGAATTCATTTTTGCGTTTCTAGCATTCTTATATGTTTTAATGATTTTTCCAATGTCATTTGAATACTAACTTACTCCTTTTTGTATGTTTTTGGGTGTATGTAAGCGAAGGAGGAGTATATCAGATGGATCCGAGAGAGAGTGTGTGACTGGATTCCAACAGTATTGGATGCACTTTCTCAGGATGAGCAAGACACTCTTCAGAGGGCCAGCATATTGTGTATATCACAAGTCCCACATGTTGCACCTTATAGTCACATACTTTGTGACTTGTTTTCATATTGGGATGCTGATTGGAACACTTTTCGATTTCCAGGAGACAGGGGTGAGTGGACCATTACTTTGGAGGATGTTTACCACATCTTGGGGGTCCCGATCATTAGGAGAAGGCTCACGCTTGAGACATTAGGGTCATGGGCTCAGATAGCACAGTGGGCTTCATATATGGGAGACACAGTTATCTCCACTAGTTCGAAGAAGGGGGTGAGGGTGCGATCTATTCCTAGTCTGCCTATCCCCTTGATTCGCTAGGCCATTATGGGGATCCTTGCCTCAAGATTGATCGGGGATGAGGGAGGAGACACTTTACTTTATTGATGGTCCCCCATTATTGCACAGATTGAGGGACATGGCTAGATTTATGCCTGGGGAGCCGACATTCTTGGGACCACCTATCATGATTTATACTGGGTGGTTCGTTTGCAGGGGCAGTCATTGAGCCATCCGACCTTGGTTATGAGTTGGGTCTATGAGTGTTTCATCCCTTATGGGAGAGGTGTAAAGGTGGCAGATCCTGGAGCTATGAGGGCATCCAGATGGATAGATATGTTGGTGCTTAGAGCACCCCACCAGCCAGTCACCTCCTTGACTACTGATGATATGGAGGCCACACCCTATCAGGCCATGATAGGGTTATGGGGTGAGGAGGCTCTCACTTTGATCTCTTACTCTACCATAAGGCAGCTTATGGACAAGACGGGGAAGGTGGAGACACATCCTTTTGCTTGAGTGCCTCAGCAGTTTGGCCTTCCTTACATTGGTATGCTTCCCCTAGTAGTACCAGTATTCAGATCAGTTTGGGAGGCTAAGGGAGGTCCTAGAGGCTAGGGTTGGACCGTTGTTACTCCTGGTGTCCCCATTACAGCTAGGTGGGTGGTACGTGCTCGAGGGACAGCCAATGCTCCTTTGGAACCCTTACTTCAGATTGCTGCCGGTCCCGCCCAAAGCAGTGATGACCCGATTGATATAGACTTTGAGTCCGAGGAGTTCACAGGGGGAGAGATAGAGGAGGAGACCGAGGCTGAGGTTAGTAAGTCAGGTGGAGAGGAGGACAACGATCTCGAGTGGCATGACATTCAGGATATCTTACAGGTGAAGAGGGCGGAGCAGAGTGCAGAGAGGGTGACTCTAGTTTCAGAGGAGCCGCCTTTGCAGGACCTAGGAGGGGAGGATGAGTCTGTAGAAGGATGCTATGTCGTCCCAGGCACAGGAGGAGGACATCAGTCAGCGGGAACATCTATGGAAGGCATTGATCCTAGGGATCCATCTTGGAGGCCCGGAGATCCGAGTGAATTATCATCCTTCTCTTAATATTTGTTTTTAGCTAGAATTGTCTTAGTTGCTATCTCTACTCTTGTTTGTTTTGTTTTTATCTTTTGACTATTTCTAACTTGTTTTCTCCTTTGCTTGTAGAGACTGCTGATGAGTGGCGAGACCTGATTCGTTGGGTATGCACTGATACCCTGATGATCCCCATGGAGAGGACTCACGTAGAGCTATCCGTGGATGTAGGGGAGCCTTCAGCAGCCGGTAGGCACATCGACGTTTTTGCCCCTGTTTGGCATGTGGCCAAGATGGTGTCCACCCTTCGTACCGAGTTGGTAGGATACAGGACAACAGAGCACCTGATGAGGAGTCACTCTCATGGCGAGGCCATGGTTGCTGCTTGGGACCATGAGCCCTTGGTGCACTCAGAGCGCTGGTGTAGTCAGAGTCCTAGACGTGGGCGTGCACCTTCAGAGGGATCTCATAAGGGTTGAGAGGCCACATGGCTCTCTTAGATTATTTGTATGATGTATTTTGTATTTCTCAAGCTCTTTGAGCATTTTGACCATGCCTAGCGCATGATGGCATTGTACAGGAAGCTTGATTATATGTATATATATATTTTTTGGATCAGACTCTTGGTATCTATGAATTTGTGATTCATTTCTGCATGTAAACTATAATGTTGTTATTATACGCTTTTCAGAATGTATGCAAGTGGAGAACAAAAGATACAAATGCTTTCCTTCTTTTTGTATTTCGTGATGTTGATATATGATAATGCAGACACAATGTGATCTTGAACCTTAGTTTCTATAAGGAATTTTTCTGTACTTCATGTTTGTTGTGACAAAATGAGATGATAAACCGGTATGATGAGCAGATGAACTTGCCCTGCTCCTAACTCTATACAATTAGTAAGATGTGAGGGCTCACCACTGAGAGCTAGAAGGGGCACAAGCTATGAATTTTTTTGAATGGTAGTGATGAGAGATAGACAAAGATTTAGTGGAACCAAATTAGGATGCTACAAATCTACTCTACTCAAGTGACTCCATAGTTTAGAATGCTACTTGCTTTGCAGTTTATCTAGACTTAGATCTGTAGATGGCCATATGGTAGATAAAATCTTATTTTATGGGTTTCGAGCTCTCTTGGAATTTTGGACATCTGATTCATTTGTTTTTGACTCAAGATTTCAAAGGTTTATTTGAACTATTTGCTTATGACCTTCAACGTTTATTGTCAAGAGGACCCCCCATACCTTGCCCCATGCTACTAGTAAGAAGTATGGGCTTATCACCATGGACAAGGTACAGGCGAGTAAGGGCATTCCCATCCTTTCCCAACCCTACATCACTAGTAAGAGACGCAAGCTCATCACCGAAGGTTGGTAGGGCAAGGAAATGTGTAAAAATAAAATTTTCTGTTTGATCTATAGTTGACTTGTTTATTTGAGCAAAATGTCAGTATGTTCTTATTTCCAAAGAGATATACATATGGTATAGATGTGACACTATGGAGCTTCTAGAATAGACCATAGGCAAGACACCTATCCTAGGAAGAAACCAAAGTGAGAATAAGCATGCAGACCTTGGTATGGTTACCATTAAGACTTTGTCATATCTAGCTTTATATGGATGAAATGATCCAGAAATGGTGATGATGTTATGAAAATGAAGAAGTATGATTGGAAGGATTATGCCAATATCATCAGAAGTTTGTAATGAATTGCTTTGAGGATAAGTTCCTTGATCACAAAATTGTACGAAACAAGTGGACAAAATGAACCTAACTACATGAAGATGCAATGTAGATATAATTATACAAGTAGTGCTGGTTGCTTATGGATATAATCATTTAAGGTGTAGGGAATTGACAGTTTCACCAAATTTCTCACCTTCCAGTGTACATAAGATATATGCACCATTTCCATAGTCTTTCGTGACTCGGTATGGGTGCAACCATTTGGGTCGAAACTTCTTTCCTTCGCCGGTCTTCTTGTCAATCCAGCTATCTAGTCTTAGAACTAGATCTCCTTCATATATATCTCATTCATAGACCCTTTTATTATACTGCTAGAACATCCAGTCATCATAGAGTCTATGCCGTTGTTCAACGTCTAGTCTGGCCTCATCTAGGCTTTCTAGTTGGGAGAGACGTGCTTCTCTATAAGCTTCTTCATCCAGAATCCCTTGTAATAACATGCGGAGACTAGGTATTTCAACCTCAAGTGGGAGAACTACTTCTGCTGCGAATACCAATGAGAAAGGAGTTACTCCTGTGGGTGTTCTTATTGAGGTTTGGTGGTCCCACAAGGCCGGGTATAACTTTAAATGCTAATCCCATTTATTTTCTTTTACTGTTTTAAGGAGAATAACTTTTAATGTCTTGTTTGTTGCTTCAGCTTGCCCATTGGCTTGAGGGTAATACAGGGAGGCTGTATGATGGTTTATTTTAAATTTACTGCATAGCTCACGGACCTCGTCATTCTTAAAATAAGTGCCATTATCTGAGATAATGATTTATGGGACACCGTACCTGTAAATGATCTGGTTCAAAATGAACTTGGCAATCATGACACCTGGTACAGTGGTAAGAGGCATAGCCTCTACCCATTTAGTAAAATACTCGGTGGCCGTGATTATGAAGTTATGGCCATCTATAGATGAGGGAGAGAATTTCCCTATCAAATATAGGCCCCATGTAGAAAAGGGCCATGGAGTAGCGATTGGTTGTAGAGCTTGTGCCGACATGAGAATCTCGTGGGAAAATTGTTGAAATTTATGGCACTTGCATACAAACTCTATTGCATCGTGTTCTAGAGTGGGCCAGAAATAGCCCATTCGATGTATTTTGCAAGTGATGGCGTGACCTCCAAAGTGGCTGCCATAATTCCACTGTGAGATTCATAGAGAATCTTCTTGGATTCTTCTGTGTCAACACACCTTAGAAGCATTCCATCGAAGGCTTTACGATAGAGAACTTGTTCTATAATAATGTATTTGGCTACGATAATGTGTAACCACCTTCTTTGTTGTGGTGTAGCACCTTCTGGATATGTATGGTCCATGATATAATTAATAATATCAATATACCAAGGACATTCAGAGATATGAGGTTTAGTTTCGATGTAATATATGCATTCATCAACTACTTCTACCATGCAGAGATCCTCTGCTGGAAGAGAACCAACACCTAGGGTATATCCCATGCCTTCAAAATCAAACGGTAGGAAGATTGGTAGATCCTATTCTAGCAATTTGAAAATATTTGCAGTAGTTCCTAATGATACTGTTTCGATGATGTTAGCCTCATCCTTGAGGGCTGGGATAGTCTTGATTAGGTTCATAACTTCTAACTCGGTTGTAGGTATCAACTTTTCTTCCGGTTTTGCATCGGTTGGTTTATTAAGTTGGTTTGTTAGGAGTTCAAACTTAGAGTGAATGCCTGGCCTTTTCTTCAGGTCCGCTAGGTGTATGTTGAATGGTTTCAGATCTCCCTTTGCTACGAATACCTTTCCCAAGTGTAGGAATCTTATTTCCTAAAATAACGTAGAAGGGATTTCCTTCATACGGTGTATCCATGGTCGGCCGAGGATCATATTATAGTTGGTTTCCTGATCTATAATATAAAACTCGGTGAGGATTGTTTTGGGTCCTAAGGTGACTAGTAGTATTATAGTCCCAATCGACGTGGCTTTAAGGCTATCATAGCCTCTTAGCGTATTCCGAGTCGTGGAACAATTTGTTTCTCCATACCCTAGCTTTTGAAATAAAGAGAAGTGGACTATGTTAACTGCTGCCCCATCGTCAACCATTGTGCATTTAACGTAATTGTTATACACACACTTGTAAATGTAAGGCTATATCACCTCTACGTGTAATCTCAGCGTCTATTGGCATTTTGTTTATGTCAAATATAAACTCAGTATCCCTATCTGGCTGCCCCGGAGGGTGGACATCAAAGTCTATATGGTTTACCTGTGTCTCAGGAGGTGGAGTGATGTTAATTAAATGACCTAAACCTAATGCTTCTAAAAGAGCAGCCCTATGGGCAGGAGATTTCTTCAATAAGTCCAAAAAGGAGATATGAGAGAAGGTCTTTGTTAGGTCATTAATTAAATCATAGGCACCTATAGGTTTTACTAATGGCTGTTGAATGTTATCTGTTTCTAGAGGGTAACTTGGAATTGGTTGAGAGGAATACTCTCATGTCCTTGTTACGGCTTCCATGTGTAGTTTAGTGTCTAACTCCACTAAACTGACTATCTTGGGTCATAGCTGATTTCCTAATTGTGGTGTGACAGGTGGATTTAGCGAAGTCGAGGCTTCATGATCATTGTTTCTTGTCATTACACTCTTGTTCATCCCATTTGGATTTAATTTGTTGTTATTTTGATTTGGGAGTGGATTGTTGAAGATCTTGAGGGGTGCATTTTGAGGGGAGACTGCTCCCGTGAAGGTATTTGGGGCAGGTGATGCAGGATCTGCTAAGAACATGTCTATGAAAAGTTGTCTTTGTTCTTCTGGTAGACGTTGCATGAATTTATTGTAATCATGGCAAGTCCTAGTGTTGTGGCCTTGAATTTTGTGGAAACCACAATACGAGTTAGGATTGTAATTCCTAGGTTGTTGGTTTGGCGCATATTGTGGTCCAAAACTCTGATTAAACCGTTGACCATTAGGAATTTGTGTTTGTTGTCTTTGGTTTTGGATTTGGTTATGATATCCAATTGAATTTTGACTTGGACCTTGTGTCTGGGTCTGCCTTTGTTGTTGTTATTGTGGATGATTAAAATCCACCGAATTGATTGTCAGGGTAAAGTTGTTGTTTCGTTGATTATTAATCGGTGGTGGAGTATTTACAACATTGGCCTTTTTAGCTTGGTCAGTTACTCCATCGGTTGTTACGCCACAATTTTTTTGTTAAGGATTTTAGGTCCTTGATTGACGTTTGTGGTAGTAGGATAAGTTGTAGTATTATGGTTGGGGCTGATTAGCCTCCCATTTGTTTCATACGTCTTGCAACCGCTATCTATTGTTGCTTGATCTATTCGGAGAGCACTCTCAAGTAATTCATCGTAAGTCCTTAGTGGGAACTTCTGGACTTCTTCCTTTACCTCTCTATTAAGAGAATGAAGGAATAAATTGCATAGTTCCATTTGGTCCATATTTGGACCACTTGCTGAAGAATAAAGGATAGTACGCCATCTTTGGATGAAGTGAGCAACAGATTCATTGTGTTCTTGTTTAATGTGTAAGAGCTCCCTGATTACTGTTCTCAACAGTTTGTTCATGTCAAATGCCTTAATGAACTCTGAAACGAGTTTTTTAAATGAATGGATGGAAGCTTAAGGTATTCGGTAATACCAATTGAGGGCAATGCCCTCTAAAGTTTTGGGGAATAGTTTGGCAACAACCCCATCCCAAGGGAGCAGTTCTTGAATGGTTGTGGCGTAGGCCTTGATATGTGCATTCAGGTCTCCTTCCCCTTTGTATTTGGAAAAATCGGGAAGAGGTCTTGGAAGCATGATGCTTCGTATAGTGAAGTCTAAGGGTTCTTTCAAATATTTAGAATAAGTCCTTATCACATAGGTTTCAACCATCGATGGCATTTGCTGAGGGGGGGAGGTGGAATGGGTTGTTGATATGGCATGGTGTATGCATTTGCAGGGACATAAGGACATCCCTATGGTTGAGTGAACATGATAGGAGAAGAGAACATATCTCCCTGCGGTGATTTGGAATACATGTTCAAGTATGGAGGAGTATTGCCCAGGAATGGATTATTTTGTACTAGACCGGGAGGTATCATATTTTCCACCGGAATGGTGTTAGAAAACACAGTTCTAGTTGGGGTTTGTTGTGAATACTAAGGAGGCATTCCCAACATGCCTATTCCCGTGAGGAGGTCTACTTGGCCAGGATGATGCAGAGGATTGGAATTTCCTACTTGCATGAATTGAGAATTTTGACTTGCTTGAGCAAGTTCTAACCCTCTAAATTTTTCTACTAAAGTTGAGATGACTTCATTTGGTGAAGTCACAGTATTTTTCCTTAGTGGCGTTTGTCGTATATCCTGAGGTTGTATGGGCATGTGGTACCCTACTATGAACTGATCGTTGCCTTGCCAAGTTTCACTGAGGGTGTTTCCCATAGGTAGTGGCATGGAGGTGTTTTCTTGAAATGAGACCTCGGGTCATGTTTGTAAACTTCCTATAGGTGGGTACATAATCCGAGAGCATTGTTCATTCCTGGCATAACACACTGAATGTTCATCATCTAAAAACAGATATGGATCTGATTGTCTACTAATTTGTGGTCTAAGCAACACCTCAGGAGATGAAATAGATTCTCCTATAAATGTCATGTTGTTCGAGCCTAAAGGCTCTAGTTGTTGTGTTTGAGCAAGCTGGTCTAACTCCTTTATTTGAAAAGATGAACTATATCTAGTCCTTAGAGGCGGAGTTTGCGTTGACAATCGGTTAGTTGAATAGTTGTCACCCCATGCTGAGAGTGAGGGTGATGGCTATCTATTCAGTTGATCATAATATGCTTCAAGACCTAGAAGAGGTCTGCCATATGCATTGAATCCTATCATATTTGGGGGGTATATGAATACCCACAAAATAATGGGAAAGAGTGAAGGTGGATGGAAGAAGATGAAACACTAAAAGGGGAAAGGTGAAAGGGAAGCAACTATTCCTATCACGTCAGGTTCACCAATTTTGTGGGTGAAGCTGATGTGAAGGCTAAAGAGGTAGAGAAGATGAAGCGGTAAACCAATTAGAAGAACAAGTAGAAATATGACTCCAAACCAGAAAGTAGGAAGTTTCACGTCAGGTTCACCAATTTTTTATGATGGAAAAGTGACAAGCGAGCATGGGAATCTACAAGTAACTCTTCCTCACACCCGACCTCCTGAGGTCATGTCGAGACAGCTGGTGGGGATGGACTATACGTGGGATGTAGACAAGCTAGTTAGGTAATCTTATGTCTTCGACGCACACTAATGGAATCTGCGAATCTAAGGCAAAGAAGGCCCTCCTAACTTTAAATGGCATGATAGATCGGTCGGTGAGGATGACTGCTCGAAGGCTCCAATCAATATCGAGCTCTGGCGTGATCTGATTTATAGGTTTTGGGATACGGGGAAAATGACCTGGGATTGTTTCGTGTATATCTCCAGATAGGGTCATAAGATGGATGATGGATATGGTGGATTCTACGGGTGATTATCTGGTCTAGTCTAGAACTCTTTAGCTTCGTTAGCTACTATGTCTAACAAGGATAACTATGTGATAATGGCTGGCAGAAGTGGAGTGGATCTAAATACTAATGTGCGTAAGCTAGTGTCAACGTCTGATTGACCTGTGGGTCTGTTGGGTTGTGGGATCTGTGAATCACATCCGTAGATTCGTGGTTGTTGTGGACCTCCAATGGTCATGTGCGGAATCACTCCCTAATCCCTAGTATATAATAGTCATATGCCTTTTCGGCCTCTATGTTGAGAACTAATAGTTGTGCAATCTTCTCAGAGTACCTTACAAGTGTTCTGGCAACCTAGATTCTTAAGCTAGTGTCTATATCAGTGAAAATATCTCCTGCATCTGGCTATGGGACCAAAGGATCACAATTGAACATTTGCTCTCTTTCAAGCCCTTCTACAATTATGCGAATAGTTATCTAGGGTAACCTATAGTTTGGCTGGTTTGACCAAAATGTATGCGCTTTGTCGTCTTCTATGTTTAACCCTCTTAACTGTGAGCTGATCTGTTGTAAGTCTGTTGTTGTTCAGAAGACTTGGATTCTGAGATTCTGGTCTATGTCAGTTATTGCTGCAACAAGATTGGGCTGAGGCACTATTGGCTCGAATACATAGTCTCTGGGCTCCCTAGGTCCCGTGATTGTCATGCAAAAAGGAAATGATATAAATCTAACTAATGACATAATAAACTAACTATGCAAGATACATCCATGTATATTCTTCTATTTTTTGTGTTTTTTTGATGAAATATTTGAATGAACATTTAAAAAGAGAAACTATTTAAGATATCTAGAAATTGACAACTAAACTAATAACGAAATTAAAACAAACAAAGCAACCGAGTATAGCTACTTGCCTGTGCAGTTGTGAATCTATTATAAATAAATAGATAACTGATCTAATCTATTTGAAAGACTCTCAATCCTACCTCAGAAGTGAGGAGTGAATCATAGTTTCTCAGAAACTATCAATCCCCACAACTTCCCCGGCAATATCGAAAGTGAGATTAACTGAAATGAAATGATTAACTACTCTATTTGATATGCTTTAACTAGAAATTTGAAATCTTGAACCTGGATTTTGAAGAACAATGGTGAATCCGATGGTGTGTGGCTTTGTACCCTCAGTGTGATCTCCTGGTTCCCTCGTGCTCACGTGAATCCAGAAAAGCATGTGATGTTAGCATCAACAGAAGTTGGTATTGAAATAAAGGCAGCTTATGATGCAGACTGAATACAATGCGAGTAGGAGAGGGATAGCGCAAGAGAACAGAGCTTGGCTTATGTAATTCCTCGTGGGATTTATTGCGAGTCATACAACATAAAACGTATAGAACGTGAAACTATCCTGCTTGACGAACAAGACCTGCAACTTTAATGGCTTCCTACTAAAAATAAAACTATGCTATTCCAATGAATTGTGTGAAACAATAACAACACTAGCACAAGAAGATTATGTGGCTTCCTAACAGCTAAACAACACTAACCATGCATGCAACAAATAAAACTATGAATCCTAAGCAAAATTGAAAGACTAAGCTATTGAAATGAGAAATTGAGAGGCAAATTTGAGGGGCCATTTTCTTGAGCACAAGCCAACTATTTATAGAATTTCCATTTACCTAAAGGTAAAAACCAAATTGAACTCTTTAACCATAAACAATGCAAAAACACTATTCCAGGGAACTAGAATCATAAATCCAAGCAAAGGCAGTGAAAAAATCTGGTAAACGTTGAAAATTTATACGAGTCACGTTAAAAAGAACATTCTGGAAAATGCGTGAAGGACCGCCCCCCTGAGCAGGGCGGCAGTTACAGGACCGCCACCCTGCCTAGGCGGTGGTCACGAGACCGCTACCCAGGAAGGGTGGTGGTTTCGTCACTGAAGACTGAAAAGCAAAGGAAAAGAGAGGGAAGGAAAAAGCAAAGCATGAAGGGGCTAAGTGGGGCATGCAGGATGTTAATGCATACTTGGAGAGCTTTTCCGGATCCTGAATACCTTGCGAGGAGACCTGTATCATCATTGGGGCATGTGTAACTGTGTTCTAGCGGTGTAGTACCCTACAATTTTGGGTACGTACAGGTCCCTACACTGAGCTGTAAGATCCAACAAGACATCTCTAGGTGTTATGGAGTCCGAGTAATCACCCGTCAAAGTTAAACAATTTTTTGGTCTTAGGGCTCTTAAGGGACTACGCCCCATCGAAGTAGCCTGGAAGCAACAACGTAGTCGCGCACCAAAATGAAACCTCCTCTATCATTCACCTAGCCACCTAGACATGTTGGCACAGTTGCTTTGGTGCCACGACTAGCTGTTTACAAAATATAGTATTTGACAACCTTATACTGGCTTAAACTGCACTATTTCACACATTTGCAAACAATAAGGTAGCGAGATCACCAATTGGAGACAAAAAAAATTGAGACAACATATTGTAGAGGGTCCATACACCAAGGTGTAGGATCCAATGAGATGTCTCTAGATGCCACAAAGTCCGAGTAATCACCCGTCGAAGTTGAACGATTTTTTGGTCTCAGGGATCTTAAGGGACTACGCGCGAATGAAGTAGCCTGAAAGCAACGAACTTATCACTCACCAAAATGATTCATCCTCTAACATTTACCTATCCACCCAGATGTGGTAGCATAGTTGGTTTGGTTCCATGACCCACCGTTTGCAAAATACAGCGTTTGATAGTCTTACACTAGCTCAAATTGCACTATTTCGCATGTTTGTAAACAATAGGGCAGTGAGAGCATCGATTGGAGATGGAAAAAACTGAGACAAGATATTTTAGAGGGTCCCTATGCTAAGGTGTAGGATCTAACAAGATGTATCTAGGTTCTATGGAGTCTGAGTAATCACCCATCAAAGTTGAACAATTTTTTGGTCTCAGGGCTCTTAAGGGACTACGCCTGAACAAAGTAGCCTGGAAGCAACGACCTTATCGCACACTGAAATGACACCTACTCTAGCATTCACCTGGCCACTCAGACATGTTGGCATAGTCAGTTTGGTGCCACGACCAACTGTTTGTAAACTATAGTCTTTGACAGCCTTACACTGGCTCAAACTGCACTATTTCACGTGTTTGCAAACAATAGGGCAGTAAGAGCACCGATTAGAGATGGAAAAAACTGAGACATAACATTATAGAGGGTCCTTACACCGAGGTGTATGATCCAACAAGATGTCTCTAGGTCCCACAGAGTCCGAGTAATCACCTGTCGAAGTTGAACAATTTTTTGGTCTTAGGGCTCTTAAGGGACTACGCCCGAGTGAAGTAGCCCAAAATCAATGACCTTATCGCGCACTAAAATGACACCTCCTCTAGCATTCACCTAGCCACCTAGATGCGTTGGCACAGTCAGTTTGGTGCCATGACCCATCATTTGCAAAATATAGCGTTTGACAACTTTACACTAACTCAAAGTTCACTATTTTGCACGTTTGCAAACAATAGGGCATTGAGAGCACCGATTAGAGATGGAAAAAACTGAGACAAAATATTTTAGAGGGTCCCTACACCAAGGTGTAGGATCTAATGTGACATATCTAGGTGCCATGGAGTCTGAGTAATCACCTGTCAAAGTTGAATGATTTTTTTTTGTCTCAGGGATCTTAAGGGACTATGCTCAAATGAAGTAGGACCAGATGACATATATATCTATACATCAAGGTCCTATGAATCTAATCATGAAACATCTTCCCTCTCTTTTCCGTACTAGAAGAATCATGTCCATGACCTGTGGATGTAGTGGAGGGATATGCCACTATGAATTTCATCCGTGTGGTCCTAGGAGTCTCTAAACAGGTCTGCAACCTAGTATGCACATTCATAAACAACAAGTTTTTAACACCCAAAATTTTAAAATACATTCAAAATTTAGAAACTTAGAATTTATAATGCATGTGACATCTTACCACAATCTCATGATCCCTATCAATTTTTTGTCGACGCGTTGCAGGGTCAACGGTAGACTCACAAGGGGTAGGCTACATACAAATAAATAGTTCAAATTATATATTTCATGTACAAAATTTGATATTATAGATAAGTAATAGGAAAAAATTCCTCCAAAATTTAATAAACTTGAAAAATTGTACCTGAGTTACTTGATCTACAGACGCTATGACAACATCTACAACAACCTTCACAGTCTACATATAGGGAGGAGTCTCTCTGACAATTATAAGATATACAAAAAAATGTACATATCAATATTAATCTACATGAAGTTGCCACATAACAGACCCAAAGCATAATCGACACATAACAAACCAATGTATTAATTTGCTAATAGAAACCAACCAAGGATCTTAATATCTTCTTCACAAGTTTATTTTCCTTTTATGATTGAGAGTACAATTTGTCTACAAAAAGTGTCAGAAGTGAATGTGTTCCTAAGACTAGTGCAATGCTCTTAATGCATTTCTTATTTCATATTATCATAAAGTAGAATTATACACCTTCCCAATTAATATAACCTAGTATTTTGAAACCAATTGAGGCTTGCAAAACCTTCCATACAAGTTAATATTTGAAAAGAGACAATTTCACAACTTTGACTGGGTTATCTAGTAAAATGCGGAGAAATTTTACATACCAACAATGTATAAGATTGACAATGCAATAGATAAGGTTAAAAGGCATAAATAATGTTTGAGCTCGAGGGAGGTCCACTAACTTTGCTTACGAGCTTTATCATTGATCTTATCTTGAACCCTAATCTATGAATTCTGTCTCATTACTAATGGTGGAAATGACCTAGATATTTAAGGCTCAAAACACCATATCACCACATCTCCTTTTACTTAAATTACAAATGTGATGACATTAAAAATAACATCATTGAAATCATACTTTTGGAGTGTCTCATAGAATTAGGATCTACCCTATTTATAAAATTGGAGCCATGACAAATTAATTTCCTTTAGAGACTATTCTTGATGATTTTCCTAGTAAGTTAACACACCATTAATGCTCAAGTCATTGTAAACCTCACAAACATGGATTTTGAAGTAAGTATCAATAAAGTCTTTTCTTAGTTGTGCTAATGGAGTACATGAATCCTTTCTTACTTCCCAAGAATTTGGCTCATAATTATTTATTCATGAAAATAATAATTCTACACATTTAGTGAGATATGGAAGTCAATCACCTTATTGAGACAATTTTTGGCCAAGTATTTGAAAATTTTGAATGTGTCTAGTATAGTAAACTTGTCTTGAAAGATATCAATTTCAACATGTCTATTTTATAATTCTTTAATATACAAGAAGTTAGTTTACAACATGGAACATGGCTCAAAGCCATGTTATTAAAACATCATTTTATTTCAATAATGGAAAGGATTGAACTTGTATCACTAAGAAGTTGGGTACTTGAAATATATTGTTCAGGAAGCTAATTTTTTTGGGGATTGTCTATAAGTAGGCAAAGTAGTATAATTGAGTTCATGCATATTCTGAATGAACCAATTTTTCAATCTCTGGAGGAATTTTGTAGTATGAGTTAGTGTATTACTATGCTTCACAAATGCCCTGTCTACAGGAGGAATAGGTGTGAAGTGAATTGAATCCAGGTATCCCATTTTGAACAACTCATTAGCATCATATTCTATGTCCTTTATGACCCATTAGAGATGAAAGTATGTTATTTGTTGTAATGTCATTCTATAGGAGTATCGGTAATAAACATTAATATTGTTGACACAATATTCCCAATAATCCTCCATTTTAGATTAATAATACTGCTTATTGTCATATGACCTCCTGGAAGAGTAGGAATCTAGGTTAAATGATCCTAGAGAAGCTTCGATGTTACTTGAGTCTCTAAAATTCCTAGAAGACTAGATACACAACTGAACTTCCACAATTAGAAACAAATTATAAAGAGAAACTAACATGTGTAAAAGTCACGTGAGGCATGCCAGTAGCCTCAGTGCGTAGAGAAGATGATGACTCATCAGGATCCTAGGTATAAAAGACAAACATATTAATATGTACATGTACACGTGAAACATTATACATGAACATTAAAAATGTGTACTTAATAATAAAAGTGCAATCAAAGGAAATTTGAAATGTAAGTAATTTGAAACTTACGTCTGTAACATGCCCAACTGCAGTAGCTAGCATGTCGATGCCGGATGTGTCCTTCTCCGTCTCTTACTATTTAAAATAAAAAAATCTTAGTTTTTACATGTATGTACACATGACGTAATCAAATACATATATATTGAAATCTCAAATGAATTAAACTATTGTATATATATAATTTTTATTTGACATTTACCTGTGAAAGACCAAGATCATTTGCACCAGTTCCAAAAACATCTACCATCATCTCATCTAGAGAAAATAAATCATGTGATCCAGAAAACGATGTCTCGCCCGCAGTGCATACAACACCACATGATCCACACTGGTGTGGCATGCTAGAACTGGTGCCTCCACCAACATCACTAGATGCAATCTAGTCACTATGCTGGGTCAGAGTGTCAGTGAGCTCCCTTAATGCATGTAGTGTGTCAATCTCCACAACCTCCTTCACTATAGGAGGGATAAATAAAGGTAGTGGGGGTTTTGGGGCATGGGGGATCCTTGGTTGACCAATGTGTGCACTAGGTCTACTGTTTATAGAGCCACCTTCTCGCCCATAAAACTTAGAAAAGTCAAAATAATTTGGGACCTCATTAAGCATGAACTTACAGTATAATTTCTTCAAAAAATAGAGAGGAACCTCATTGTTTTTGCATGGTGGATAATAAAAAACCATCCACCATCGGTTCTAAAAATTGTTCTTGATTCGGTCATCATGACACCAATGGATTGGGAACCGTTTGCAAGTAGTTGCATGGGAGGGGGGCATTGGTTCTCGGGTCAGTAAATAATGCAAAATGTGGTCTTTTGCATTTTTTAAATATTTTATGGCCACATGGGATAATTTATCTGCATACCACCACCTACAATCACCTCTAAAGGTATTCCATTTGTTTATTTGGTTGGTTACAGAGTCAACTTTGCCAACCAATGTTTGCAATGTGTTGGCTAAAGTCATGTGGGATGGATTTGTGGCATGATTTTGTCTTAGTACCTGAATAAGGTTCTCAATGGCAATTTTATTTTGTCAGATTATTCCAATGATATCAACTTGTGTTCCTGTTAGTTCCATGGGGATAGAAGGAACCACAGGAGGCAGATCTACATTTGGAGGATGGTTTTGAGGAATTCTTGGAGGGTTTTGAGGAATGTTTGGATGGTTTGTAGGATTACGAGCTTGCCAAACAACTGACAAAACAAAAAAAATGTATACATAAACAAAAAATTGAAAAACCCATGAAAATCACAAAAATTAACTTAAAATGTAAGAAATTGAATCAAAATCAAGGGCTTACCTCTTCGTCTTGGTGGCATCATTTAAAATTTTGCAATCTAGAAGTCTTAAGAGAAATTTGAAGGGGGTTTTCAAAGCTCGAGTGCCAATAGTTGAGGAGAAATCACGGTTTGCAAGGGAAAATGGGGGAAAATGATGGGTCACGGGTCTATTTTTTTTTGTCTCAGAGAACCGCGATTATAGTTTTTGCTTCAAAAATCCCCAATCCTATAGAAAACAACCCACAATCACGGTACGTGAATTTTGAGTTTTTATGTCCACTTATTTTTCCACCAACTTGCTGCAGTTACCCCTCTAACAATCAAAATAATACCATTTAATTGATACAATACAACACATTCGGTCTCCCAAATGACCTAACTTGGGAGTTACATTCGTTACTTTCCTAGATGACCTAACATGGGAAGTTATTCTACATTTCACGTTAGCTTCTAGATGACCTAACTTGGAAGCCATCACACACATTGTGGAGACACCCTTAGAGTGGGGCTAATGAGACATCATTGCCTTTTCTATATTGCTCATATATGGGTCAACATGTTTGATCAAAATCTTTTGATCCAAAATCACTGAAAATTTGATCTGTGTCCATCTGTAGCAGCGAGATCTTTTGAGGATGTAGTTAAAGGTTGGATAATTATACACCTTTCTCCCTACATTCTTGCTCTGGTGGTAGGACACCAAAATCCTCTCGTTTTTCATACACACACAATCAGGTTGGGAACTGATCACTCCCTACCCCATCACATTATAATCATACCAAAATTTGAAATCGTCAACCATTCCACATTACAATCATCACTCTCTCTTAGTAAACTTCATCACGTTATCGTGTCTCTCGTTACATTACATGGATCAACACATTGATCCATGGTTCATCATGCTACATGTTTTTATTTGGCACAATATTCTACCACATCTACACGTTCTTCTACAACATGGGCTTCTCTGGACTTCTCTCAGGTACACATCTCTAAGTACTTTATGTTACCAAGATTTTTCTCACCATCATAAAGTGGGGGAAAATGTAGTCACAAAATCACACTTTCTAATATTATTATACCACTAAGTATGTTGTTTTATATATGGATGTTGCATAAGAAAATTATTCACTGATGACCCATTCCACATTCTAATCATCTGTCTTGTTGGTATTTACCATTGTTGGTCTTGTATGTAACACCCTCGACAACTGATATATTCCTCTTTTGCATTCAAGTGTTGACATGTGATTTTTTGGATAAAGATGTGTTATTTTGACTGTTGAAGATCATGCTTGATAAGGATAAATCTTTTCTGTTCTTAAAAATCATTAAACTAAAATTATATGTTTATCAAGAATTCATTTTCACTTTGGAAAGATGAGCTGCAATATGGCTTTAAGAGTTGCAGACTTATTTCTTCTTCCGACTCATCCTTGGATCTATTTCAGTGATCTAAGGAATGTTTCAAATCCTCTTCATAGATTGAATGATAAATTGACATTCAATAGTTTAAGGGACATAGAATATTGAACTTTGTTTGTTACTAATTCCTTAGTCTTATTTGAACGTGTTTTCGTTCAGATGTATGTTTTTGCTCGGGTCTTTAGTGATTGATCTTAGCAGGACTATAAGGACTTAAGTAAAAATTCAATTCATTGAGGATGAATACGGAGTTGTAAAACCTAAGGATTATCCTAACAGAAGCCTAAGCTAGGTAAGAACACATATGTTCTAGCTACGTTTACTTATTTGAATTTTGTTCTAACCTAAGCCTCTTATTCTATTTGTTGGGTTGGCGTCCTAACCTAAGAATTGTGCTAAATGAATAAGGGAAGGGATTACTAAAGTAATACTAGGCTATTTTAACTAATACCTAATACTAAAGGGTTATGAATTGAACCTAACCTAAGGTGGTAATTCTATTGGAAAATGTTTTAAGACTTATTTTGGTAATTCTTAAACTAACCTAAGTTCTAATCCATCCTAAACTATTAAAGGGAACCTAAGGGATCCCATGTCTCAAGGGTGACAATTCCAATGGCATTTAAATGAGTTGAAAGGGTTTAAATGATGGAAGTACTGCCAGATTTGGTAGGGGCTAGTAGACTTGGTGGAGGCACATGTGGAAGCCCCACTAAAAGATGGAATGATATTTTTGTATGGAATTGGCATTTGCCAGATTTAGGAGGCGGTGGCAAGGAAAGATAAGTGGGAATTTTAGATTGAATGACATTTATGGAATTAATGAGCCTTGGTATTTATGTGCAAACCGTCTTGGAAACTTTGAAGGCGGGTTTGTAGGAGGTTATTTGGTTTTTCATGCATGGCAGATTTTGCTCTGCATAGAGCTAACTGGTTCTTTGAACCAGCATTTCGACCTTCACTTCAAACCTATTTTTGGTTTCTTTAGCCTATTTTTTATTGAAGGAAAGTATATGAGGCATAATAGGAAAAGAAGTTTGATTGTTGATCTTTCATGGAGGAGAAAAAGAGTTGGAAGCTCGGCTGGAAGTCTCCTTTGATTTGGTGGAAGCACTATCAGCCATGATAGGGTCTAACTATTAAAATTCTTTGCTTTCTTCTAAATGATTCATTAGAACAACTCTACTCTCATGAGATTCATGTTTTCATGTTTGTCTGGTTATTCTTCTTGTTGGGTTTTTACGAATCCTTGTGGTGTGTGATATGAAACCATGGCTAAAATAGTGTTGTTTTGGAAATTATCTTTCTGTGCAAGTTTTATGACCAACATGCAAGTGAAAATGGTATGTGAAACTTGTTATGTATCTCTGTTTTTTCACTCTAGATATTGTTATCGAAGTTGTTGTGCTTTGAACTGATATTTTTGGTAGTATAGGAATATGAGCTTAAGGGAAACTTGTGTTCTGTTTGATGTTGCTTTTTGGTTGTGTTTTTGGATGTAGACTTGTGTTGGAACTTTGTGTTTTGATTAAACTTGTGTCGGAGATTCGTTTTGATTAGAACTAGTGTTCGGAAAACTTATGCATTTTTGAACTATTGCTTGGAGTTCGTATTTGGCATTGTACTTCCTTTATTTTACTTGTGAAGTTTTGAATGTTTGTGTCTGAAGCTCGGGTTTGACACTGCACTCGTATGTAACACTTGTGTGTTATGAGTTTGAAGTTGGGTCAATGTATTTGATTCTATTCTGGCATGTTAGTGTTGGGTTTCTCTTGTAGTAAAAGTATTAAGCTTATAATTCTTTTATTGAGCGACTACTCACCAGGGAACTGGGTGAAAGCTTGTTTGAGTCGTTTAAAATCTCTTCGAGATTTGTAACTAGAAATGTCTTGCTTAAAGGAACATGGAACTTCTGTTTTATGTTTGTAACGAATCCTTTGAGATGGTAGTGGTGTGAGAATAGAAGGGGGTGTTCTTTCCCCCTATTTTTTAAGGAATCCCGCATTCTGGGTTGACTGTTTTGTTGAAGCTAAGTCACCTCTGTCGTGATTTTGTGGGTGTGAAAGTTTTGTTTTGAATTATGCTCTTGTTGCTTGGAGTTAAGATTGAGACCTCTTATGACTTAAACTCTTTTGGTTCATACTCTCTCTTCTGATTCTTAAATTTTTTTTTGGGTCTCAGTGGGTGGTTGAGTTATTACCGTGGACACTGGATCTATACGGGAAATATACTTTCTACGTTTTGCTGTTCTATACTTAGTTCTTTGAATGATGAACTATTTACTCTTTGCATTAAGAGGTGAAGCCTTTGTGAGTCTTTATTCTTGGGTTCGTGGGTAATTCTGAACTTTATAGTTTACTTTTTTGGGAGGTTATTCTCGACTGATATAGTGAATAAGACCTTGGTTTCTTTTATTGAAAGAAAGTATATTGTATTCTCTTGGATTCTGTATTCTGTTTTGGGTCTGCAATATGATTTTAACTTGATTTGATTTGGAACTGGAACTTCTTTGTTCAGTTAAATGGAACAATTTATTATTGGTCCTTTCCTTAGTAGAGTTACCTTTTCTATGTCTTTAGATAAGCTCATTTTTTGAACTTCTGTGTACTTGATTCTCTTTTGAGATAGTGATTTCTTATGACCTGTTCGTCTAATTTGTTCGAATTATTGTTGCAATAATATAGAAATTTAGTAGCCAAAAGGGTTCTGCTGGTAAGTGAATGCATACTTATGGGTTTGACTATTGTTGATTAGTATTGCCTAGTTTAAATGGATAGGAGTAGGTTTGTCTCTTGTACTCTTTATCTTTTGGGATGAACTTGAGTAGAGATTAACTCCTCTTTGGGCTACTTTGTTTGTGAACATTGGTTTCAGATCTTTGATTGATAACTTCTAACATGAAAAATTGGAATTAGAATTATAGTTAGATTGTTCTAGTTTTCTATACCTTCTTGTATGGTTATGAAATTATTTTTGGATGTATATATTAATGTTGAATTTACAAGATTGTTATCCTGGAAAGGAACAGGTAACTCATATTATGAATCTAGTCTATTTTTTAGATGTTATAGGTTGGGCATGGTACGTAATGGTTCTTCTTATTCTTGCGTAGGATATAGATGAATAATCCTAGAATGAACCATGCTATTTACACTTCTTTTGTCTCATAGATAAGATAAATGTGGTATTCTATTAGGATAGAATTATGAAATAATGGGATGGCATGATCTATTGTTTGTTTACAAGCCATTGATAGGATCAATAGAATTTTAAGTTCTTAGGCAGATATTGTTTATTATACTATTCTCTTCTCTTGAAAGTTGATCGAGATTTATTAATGAACTTCCTTTTTGTTTGATATCACTTATGCTTATTGTATGATGTTTGAATTATCTCATTAAAGCAGTGTTGCTTTAATGAAACAATTATTGGAATGCACTTTGTTTTAATGCTTAGTGCTTATCATGCTAAATTCATTGAACTGACCCGTGCTAGCAATTTTGTAGATGGATGACGTAAGTGATAGAAGAAGGTAAAAACTTATATGATGCATTGGCTGATATATGTCTAATTCTTAGTAAAGAATTTTGATTCATTCTTTTGTTGTATTGTAAAAGAGAAGTTGTATACTTTTTAGAATGAGGGCTGTTGTTATGCAGTATGCCTAAAGTACATAGTCTTGTAAATTTATAAATTGTAATGATGAATTGCGAGTTGTGATTTATTTGCATTGGTTGTGTAATTTATCTCATACTTTTATAAGAAGATGAAAGTTCTATCTTGTTTATATTCTTCATATTATACTATGATTATCTTGTTATCTTTGATAAGATGGATAAAGGGAATTGGTTCAATTTCCCTTATAATGGTGCAACTTGTTGAGTTGTATAATATGATGTGTTTTACCTAAACAATTTAACATAATAATGTGATGCATAATGAACATGCATTAAGAAATATGGATATTGTGAATGATATACCCTAACACTTAATTATGTAGAGAAAGAATTTTTCTCTCTCTCAATTGAATGTAAACCAAAAAGGTTTGGGAGATATAATTAATAATCATTAGACTTCATTTTGTATGAAGTCTACTTTAGTTGGATTTATGTGGTTGTTAAACCTTCCTGAAAGTTAAAGTACATTTTAATGAAACTTACAATATCGCTGCCCTATTTTGGTTAACTACTGGTTAAACTACGAAAACGAACAATAAAAAGCAATCATAAGTTAAGGTAGTTCTTCTTGGACTAAATGAAACAAATTTAGGAAATAACATATGGAGTGTTGGATTAGGGCTTAGCAAGGTTGCTGTAAATCAAGACATAATCCAAATTAACAATGTATTATTGATCTCCTTGGGGTATGTACATCTCGATGAGGTAGTTTCTGTAGGATGTTGGCATATGCCAACTGTAGGGCTGTACTTTTGAGAAGACTTGGGTCTTCTCGAGAATACAACATTGTAGTTGACATGTGGCAACACCCTTCCACATTGATCATCTAGATCTACACACAAACTTGGACTTGAACTTAGTTTCTCTCTAGGTCAAGTTAGTGGCATATTTAGGATAAGAAGTAGCTTCCAATGGCTCAGGGTACCTTGGCACATCTAGTTGACTTAGGTCAACTGAATATGCCCATTTACCCTAAGTCATTGTGAGCGTCTTCATATAATAATTTATGTTTCTAACTAGAGCTAGGGTTAAACCTGGGACAAGTGGTTTGACGGTAGTCAGTAAAGACCAATCATGATAATAGAGGAGTGAGGTGAAGGGTGTATTCCAAAATGATGAGTATGCCATCTAGGAATAGAGACATACACAATATATTGTAAAACTTTGGCCAAAGTATCGAAAGCTACTGGTTGCATTGTCCTATGTCACCAAGTTTAAAACAATGTGATATCAGATGAATATTGGTAACAAATATTCAAATATGTTCTTTAAACAGATCACTCAGTACTTGGTGTAGGGTAGGAAAATCAAGTCTACGAAGTATACAATATGTATTCAATACCTAAGATAACGTAAATAGATCGATGCACCACCGAGTCATTTACAACTACATATGGTTATCTATTTGAATTCGATTGGCATGGAATGTTTGTTCTAAATAATGCTTTATTTAGAATAGAGAACATTATATATATATATATATATATATATACCCTTGTTTCTAAAGTCTTAAAATGGGAATGTTACATTGTACATTTTCACTTACTCACACAGTTCCAGTCAGGTCTTAGGAATTCCTATCTATCAATACTCACTCATTTCTCATCACCAGTATATGAATAGGGCGCCTAGGGTGCCTTGGTCCTGATTCTAGGCACATTGGTCCCTGTCATACTTGGTTTAATTTTTGTCATTTGAGGTCGGTCTTTTTGGTTTTTCCTCTCATCTCCCAAGGTACTAGTCGGCATGTCAGGTCATTAGTGTCAAATTTGAACAAGATATCCCTATATAAACACAACATACATACTACCTTATGGACATAATATTTATATCAAGGGGCTAGCTATCTATATAGAGCAAGGGAATGCATTTGGGAATTATTCTACATCACACACTTCATAGGAAGGGGAGTATTCATTCTATTCCATCCACCATTTTGCATTTTATCTAGCTAATGCCCAATATCTCCGCGTCATTGGTGCTAGGGAAACCTAGGCACATTATTGCACACACAAGCAGACATAACTAAATTGGGTCTGAGATTTAGTGTAATGCTCAGTCATAAGTCCATCCATTTGGCAGTTGAGGACAATCTGACCCCTTCATTTACATCTTTATTTTTTAGGGTTTGATGTTTTGTATAGGGTTTGATGTTTTGTATGGGGTTTTGCAGGGGATTCTTTAGTGTAGGTTTACGGTGACACCAACGAACCAAGTACAAAATTTACATAAATAAAGGTGAAGTGATTCAAATCCCTAATGACCATTTTAGGATCAGATTTTGAGCTATTTTACAGACCAGGGCGCCCACAGGTGCCCCTATCCTTCTCCAGGTGTCCCAGTTTGGCCAGATCTACCTTTGCCGTAATTTTATGAAGATCGTTACGATGTTTTGTTCTGTTATTCCATCACTATGTTCAATCCCAGATCACTGTGAGGTAAGTCTAATCAGGTAAGTAATTTCTCCTTTCATTTTACTTCATTTAAAATATCAAATAACTTAGCATTTATATCTCATTTATGTGTCATTTATCATAGCTATACATTTTTGATTTTAATAAAATATCCAAACTTTATTGAATCAAGGGGGAAACCTAGAGATATCCTTTTAGGAGGCCACCATTTTGGATAATATATACAAAAGGCCTTGGTGCAGGAAAGGCTCTTCATCCTCTCTAGATAATCTAAGAGACTATTTGAGTGACTGAAACAAAAAAGTAGAGAATTTTTCCTTCTTTTCATGTTTGAGGTGAGCCAGAAGAAACATATGTGAGCCATAAATTAGCTTGTATCATCCCTCAAGCATAAAATTCTGCATTAGTTGCTAAAAAACCCTATCCGAAGGTTGCATAAGAGAATCCCTCTCAAATCTTGACTGGTACTTTCGTAGTTTTTTGCCATGACACAAGAAATCATCTAGCTTGGCCTGAAACGAGTGCTTGAAATAAATGTCTCCTTTCATAGGGAGCCCAACCGTAGCCACAATGGATTAAGGTAAAATAACAATTTTTTTCATGTCCACTTTAATTTTTCCTTTCTTCTAAAGGGTCAGCACGCTGCTAGTCACTCAGATAGAGTGACCAGTCAATCTCTCTATAAAAGTTGTAACACCAGCTATCTTCAGAATATTCCAGACATCCAAGTTGGGCTTAACCTCTTCAAAAGAAGTGGTATTGATTCTTTTGATAGTGCCACCCATATTGAGATGTGTAATTTTGACAGAGATTGCCAAAAGCCAAAGGTATAAGCCGATTAAATAGCAGTGCTGGGCACCACCAATCAAATCTTCCTCATATGTCTCTAGGATTTCATTATGAAAGTTTCCCTTATTAAAATATACTCATGCATGTGTACAATCATTGATCCAACCATTCCATCACATGAACACAATCTATGTATGTCATAAATGCCAATAAAAGCCACACATGTCGTATCCTTTCTATTACCATTGCTAAAAAAGGTGGTACCCATCTTAGTGATGCTGTAATTAAATGAAGCCTTAGTGAAAAGGTTGAAGATAAAAATCAACAGCCAAGAATAACTATGTTTTCGGGTGACGATAATTGATAATAAGAGTAAGATGATCTTCCAGGAAATCTCCATTCAATGTTTTTACATATCTTAGAAAACACCAATGTTAACCAAGAAATCAATAACATTGTTTCCCTCCCATTAGATATGTTTAAACTTAATCATTTGAAAATGAAATTAAAGGTATCTTATATCTTCAATGATGTTACAGATGGTCCACTGAGGGTGCTCATTCAAGGTGAGAATTCTTACCATGTTTAGAGAATCAATTTCAGCAATTTACTAACCAAAGACAATATTGAGCACCAGTTCCATACCTTTAAGTATGGTGAGGGATTCAACCATATGATTAGTCCAAAACCCAAAAAAAAGGCTAAGACAACTAGGATGTTACCAAAGTCGTCTCTACGAATGACACCTCCACCAGAGGTACTCAGGTTACCCTTGGCCGCACCATTTGTGTTAAGCTTCAACAAAACCAAAGGATGGGTGACCAGGAAGTATTAATGCAAGCCAAAAGTATGGGAGGAGGGACAAGGGGGATAAGGAGCTGCCTAAGCCAAGGTTTTGAAAGACTTAATACCACTTTCTATTTATGCTTCTCCCAGATGCAACAATTCAGATTTTCCTGCAAACTAGAAACCACCATGTTGAAGAATTTCCACATACCTTGAGATTGTTCCTTAAATATGTGCCTATTTCATTCTTTTCAGATGCCCCATAGTACATGGGGAAAAAGTAAATTCTAGGTAAGGGTAGTAACTTGATGAACAAAGGGTGAATTTCATTGTGAAAATGCTTCAGAGAGGGAGGAAGGAAGAACCTATGTAAGCCCAAATATTTCTAATAAGAGACACAAAAGTGAATGACAGAAAGGGATGTGGATGGAAAGGTGAGTAGTTTCTTCTAAGGCATTAAGAAAAAGAGGGCACTGATTAGGGAGGGAGAAGCCCCTTCGCTTGATATTTCCCCCTGAGAGGATAACATCCCTAGAGGTAATCCAAGAGAAGAAGCCAATTTTTGGGAGGACTTGAGGGATCCAAATATGACGGAGAGCTGTGCCACAAGAGGTGTGGGGGCATGAGAGATAGGAAGCTTTGATAGAGAAGCAACCAAAGGGGGTGCCTGACCATAAGTGCACATCCAAAATCAGAGAGGATTGGATATATTGAGAGGATAGAAATTTTTTAAGGTTGTCAATGTGCTACAACTGGATCAAGCTACATAAATCACATGAGGGGATGAACCAATAAGGATTGCCACCCCTTCTATCAATGTAGCCACTGAAATTCCTACCACAAATAACCAATAGGGGGAGGTGAATCATACCCCATAATGAATCAATCGATAAAAGACTGTCACCAATCCACCAATCGTTCTAAAAATCAATGGCCAACCCATTTCCTAATTTCCATTTAGTTCCAGTCTTCAGGAGTTGCTGGATATTGGCAATATAATTCTAGATGGCAAAACCCCAAGGGATATAAAAAATAAAAAATCTCTAGAAGGGGAGAGATATTTGGAAATGAGCAGCTGCACCCAAGGAGTTCTTTCCTTTATGGTAAGTGCCCAACCCAGCTTAGCCAAAATGACCTCATTCATCTCAAAAAATTTCCTCAAACCAAGCCCACCCAATGTTAGAAGAGGCATAAAAAATATTGGGAGGATTTGAAGGGTTGTTTTAACAAGTTACAATTTACCAGTTTGGCTAATAAGTGAGCCCTTCCACCCTACCAACTTCTTCTGGAATCTTTCAATGACTAAATTCCAGAGATTCTTTAGCTGTCTACCTTTGTAAAGATCAGGGAAGAATAGAGATTCTACAACCAAATATAACAGTCAATATTTTTTTTTCCGACTAAGAGGCATGTTTATAACAGATAAATAATTCTTTTAGCAAAGTTGACATGATTATGTTGCAAAGCTGATTAGATAACAATTGAAGAGTTTTTCGTAGTTAGTTCTAGCTTCAAAAATAGAGGCTACACGCCTAGGAGGAGGGTATAATCCAAAAATTGAGTATGAGTTGCTGCCCAAACCCTAGAGGTGGTTTTGAAACCCGAGATGACCGCATCGTTTTTTGGAAGCTCCTAAGAGCCCTACTTAACAAATCAACCATCAAAATGATGAGAAAAAGGTGAGAGAGGGTCACCTTGCCTAATACTTTTTCTATTAGTGAAGTAACTAGCTAGAATACCATTCACCAAAACAAAGAAAGTTAGGAAAGGAGATACATCCATCGAATCCAACTGCACTATTTCTCACAGAAGCCAAAATTTTCAAGAAATATGTGGAGGAAGGACCAACTAAATATATCAAAAGCTTTCTGCTATATCCAGTTCAAGTATCATCCCTGTAGAGTTAGAGTGTTTGGGTCCGAGTGAGTATGGATTTATGAACAATGATCACTCCATCTTGAATGAGGTAGAGCCCCTAATAAATCCATTGTACTGATCAAAAATTAGGCAGTCTACATATATGGACTTTAACCTAGTAGCTAACATTTTAGTAATGATTTTATAGGAGGTATTACAAAGACTAACATGGCTGAAAATTAGACACAAGACTTAGACCCGAGAGATTTAGGGGCCAAAGCTAAGAAAGTCATTGATCCATTATTTTAGAAGAGAGTCATTTCCTTAGAAGTCATTGACCACCTCTAGTCGGTATGAATTTGATAATGTTCCATAAGGACTGATAGAAAGCTATGTTGGAAGAAGCCACTAGGGCTTGGTGATTTGTCTCCTTTCATGGAAAAAACCTCTTTGTGAACTTCGTCTAGGGCGAAAGGCTTAGTAATATTCTCATTAATTTCATTAGTAACTAACCTCGAGATGTGTTGCAACATTTACAAAGCATCCACATCATATATGGAACCTTCCTCCTTGAGAAGGTTAAATATAAAAATTGACCAGCTCCATTAATATATCAGTTCTCAGAAGTAAAGTGGTTTCCCATCCATAATTAAGAGTTCCTTAATCTTATCTCCGCTCTTATGTTTACTAGGTAGTAACATGAGAAAAAATGTGTTGTGATCTTCATTTTGTAGCCAAAGAGCCCTAGATATTTGCCTCAAATAGATTTCTTCTTCAGCATGAGATTATTATGAAATTAACGTCAGCAAACTTCAACTCTTGTTGATGAAGGGAAGGGGGTTCTACTAGTTAGTTCAATTTTTGAAGAAACTTTAGCTATCTTTAAGGGAAGTTGTTGTTTCCTTTCTCTAATGCTCCCCAAATGTTTTGGATTTCCAAATTTTAAGTTATTTCTTAATGAAGATAAGATTCCTCACAAATATGAACATAGCTGATCCTTGAATTTCCAGTTGGTGGCCCTTAAATTGATTGATAACACTTGGGAATTTTCTTAGTAGTCCTAGCTTTAACAACAAAGGCTACACCCAAGAGGACAGTATCATCTGCAAATTGACTATGAGTCGCTGCTGATACCCTAGAGGTGATTTTCAAACCTAAGATGTTCACAACATTTTTGGTAGCCCCCAGGGCCCTACTTAACAAATCAACCATCAAAATGAAAAGAAAAGGTGAGATAGGGTCACCTTTTCTAATACCTCTTCTGTTAGTGAAGTAACCAACTGAAATACCATTCACCAAAATAGAGAAGTGAGGAGAGGAGATACATCCTCGAATCCAACTGCACCATCTCTCACAGAATCTAAATTTTTCAAGAACTCTGTGGAGGAAGGACCAAATGACTCTATCAAAAGCTTTCTGCATATCCAATTTAAGTATCATCCATGTTGTGTTATAATGTTGGGCCGAGTGAATGGATTCATGAAAAATGATCACTCCACCTTGAAGGAGGTGGCCCCCAATAAACCCATTATTCTTCAGAAATCAGTTGGTCTACATAATTATTCAACCTAGTAGCCAACATCTTAGTAATTATTTTATAGGAGGTATTACAAAGACTAACATGCCAAAAATTAGACAGAGACTTAGACCCAAGAGATTTAGGGGCTAAAGCTAAAAAAGTATTGTTCCATTATTTTCGAAGAGAGTCATTTCCTTGGAACTCATTGATCACCTCCAGTAGGTCAAATTTGATAATGTTCTAGAAGGATTGATAGAAAGATATTGTGAAGTCATCAAGACCCAATGATTTGTCCCCTTTCAAGGTAAAAACCACTTTGTGAAATTCATCGAAGGCAAATGGCTTAGTAAGATTCTCATTAATTTCACCAGTAACTAGCCTCAGGATGTGTTACAACATTTCTGCAACATCCACATCGTTTATGGGACCTTCCTCCTTGATAATATTAGTATAGAACTCAACCAACTCTTCTGATATATCAGTCCCAAAAGTCAAGTGGTTCCCCTCCATAGTTAAGAGTTCCTTAATCCTATCTCTGATTTTATGTTTACTGGTAGTAATATGGAAAAATTGTGTTACAATCCCCATTTTGTAGCCAAAGATCCCTAGATCTCTTCCGCCAATAAATTTCTTCTTCAGTGAGAGTATTATGGAATTCACTTAGTAGCTTCAAATCTTGTTGATGAAGGGAAGGGGCTATACCAGTTAGTTCAATATGTGAAGAAACCTTATCTATCTTCAAGGAGAGTTTTCATTTCTCTAATGCACCCAAATGTTTTGGATTTCCAAATTTTAAGTTATTTCCTAATGAAGATAATATTCCTCACAAATATGAACATAGCTGATCCCTAAATTTCCACCCTCCACCAATCCTTAATGAGGTTGTCTAGGTTACGGATTTTTAGCCAAGCTAGCTCAAATCCAATGGGAGGATTATTAGTGTTTATAAACTTTGCTGCATCCAAGAGTAATGTAATATGAATATAATTAAATTTGGGGAGGGCCACCAACTGGAAATCACTGAAATAAGACATCCAATCAAGGGATTTAAGGACCCAGTCAAACCAAATTTAGATATGATTGATCCCTAATCTTCTATTTGACCAGGTAAAAGAAGTTCCATGTGGCTCAAAATATATAAACTCACCATGTCTAATGAAGTTAGAAAGAGATTCCATACTACTACAACTAGCTGGAGAACCATCTCATTTTTTCGAAGGAAAAAGAGGGGTGTTAAAATCCCCAACAATGAGCCAAGGTAGATTCTTGCAACTATTTCTGAAATCCAGCAAATCTTCCCATATGTTATCCCTTTGTGATTCCATATTTAGAGTATAAACATTGACTACAATCCAACCCATATTTGAACCAATTTCTTGAAAGAACACACCCAAGAAATATGGTGTATTAATGATGCATTCACCATAAAGGATAGAAGGATTCCAAAAGGTAAAAATCCCTCTAAAATTACCTGCCAAAATATAGGAGGCAAAGGAGGCTTTGGGCTAAATCCTAGGAAGGATATTATCTTGTTTAAGCTTTGTCTCTTGTAACATGATGATATTAGGAGAGTGTTTTAGTTTGATTTCTTTTAGAACTCTTTTTTTTTAGGGGCATTGACTCCCCTAATGTTCTAAGAAAGAATATTCATTTCTTAGGTTTGGACTTCTCCCCACCCTCAATGGAGAGAGTACCTTGAGTTCCTTGAGCAATATTTTGAGCAATTTCAAGATGAAGCTTAACTATTTTGGAGGGTCTTACATTTATTTTTTTAATTCATATATCCCAATTCTTTTTATGATTGCTTCTAGTTATTTTAAGCAACCTACAATATTCAATCACTGAAGTGGAAGGAGAGTTCAGAGAGCTAATTTCATCCAAATGGGAAATGGGAGTAGGGGAAGTGGGATTTGTAGAGACACCATATTTAGAGGGTTGGGGAAAATAATCTATAGGAGGATCAACAACTAGAGGAGGGTTAGGGAGATATCAAAGTAAGGGGGAAGAGGGAGAAGGGGTAGGGAGGTCCACTGAAACCACAATTTCAGGTTGGTCAGGGGAGTCCTCTGAGGGTAGGATTTCACCATCTTCCACCAGAGACTCAAAAGGATTAGAAGTACTCACCTTTGAAGAAAATTTGGGGATGAATTTCCTCTTCTACTTAGGGGAAGGGATAGGGGATTTTTATTTTAGAGAAAGTTTAGAGGGACAAGTAGGGGCTCCGAGGCCAATTATTTTACAAATGGAGAAAGCTTGTGGCACATATTTATATTCAATGGGTTGGGTCCAAGTACCAAAATCCGAGAGGATATCAAAAGACTTAGGCAAAGGATTACTGACATCAACATTTACAAAAAATTGAGCATAAATGAGTCTCGGTCGCACTTAGCAACTTTATCAACTGTAATAAGGGAATCTAAGGAAAGCACAATACCTTCAATCATCGATGTGTCCCAAAAATCGAGCGGTAGTCCTGGAAGTCAAACCCATATTAGAGCATGCATCATTTCTTCAGTGTGGGGATTAAAACTAGGAGACCTTTTCCAGAGATAAAAACCATGGCGTTCAAAGAACTAATGTCCCCAAAGAAGAGCTCTGGAAAAGTCCTCTTTGTGTCCAAAGGTAAAAAGGATAAAGCCATTCGACATAGTTGTAACCTTAAGGGGTCCACATGGGGCCCACTTAATAAGAGCCCATTTTTTAATATCTTCTAAAGGGGGTCTTGGGCCCATTCGTTTACTTATTAGAGATAGATCCTATGATGCTAGAGTCACATCTGTGATCTAAAAAGGTATCAACATTGATAATGTTGCATCCTATAGCATAACCTATAGTTTCAATGATTGTGCCACCCTAGGGGACCCAGTGACAACATTTTTCCATGAGCCAAGAGGGTCCCATGATGATGCATCATCAAAACCATCGGGAGGGGGAGAAAGATTCGGTGTAGGAGGATCTGACATAGCTGCTAAATATCCTGCGTAGAAAATTAAAAAATTCCAAGAGCAAAATATGAGGTATGTTTCTTAAGGTTTCTACCTGGGCCAAGCCACTCTCGTATTTTGTCATATTATTAGTGCATTCGAAATTGAGTTTGAAGGATAACAGAATATGGGTATACCAAGGGGGTATTATGAATATTCTGGTGCCCCCATGTTTACATTTGGACCCGTCAAATAATAAGGTCATTTTAAGAGGGGTATTATCATGATCAAGAGTGTTGATAGATTTGTCAGGGAAGTGTTTGCAAGGTAATTGATTAGAAGGAAGAGGAGATTTTGTGAGTTGATCGAAAATGAATTGCATCTTAATGGAATTCTGAGAGATAAATTCAAGGTGAAATTCAGTCATGAACATGAGCCATATAGTGATACAATCATTGTGATAAGGCTTAGAATGCATATATTTGAGTGGTTAAATTTTGTGACAATGTAGGTTTTGTGATTGAGAAGTCAGTGACAGAGTTCGGAAGTTTCATAGTATAAGGCACAATACAAATTTTCTACTTTAGAATAATGGGTTTCATATTCATGAAGGTTAAAACTTATATAATAGACAACTTCTTTCTTACCTTTTTCATCTCGATATGTGATCATGGCTCCTAATGCATGGTCAGTCATCGAGATGTCAAGATAGAAGGGATCCCTTCACATGGAGGTGTAAGCATTAGTGGTGATAACATATATTGTTTAAGGGTATAAAAGGCCTGTTGATAATTATTGTCCCACTTAAAGTGGATGTATTTTCTTGAAAGATGATGGAAAGGTTGACAATGGTTTAATAATTGAGAGATGAAGAGACAGATGTATTAAAGCTTTCCTTGAAGGCTACAAATTTGTTTGAGGTTGGATTGTGGAGGCATTTTGATAATGGCTTTGACTTTGGAAGGGTCAACTTAAATTCCCTCGATAGACACTATGAATCCTAGGAGTTTTCTTGTGAGAACTCTGAATACACATTTAACAGGATTAAGGCAAAGAAAGAACTATACTAGATGTGCAAAAATCACATCAAGGACAACTATATGGTATCTTTGGTGTTTGGATTTACCTAAAAGATCATCGATGTAGTCTTCTACGGTTTTATGGATGAGGTCATGAAAGATGTAGGTCATGGTGCATTGATAAGTAGATCCCGCATTTTTCAGGCCAAAGGGCATTACTCTATATCATAAGGCTCTTCATGGGGTGATGAAGGATGTCTTGTGTTGATCCTCTAGTACAACGAGGATCTGACTGTAACCATAGAAACCATCCATAAGAGATATCATATTGTGGCCTACTGTTAGATTGACAAGCTGATCAATGTTTATTAAGGGGAAATTGTCTTTTGGGAAAGTAAGGTTAAGGTCTCAGAAGTCCGTACAGATGCACAATTTTTGAGTAGCTTTAGTGACAGGTATGATGTTTGAAACCCATTGTGTATAATCAATAGGTAGTATGAATTTGGCTGAAAGAATACGTTGAAGTTCATCTTTGACTAATAATGTAACATGAGGATGCATCCTACAAAGCTTTTTCTTCACTGGATTAGCATCTAGGATAGTGACAATATTATGAATAATGATATTAGGGTCTATACCAGGCATTTCACTAAAGGACCATGTGAAGGATTGAATGTTCTTGGTTAATAAAGTGGTAAAATGTTGGAGTTCACACGGGTCTAAGGATTTGTCGATCTTAACAATGCACGACTCTTGTGACGAGTCAATATTGACATCAATTGTTGATTCATTGAGAAGTGTGGATGTGTTAGAAGGAAAGGTTGTCTAAAGATAGTGATCCTCAGCACCCATATAATTCAAGATAACGTCATCATCGTGAGAGAAAAGAATTTCGATCATAGGGTAATATTCTTCTATCATGTGTGGTAATGTTAGGGGAAGGGTTTCCATCTTACCATTAGCTTGATAAGTCAATGGTCCAAGTATAATAACATTTATTAAAAAAATTTAGGGGGAATAGATACATTGTTTTCATCATCAGAGGGTGAGTATAATAATGGTGACATTGGTGTTTGAGATTATGATGTTGATAGTGATGGTTTAGAAGGAGACACTTTGAAGTCGAGGTAATGTTTCTCATGACTTCTAATCAAGCGATTGTGGGTTCGAGTCCCACCGAGTGTGAAAAATGTATATGGTTGATTTGGGTTAGTTAATTATATGAAAAATCACCAAAAAATCATAGGACAACAAGGTTTAATGAAAGTGAATCGACAATACAATGTTGAGATGTGTGAATGAAAAATAGTGTGAAAGACTCATGCTCTAAAAAATAGGAGAACATGCATATACACAAATAGCTAAACAAGATAGATATTATATAAAGATACAAAGAGTTGCTTAGCAAAGGATGATCTCAGGAACCAATGGGCTTCCTTTGAAGGGTGTCAACTCATTTTTAAAATCAAGTGATAAATGATAAATGATACAATATGATAGTTAGAAAATGAAAAGACAAACTAGAATTCCAGAGGGATATATATACTTCCCTGTGTGATAAGCGGCCCAAACAAGGGTTACAAAAAGCTTGAAATCCTCAAATTATTAAAACCAATCCTATTTAGTAGTGTCTCATTCTTCTTGTATGACTTCAAGCTGATCTTCGATGTTGTCAATGTTTGGTGTCAAAGAGATGGCACTGAGACTCAACTCATGTGAAATGTTGAATTGTTCCTAGAGAAAGGGGTGTTAGATGATAGAAAGATCATATATGCTGGTTATCAGATGTACTTGACCTAGTACAATCATCTACAAGAAAAGACAACTTGGAAATAAACTGATTAGATGAAAAATAAATTGATATATTGGTTAAAAATGTGAGCAATATGATTAAAATGACAAAAGGGCAGTGATTGCTATCGATTTGAGGTAATCACTGGTGATTACTGTGGAAAAGGTTAATTCCTTGATAAGATACAAATTGGATGTGAAATAAGTGATTTATGGATTGATATGGTCTTTAATATGACTCGTTGATAAATTAAAAACAAAATTAAATGAGAGAGGCTTATCTTTGAGAAAAAATGCTAAGAAACGATGTTGTGGGAGTCTTATAATGTTTGTGAAGCTTTCAAGGATGTGACAAGGATGTAGGAGGTGTTAAGATATTTGAAATGATGTTTCCTAAGTCATTAGTGAACCAGAGATTTACTTAAAAAATTAGAGGATCTCCATTCATGAAGTTTGATGATCCTTATATAATCGCTGATGATTAGTTAAAATCCCTAGTGATCCAAAAAATGTGGGGAAACCCACTTGGAAGTGGTTTCAACCACTTCTAAATGGGTTAATTTGGGTATGAGAATGAGTGAGGATGGTTAGGAATGTGTTGAAGGAGCTGGGAGGTTAGAAGGTTAGGGCTAAATTGGGTTAGGATGAGTTTTAGGTGGATAGGGTGGTTTAGGTGAGTAAATAAGTATTTACTAAGGGGGAAGATGAGATTTACGGGGTGAGGACATGGTTTATAATATAATTAACATAAATTTTATGTTTTGAATGAAAATGTGAGGGATGTGAATGAACAATGTAGGGTACCAAAAATAGGTGTCTACAAGGGCAACTAGGGGTGGATGTGGACGATAATGTCTGGGAGTTATTAAGATTTAATTTATAAGCTAAAATTTAACATCTATTTCAATTTCACAAAAGAATTTCAACTTTAAAGTTGACCATCACCTAGAAGTTTTTTCTTTTTCATTGTAAACGTTAATAAAAAAATCATATCTTGGCCATACGAAAGGAGGTTGAAGCCCATTTTTTCTCATAAATATTTTCTTGAGCGTGATATAACGGTACAAATAAATTAACGCCATTTGTTACTAATCAATAAGAATTTCACACGGAAAAGGTAATGGAGTTATTGATCAATGTGGTATGTGAAAAATCCAAGGTAAGGGCTTGGATATTTATATCTATCTATTTTTTTCCAAAGAGATGTATTAGAGATATTTGTACTAGTTAAGTATCACATAGCTATAGAAACCTAAAAATGAACTGCAGGAAATTATTACTAGTTATATTGCACGATTTTAGTATTCATGTATTTTATTATTATTGGTTCAAATCAACCGTTATTGACATGTTTTGTGGGTTTTCATTGTTTATTCTATTTTTCTCTCTCCCACGTTCCCATTTTATTTCTATTTATTAGTGGTTTAGGTTAGTTCATCTAGAACATACCAATGCCCTCGGTATTTTTAGGAGAGTAGGAAAATTATTGGGTTTTATATGGAGCATACAAATGTTCCTTGGACTTTTCAATGCTCCTTTTTAGTCAGGATGTAACCAACTTTACGGTCCTGTCTTTTTCACTTTTTATTCCTTACTTTGTCTATTGACATTTCAATAAGAATCCTAGTTTGAATTTCAATTGTCTATAAATACACAAACATTTTAGTTATTTCATATGGGAAAATATACAAAATTCATATTTTACACGAATTTATTGAGCATTTGCAAGCGATATATGTACATGTACATGTACATGAATGTATGTATACATACATACATATACACATATAAATAAGTGTGTGTATGTGTATATGTATGTACATATGTACACATTTACACACATGTTTGTATGTACACACTCAAATGTGTGTACGTACACATGTACATACATACATACATATATATGCACATATACATGTATATATATGGGTGTACACATACACACATGTGTGTATATGTATGTATGTACACATGTACACACACATACGTGTGTGTATGTTTATACATGCATACATGGGTGTGTTGATTTAAATATAACTTTGAGTCATTTTAATGTTAGGTCGTAGTCAGAAAACATGAAAAATTGGGGGGGGGGGGATAAGTTAAAAATAGTGATTGCAAGAGTCTTTCTTCCGTCACTAAATGCATAACTAAATTGCTCTTTTTTAAAGGGCTAAAATCAAACTAACATGAAGCTATATTTAGGCCCTAGAATCACATTATATTCATTGATTATAGGTTTGTCTATGGGTTGACTATTTTCTGACATTAGTTTCACAACTATAGTATGATGTCAACTCTTAACTATAGGTTGACTATAGTTTGATGTTAGAGCATAACTATAGTATGACTATGGGTCTTGACTATAATTTGATTTTGGGATTGATTATAAATCAACTTTGGAACCCAACTATAGCTCGGCTATGGGAATTGACTATAGCCTAATTTTGGTACCTAACTAAAGCTCGACTTTGGGACCCAACTATGAAACCTAACTATATGTTGACTATGGAATCTAACTATAATTCAAATATAACATCTAACAATAAGTTAACTATACCCCAACTATAGTACGACTTTATTTAAAAAATAGTAAATTAAAATTAATCAATATTATAGTATGTTTATTTTAGTATTAAATTGTAATCATTATATAATGTTAACATTGAATATAAAATGCACTTATCTCTTTTGTAAAAGCCTTATCGAACACGAAAAATATACTTATTTGGCGATTGTGATGTAGTGTGGATATGATTAAAACCCTTATGTCATATCACAATCATTCATTGAGATAGGTTAGGGCTAGTTTCATGTTCATATAGATTGATTAAATGTGAATGAAAAAGCAAAAATAATTTAAATTCAATAGTAATGAATAGAAAACCATAGTGAGAAAAGTAATATACTAAACATGGTAATAAAATAGTATCACAATACTACTTATTTTAAAAGGCATAAAGCTCAATCATGGTTGACCCCAAAATTTAGGGTGATTAATGATGTATACAACATCCTTCTACCTAACATCAGTATAGTCATCCCAACCACAAAAAATCCCATGAGCATATCCCAAACCCCCAAGAAAAATACTCCCCACATCACCACCCTTGACATCATCACTTGCAACATCAACACTCCCACGCCCACCCCAGAAGTCTTTATTATACCATGTATAATTTGGAAGTGTTTCTCCACTATGTATATGAACATATCCCTTGTACTTATACCAGTATTATTTTCAAATACAAAAGTTACCTTAGTTGGTTTAGGGTTGGGTGAGAAGGAAATCATTCAAACAAGTTATATATGTAAAAATGCACACCATACCTCATTAGGAGCATCGAAGGTTCTTGTATCGAAATAAACTCTAAAAATGTCTTTAAGACAAACATTTAAGTATTTCTCCTTTATAACACATTATGGTAGAGCTTTGAAAATTTTAACACATCTGTCATTATTTCCCTACAACACATATATGTACTAAAATCAATCTAAAAATCATTGCTAAACATTGAGGGTTAAACTAGGGTTCCATCTTTATTTTATCTTTCTAACCTCCATTATACCACAAAACTTGGAGAACTACACATGGATTAATCTTACTTCAGTGTATTGGTACGTAATGCATCTCTCATCATGTCAATGGGGGTATGGCGAGTTATTGTTAATGAAAAATTACAACACCCTTGATTACTTGTGATTAGTGTGTGAGGAAATAAATGTAACTTACATAACATGGGATTATCTTGTAGTGTGGGACCCTGTAAATAGAATAATCCTCAGGAGAAAACCAAATTCTTCTCTAACCTATTGCCAACTTCTCTAAAGTGTAGAGAAAGAAAAACTAAACTAATCCTACCCTAATTCTTTCCAAGGAGACATGGATAGAAGAATGCATAAAAGTAAATCTACTCTAAGCAAAGGTGATGCACCAAGAAAGGGTGAGACAATTCAAGTGAGTGAAAAATAGGGAGAAAATACGGTAAGATAGGGAAGGTGGAGGTGCCACAGTATAAGACAATATTTGATTCCCTATATTCACAAAGCACAACAAATTAAAGGTCCTGTAAAGAGATATAAACATGCAAAATACACTTGCAAACATAATGAAAGGAAAAAGATGCAATATAACCCAAATTAGGGAAAGAAAAGCCACAAAACACCAATTTTATTACTCATATACATACAAAATCCATTACAATATAGGCACAAGGAAAAATTCTTTACAATAAGCCCAAATTCGAGGCCTTCAGCTCACAATAGCTCCGAAACAATTTCGACAGAGTTCCTTTGCTTTTCAGAAAGTCTCCCTTCAAAATGAGGTGAAGTTTACAATATATAGAGAAAAGAACCTCAAATTTTCTTCACCAAACAACCTACTTCATTAAACATGCATGGGAAGCCATGTAAATATGCTTTCTGAGGGTACTTTTCTGGTAGAATAAGACATGGACTCCATACTTCATTAAAACCAGTTATTGAGATATCTTTTCACCCACTAACCTCACCTAATCTAAGGTCCATCTTTGAGATTCCTATAGTTGGTCAGTAACAACATTTCTGTTGTTGGTTGGTAACATTTTTCATTATTTTCCACCATGTATAAGTCGACCTGGAAGTGTTGGCGACCGATGACGTGTTTTATGTTGTCGACGAACTAGTTTCTATTGCCAGCTAGTAACACCTTTTGCTATTGTCAGCCAGTAACGGCCGCACAGAAATCTCGGTGCTGTCATGCAGATTTCATTTTGCTATCACCAGTCGATAACATAATTTTGTTACGTTCCCGTAACTCCTATACATGCTATTGGCCAGTAACCGCTGTACACGTGGTGACAATGTCGGGTGGTAATGATCCTTGTATTACAGGTTGTTAACACCATTTTGTTACTGGATGGTAATGACCATACGCATTGTTGGCTGGTAACATTCATATGTTACCAGTCAGTAACAGTTTTTCCTGTCACCGATGAGCTTTCCTCCAGTTACCAGTCAGTAACACCATTTTTATTACCGACCGGCAATACTTTATGTTGTTATATCTAAATGGCTTGGACCTTCACTGTAGCTCGCTAGCTCGCCATGACAATTTACAAAGAATTTCTCCCATCAACTGCTAACAATCAATCCATTTGGTTGTCCATTTTGTAGGGGGTGTAAAATATGGATAATAACTACTCTAGTACATATGATGAAAATACACTCTTGTAGGTCAATAAAGTCTTAAAGATAGAATCGGTCACACACAGGTACATGATATTCAACACATATATTTAGACACATAAAATAAATGTAGAGACACAGGTGAAGTAGGTAACAAGGGTAAGTTACAAATCTTATTAGGCGGGTACAATTACCATTAGGACACATTCATTTGTTGAACCTATACATAGATGGACAAACATTTTCTACACTCAATTTAAGGTTCCCAAATTTCAAAAACATATTTACAACATCCTCTTCCAGTTTCATATCATCATCACATAATTTGAGCCTAATTTGGGGTGAATGTTAGAAATGTGTTGTATTTTTTTCATGAGTTACCCCCTTCTATAATATATATTTAAGCACAATGTATAGTTCAACACAACTAGTTAGGTTTGGGGAACTACATTGATTGGTAGGTTTATAGGTTGGACCTCAAGGAATATTTTTTAGGGTCCCCTTTATGGGTTTTCAATCCTGAATGGGCGGTTTAACCTATGTTATTATATGGGTGGTTAGATAACTCATGATTTATAGGGAAATGTTATGTTTTCTTTTTGGCTAATGGTTTTGGCACACATTGTATTATAATACCACTATGATAGTTACATATTGATGTTCTTACATATAGGTGTACACGAAGTAAATTAAGTATAACTTGGAAGTACATTATTGTATTGTAAATAATTGAGTTAATGTAATAAAGAAGATAAGTTATTTTTTTGGGTTTTTTCCTAAAAAGGTTTCCCTAAAACAAATCTTATGTATTGTGTTATTATTGTCACAGAGGAATGAACACTTTAGGGAGTGGTGTGATGTGGCCCCTTCCAATTGAAAAAATTGAAACACTCTAGGCCATGGGTGAATTGTATGTTAGAGTGAGTCTCCAGAGAGGGTGGGTTCCCCTAGTGTAACACCTAAGAATAAGTATACTCCTAAGACTACTCTACTTTAATGAATCAACAAGGAAAAAGGAGAAGGAATTAAGGGAAAAACTAAAAATATGGTGATACACCAAAAAGTTTGAGGATCTCAGACTTGTTCGAACCACACAGATGGATCAAAGGATCTAGAACACCTTACACAACTCACAAATTGATAAACTAATGCATAAGTACTTTAGATAAAGGTTTGGAAGTTATAACAACATAGAGAAGGGGCATTAAATAGCTCTAGAAGGGAAATTTGATAAACTCCATAACTGAATCTTGTACAACCTTGGTCAAACACAAGATATGACTTGAAAATTAGCATGCTATTGTAATATGGCATGAAATTTAGAGTGTAAAAATCAGGGATAAACAATATCACAAGATTAAAATCAACTTAAAAACACAACTTGCACAAATTACAAGTAATGAGACAAAAATAACTCCTTTATTGGTCCAAGAGGTGAAACTAATATAAATAATCACTCATGAGCCCTACTCTTCCACTCAAAACGATAAATAACTCCATAATGATGAATACAAAGTTCAAAGATTGTTTTTACAATGAATTTCATGGAGTTTTATAGAGATATGCTAGAGAGCGCGAGAGCGATAAGCGAGAAGGGAGAAGAGAGTAGAGAGAGAGATCGGAAGATATCGATCTCTCTCTACTCTCTCTACTTCGCGCTCCGCTATCTCTCGCTTCGCTCTCTATATCTCATCGCTCTCGTGCTCGCTCTCTCTCTCTCTCTCTCCACTCTATCTCTCGCTATCTCTCTTCTCTCTTCTCTCCTCTCCCTCTCTCTCTGCTCTCTCTCTCTCTACACCTCTCCACCTCCTCTCTGCTCTCATCCTCGGCTCTCTCTCTACCTACTCTATCCTCAGCTCTCTCTCTCGGGTCATCTCTCTCTCGTCCCTCTCTCTTCTTCTCACCTTTGTAGTTGAAGCTCAGAAATAGAATAAAATGTGTTTCATTGGATGTCACTCATTTCTCAAAAGAGATGATCATTCATGCTCAAAATAAGAAATCCATGCCTAGAATAGCAAAACATATGAAAACATGTAAATAAACACTTATGCTCTTCTCTATACTAGATATCCATACTAAAAATAGGGAGAACCACGCTCAGAAGGTGATTTTGCATGCTTAGAAATAAAAAATTGGCATTCTCCTGCACATTCCTACTATTTTTTAGACTCCTGTGCATGATAAAAAAGAGTTCTACTTGCTTGAAATTTCCCCTTTTAGTCCCCACATGATCAAAACATAGTGTTGCTTGCATGATCCTTCTAGTTTTAGCCTTTGCATGATTCAAATTTACATTTTTAATAAAGAAATTAGCTAAAAATATCTTGTTTGGACATTTCTGTGATGTTTTATGCTCTGTGTTGGGCATGTCAGAAAATTGGGGATTAATCAAAATGAGGGAACAATTCCCTCTATTCCCTCAAAACTTGATTTACCTGATTTTCTTTGTATTACAATGAATTGTGGTTTTAGAGGAATGGTGGAATGACGAAACTATCCCAAGGGTTATTCAGTCAGTCGATGGGGAGTTGTGGGGAAGTGACAGAATGAGGGAACATTCCCTAAGTTCCTTGCAGAGCCGACTTATCCACTTTGTGCTTGGATCAGTGAATGTGGGTGGGTAGAGAACTCATGCAACTTAAGAAAAATTCTAAAGGTTCCTTTTGGAGCCAACTTATCTACTTACCTTATTGCTTTGCCTTTGGTTTAGTTAGTGTTTCAAGGAACAATAGGAACTTGAGAATAGTTCAGAAGGTTCCTTGCGGATCCAACTTATCCACTTTGTCATTATTTTTGCTAAGGGGTCAAAGAAGGCATGTCTATGGGGAATGCCAAGAACTAGGAATTTTGTCGTCAAGTGCCAACAAACACCGACATACCCGATAAAGTGTTTTGTGTGGCCATGGTGGTAAAATGGGGAACTAGAGAAACTCAAGAACAATTCCTCGTGTTCTTCCAAATGATGATTCTACCTAGATTCTCCCAATTTAACCCAAATTTCCCCATTTTAACCCAAATTTGCAAAGTTTTGACCAACTCCTTGACATAAAGACTTAGTAAGAGGGATAATAATGTCTCAAAACACTAAATGTTTTCCACAACCTATACAATTTTTAAATTTTTCTCGATCTAAGACAACACCATGACTTGTTAACAACACCAAAAATGACCTGGGGATGATTTTGGATAACAATTTGGAAACCTATTGGGGACATCTACCTATTAGATGTAAATACCAATTTCCTTGAAGCATCCATTGGGCATGGAGTCAAGTATACACTTTGAACTGTTGAGATCAAACTACCTTCACCCTGAAACAAACAAAAGGAACTAAAACTTGTACTTCTAATGAACTTATTCAAATGATCAACATGAGGATTAGGTAAGGGTACTCGATCCGTGATCATTTATATAATAAAAGGAGGGAACCTTTAACAAAAACACTAAAGGAAGGAAAAATAAAAAAAAAAGGGAAATCATACATGATACAATTGGAAACATGTATAGTGTGCTCAAGCACTTATTTTGAAAGAAAAAACCTAAACTAATCCTAATTTAAACAAAGAGAAAAGAAAGCTAAAAAAAACCACATACTAGTTGGGAGAAAAAACTTATTTTTCTCACAAAGTGGGGCCATAAGATCAATTTCACAACTAGATCACATGGTGGCTATGAAGACATGGTTTCCACCTCTGATTTACTCAAAATATCAACTAGGAAAAGAATAAACACCGTAGTATGATTTTAACTTGGGTTTTTGAGGTATTGGGGCTGATCTTTGGAAACTTGAAGCTTTTTATCATGCTCTGAAGTGAGCACGACTGATGAAAACTCTAGGTGTGGCTCTAGGCTAGCCAAATATCTGATTGGGTAAGTGTTCCTTGTAGTTGATTGACTAATTTATCTTATTTTGTCACTCTGTTGGTGAGAAAATTTGTCGGGTGAACAAACTTGTGGATTTCTTGCCAACGCTCTGGGAATCTAAGTCCCTCTACTTAACCGGTGCAACTGCTGTATGTGCATGTGCATGAAAAGGTGAATTTCTGTGGTGGCCTTTCAACTTGGGATCTAACAAGGGCACTCCACTGACCCTGCAGAAAATGCTTGCATATACCTGCAAGAGAAGAATTTGTTTGGAAGTGGGAAAGGGAGTGAGTATGGAGGTAGGAGAACTAATGCTACAATTAGAAAATCAGATTCTTGCACACACACTAGTTAGAAACTTCATCACATGCATTTATGAGAAGAAAAAACCCTGTAAATGACAACAAGACCAAATAGAATTTGATGAGAACAAAGTGTCATGAAATCCCTTGGTCAAAGAAAGCTAGAAACTCCTTCTTCTTGTATTGATGCTTGAACAAAAGTTGTACATAGTGTAGGAATGGAAGAAATTTGAGAGGGGAAGAGAGTAGAAGAAAATGGCTATCTCCTTTGCTATCTCTCAAGGTAGAATGCACTCTTGAGTCTACAAGATCAATTGCCAACCCTTTGAAATGGGAACGACTTTACAATTTATAGAATAGAATATGACTCTTCATCTACCTCATGACCTTTTGAATACCTTCATATGACTTAAGATTGTTCGTATTCCACTTTAAATATTTAAGTCCCTCTTATAGTAGCAAGGTGACTTAATTTACATTATATTTCTAACGTCACTTAAGTCATATTAAAAAGTGCAACCCTCAACACAAAAATATAACATTGAAGAGAGAGAGAAAGAAGAGGAAGAAGAAGAAGAAGAAGAAGAATTATGATGAAGGAAGAGTTGTTGCAATGGACCTGGTTCCATTCTCTGACTGTTCTCCACTTCTTTTTTGAGTGCTCATGTTCTTTTTTGAGTGTTCATGTTCTCCACAGCTTGACCGCCTCTTGAATTGCTGACTTCCCTTTTTCGGAGATTGAATTGATCCATTCCTTATTTTCTCAGCCCTGCATCGTGAACTTGTGCGTTCTTCTGATGGATTCTAGATCAAAGCTGCTGATGGGTACCGCTTTCTCAATAGGAAGTGTTATAGTGCTTGGTTCCACCAAGTGTTGCACATAAGATGAAAGAGTTCACACTTGCTCCTCTAGTCCCTGGATCTTCTCTTTGTATTATTTATTCCTTGCCATCATGTGACAATTTCTGATATATTGGGAGCTACTACTTGTTGCACCATGCGAGTGTCGAGGATGATCGTTTCCCGCATCCATGGAAACATCTCGTCAGTTTCAGGTTCAATGACGGGCGCATCAACCATTCTTTGTCTTGATGGAGGAGGAAAATCCTAAGTGAAAGGAGAGTTGGAGTCAATAACATGCGGGACCTCTTGAAGTGGCTCAAATATTAGATCATGAGTCATATACTCCTTGTTCACTTGTGGTTTCTGCTGCTTCTCTTTTGTCTTCCTCAGCTTGAAGTCTTTTGATTTCGTCAATTTGAGCCCTTATTTCCTCTTTCGCTCTTGCTTCTCTTTCTCTAACTTCTTCTTTGGTTTCTATGTCAGTGAAATTTTCTAGGTTCTCGTTGATGTATGGAAATTCACCATCCAAAGGATTAACAACACTTAGGTTCTCAACGTGACCGGTTACTTGATGAATGGGAGGCCTTTGAATTCTGAGCAACTCTTGTCTTCTTTGATGTTCTTCGAAAATGGGGTTGGTTTGTCCTCCTTGCCTCTGTTGCCAGGTGTACCTTCTATCCGCCAGCTTGGAAATCCATGCTCACCTTTGTGGTGCTGGAATTCATCTTTGCCTCTCCAATTCAACAACGTGTTCTTCTTCAAGGTCGAGGATTCTCGTGGCAATGAAGTAGTGGTTGGCACTTTGTCTGTTATGCCAAATAGCTTCTCTCAAATAAGAAGTGATATCTTCTTGGATGTGGAAGAGAAATTTTGGTCTTTCGACAGGAGGATTTCCCAGAATAGCCATGGTTTGTAGACATGTGACTTATATAACTATTCAAATTTCAGAAATTTTCTCATTGGAAGTTTGAATTTTAAGGTCATTCAGGTCCATGTACAAGAAATCGCTATCTTCCACATCATACTCGTAGGAAAAGGGTTGTGACGGCTTCTGACCCGTCCATTTCGTCTTCATATCTCCCTTCGAAAAAATAACTTACTATTTTTAGTAAGTGTGGAAAAACAATTCCTCGATCTTCAACTGGATGTTGCAGCTTAATTTTCCTCTTTCTCCCTATGTTCCTCATTTCTTCTTGATCAAATTTATATTTTTAGTAGGTGCTCAAGGGGCCACTTACTATTTTTAGTAATTGCAAACAATGTCTGTTTTGGTGAATTTTCAGTCGTAGTTTACCTCCAATGTCTTCGTCTTCTTCGCAGGTTCTTTTATCGATGACTTTCCCAATATAACAGTTCCTATGTAGTAGACCTGCTTTTTTTAGAAATTTTGCCTCTAGGAGTCATATTTATGTGGAACAAAGTTTTTTGATATGGGTTTTTGCCCAATATCCTCCCTCTGAAATTTTGGGCCTTCCCGCTTAATAATCCAAGAGATTTTAAAGTTTTAATTTTCAGACTTGGCAGTGCTTCTGGGTACGGCAGCCATTAATGGACCTGAAAATTGTAGGTCTGTTTTTCTCTTCCATTTACAATGAAATTTATATTTTTGATGTGGGTTTTGTCTTCTGGTGCTTCATGTGCGATCTTACTTCAATCCGGCAACTAGTTTGACGGGAAATCTTACTTCTTTCTTCGTTGAGCCGGAAATGAGATTTCTTCGTTGTGGCTGATTTTTCGCACAAGGGGGGAGTTTCAAGGTTTTTTTCTGATGGTATTGGACAGAGGAATGAACATCAGCAAATTTTTTGTTGTTTCATGCACCGGTTTGCAACATTTCTTTAGATCTTCATTTTTAGGCTATGGGGATTTTCAATGTTCTCTCCTTCTTGCTCTTTGTTTCTCCTTCTTGTTTTGATGAAAGATCCTTTTGAGACCTGAAAATCACTATGGGGAGTTTGTTTCAGTGCTTGGGTTGAGCTGGTTTGAGCATTTGCAATGGCGGAGTGACGGTAGAATGTTGGAGAGGAAGAAATGGAGGAATGGAGTGCACAAAAATGTTTAGAAGTTAGAAATGAAGAAAGCGACACTTGGGAGATTTTAAAAAGGTATGCACAATTAGGGTTAGGGTGAATTTTTCAAAGCTTTATGTTCCTAACCTCAGGGACATGAGGGACATAAAATTCCACAATGATCAAGACAGTGACATGTGGCACTAGATCCAATGACAGGGGATGAAGGAGGAAAAAATTGCTTTAAAGCACTGGGAGCTGAAATGAGGTCACATGGGTGTCTAGAAGACTCCCCATAGGGGCTGGGCACATTTTACAAGGCCTGATGTCCCCCAAATCAGGTGCATAAGGTATATCAAATTCCACGGTGGTCCTGGAGCTGACATGTGGCGACTGATCCGATGGCAGGGAATGCATGCTCCAAATAAGCACTTGAGGGCTGAACTGCCAGGTCTAGAGGTCATATGAGGGTCCCAAGGATCACATGAGGGCTATGAAAATTTTCCAAGGGGTGATGTACCTGACCTCATGGACGTGGGGGACATGAAATCCCACCAGGATCCTGGTGCTGACACGTGTCCTCTCGAAAAAATGACTAAGTCCTGAACTGCCTTTGAGAGGGTAACTTGGAATGCAGATAACTTGAGCTTCTGGTTGAATTTATTGGTGAAATTTTATATGATCCTGAATTGAAATGGAATTTTAAATCCAATTATGTGTTTCTCATGTCTTTATTCGATCATATGATCCCTGAAAAATTGCATTTTTGATCTGGGACTCCACTTGTACCTGAGAAAAATTGTCTTCCAATTATATGTGCCAAGATTTTGTGAAAAATATTATTTCACCATCATGTAGGTATTGGAATATTATTTCTGAAGATGTTTTTTTTTACTTCTAAATCCATTCAGAACTCCTGAAATCATCGTTTGAAGCCCAACAACTATTTTAGGCCTATGTACTGCCCAGGCTTGTGAACCCTGTTTTCACTCAGACTGCTCCAAGTCTTTCAGAACTTCCCAAAGCCTTAAAAAATAATTTCCATGATGTTATAAGGTCTTCCATTCACCTCCATGTTGAATTTTTCCCTTCTGCTTTGCTCCAGGGGGTTGATCCAATCCCGGGAAGGCCAATAATAGCCCTTCCCTATACTGCCAAAAGATAACATTTTCAATGAACTCCTAAAATCCCCTAGGGGGAATGAATGGGATTTCCTAAATCACCTAGGATAATATCATGACATTGGTTCGGAATTCATTTGGACTGACTGAATAGATCTGGGGTTTCTTAGGAATGATAAAACATGAAAATTTTGGCATAGGGGTATAGTTGTCATGCTCGGAAATTGTCAATTTCCCTGTTGCACATTCTGACGACAACAAACTCTTTTCAAAATTAGCCTCATAGATGAATTTTTTGAACAAATTTTCATCTTCAAATTGGGTACATGAAAGCTGATCTGAAAATTTTTCTACTTAAAACTTTCCAAACAACCTTATTTCCATACTTGGGTCCTCATTTGGATCTTTCTCAAGCCCAAAAGAAAATTTAGTAACAAGAGAGTCTTTGTTGAGGAAGATAGATGATGGGGGTGGAATACTTACAAGTTCAATTGGTTCTTCCTCATCATTAAAATATTCTAAGTTAGATAAAACCTTCGTTTCTTCATTTTCCATGCTTGAGTAAAACTCCCTTTAGATTTGAATTCCTTTCCTAATTTCCTCCTTTGTATAAATGTTTGCAACCTGATTTGAATTGTGTTTTACTTCTTCTGTAAACAACTCAAGTTTTATACTCAGGGCCTCATTCTTGTCTTCATCCTCGAGTAAAAAATATGAAAAATCAAACATGTTACCCTCATCAACATGTAGCTATAATTGATTTATTCAATTTCTTGATAACCCTTGTTCATCTGTAATCTCAAACTGATCTTCATCCATATATGATTTATCTTTCTTATTTGCAGATAAATCTTCTTACATGGTTAACAAATGAAAATCAACAGTTGTGATTGAATCATTTTCTTTGCTAATATGGATTTGAGAAGGGTATGAGCCACTAGAAAATATTTTCTCCTTAATCAAAGATTATATAGGCCCAATATTGTTGATTTGGTCATTAGAAACACTCATATGATCCTTAAAAACATACTCCTTACTTTGTAACTAAAGAGATATGAGAAAATTTTATCTAACATTTTCTTGTTGGTCATAACTATCCAGGATAGTTGTATGATGTTTCATGGTGAGTAATTATTCCTCTAGAAAATATTTAGAATAATCAATAACCCGTGAAAACATAGGCCCATTATAGATACTACATTTAGAACATATAGATTGTTGATAATCCTCTCCCACGTGCTCTTCAACTTCAAAATACTCTTCTTGGAGCTCAAGTATTTCATCCTCCCTTGCCGATTTTTTAATAAAAAATAGGTAGTTATTCAAAAGATGGGGCCAATTCTTCAATGATAATATTAGAGTTAGTCCGTTTATTAATATACGATTCATAATTAATCAAAATGAGCTTACCTCAGCTAATTTTTATGGATTTGGTTGATTGATAGCTTCTTGATGAAGAACTTGTTGGACGATTTAAAAATCTTGCCAACAATTCTTGGAACTTTGAATATGTTATTCTTTACTTGAATCCTCCTCAAACTTATTTTGGCTATTAATTTCATTCTAAAAAGGGGTTGGGAAAACTGAGGGAGGGAAAGGTTTGGGATTCTGAATGATTTTGCATAGATTTGTATGATGGAGGAGGTAAAAAACTAGGAACATGAAATTTGAAGTGAGATTGTGTAGGTTGAGAAGTAGGAATGGGAGGGCTATAAGATCATGTTGATAAATTACCCCATCGACAGGGTTTACTACAAATATTTTTCTAATCTTCCATTGATACATTCCAATCTAATATCTATGGTAAAAATCCAGACACAAAGTATAGCTTCTCCTAAGGGCTATGCCAATTTGGAATAGGACCCACCCATGGATAGGGAACCCTGAAACTAAGCTTGGTTGCTTTTTGGGAGAACTTTTCCCTCATCTGTACCATGTTTACCTCCACGAGTTGTACCCACACCTAAAAATCATCATTAGGCATGCAATTGCCTCTATAATATACATATTCATACTCTTGAAAAACACCACGATTAATAGGATAACCATATGGATTAGTAAGGTTTGGATAATGGGCATACTCATTGTGATATGGTTTATAATATTGATTTGGAGGAGGCTTTGAAAAGAAAGAGGTGAAAGGGAAGATAATTTCTCTTGGAACTAAGGATTCCAAAGGGGTGTATAAGTCATGATTGAACAACCTCATAAATGGATGAAAGGATGTAGGAAATGGCCTGAAACTGAGAAAATGGGTCTTTTTTGGATTAATGGAGTCACTAAATGATGAATAAATGTGTCTGTAACACTGGTACTTGCCAATAAGAACATCAAATATTAAAATAATATTTGTTTTATCCCACCAGGTGTGCCAGAAATTGTTGTCATGAAGGAACACACCCTTTGGGGAGTGGTGTGATGTCTCCCCTTCCAATTGACAAAATGGAAACACTCATAGGCTATGGGTGACCTATATGTTGGAGTGAGGCTCTAGAGAGGGACGGTTCCCCTAGTGTAATACCTAATACTAATTCTACTCCTAATACTACTCTACTTTACTGAATCAATGAGGAAAACAGAGAAGGAATTAAGGTGTAGATATCCATTTTCAGTACCTTACATTATTTATCCACATCCCTCAAATTTTCATTCAAAACATTAAACCTATCTTATTATTCCTAAACCATATCCTCAGCCTTGTAAAATCACATCTTGACCTTCACTAAATACCCATTCTACCCATCCTAAGTTACCAAAACCTCCCTAGCCACCTAGAAACCATCCTAACCCATTTTAAGATTAACCCCTTAACCTATCATCATCCTCAACATCTTCTTGCCTATCCTTGTTCATTTCCATACCCAAATTAATCCATTTGAAAGTGGTTGAAACCACTTCTAAGTGGGTTTTCCCACTTTTTTCAGATTGTCAGTGATTTTAAATAATTGTCAACGATTATATAAGGATCATCAAACTTTATGAATGGGGATGCTCTGATGAATCTATGGTTCACTGACGATTTAGGTGACATCATTTCAGATATCTTGAAACCTCATACATACCTATCACATCCTTGGAATATTCACAAACATTATAAGGCTCCCACATCATCGTTTCTTAACATTTCTCTTCAATGGTAAGATTCTCTCATTTGTTTTCTTATTCAAGTTATTAACGCATCAGTTTAAAGGTACAGTAAATCTATAAATCACTTGTTTCACATCCAATTTGTATCTTATCAAGGAATCAACCTTTTCGAAAATAATCATCAGTTATTCATCTGAATCACTAGTGATTACCTCAAATCATTAGCGATCACTTTCCTTTTTCCATTTTAATCATATTTCTTACATTTCCAACCAGTATATCAATTTGTTTTTCATTTAATCAATATTTTTCCAGGTTTTCTTTTCTTGTAGATGACTGTACTAGGCCAGGAACATGTGATCACCAACATATATGATATTTCTATTGTCTAACAACCCTTTGTATAGGAGAAATTCAACATTGTAAATGAGTTGAGTCTCTATGTCATCTCTTTGACACTAAAAGTTGACGATATCAAATATTAACTTGAAGTCATACAAGAAGAAGGAGACGCTACTGAACATGATTGGTTTGAATACTTCAAGGAGTTTGAGTAAGGTCTAGCCCTAGCCTGGGCCGCTTATCATGCAGAGCAGGATCTATTTATCCCTCTGGACTTTTAGTTTGTCTTTCCATTGTCCAACTATCTTATTGTATCATTTATCATTTATCATTTATCACTTGATTGTTCAAAGGAAGCCCATTGGTTCCTTGGATCAACCTTTGTCGATAAAATCATTATATATTTATCTATTATCTATCTTGTTCAACTATCTATGTATGAGTAGGTTTCTCTCATTTGCTAGAAGTAAGAGTATCTAGCACTGTTTTGCATTCACACATCTCGATATTGTATTGTCGACGCAGGTATCATTAAACCTTATTGTCCTATGAGTTTGTGGTGATTTTTCATATGATTAAAAAACTAAAAGCCACCATAAAAATTCTGGAATTCGCGGTGGGACCTTCAGTCCATTTTCTTTCGTTAGATTTAATATCTTCTTGCTTTCTTTTTTGTTAAGTCATCTAACCTTTCATCTTGAAGTTCTTTGGCGTTGCTTTCTCAAAATTGATTTAAATAAGAAAAATAAAAAAAGGAATAGTGAACATAGGTACACTTCTCTTTTCTTTCATTTTCTCTTTCAACATCACATTTTTATTTGATCTATCTTCATCTAAATCAATATTTTCTTTTTGGGTCCTAAAACAAACCTTCATTCTTTCTTGCTCACATAGTTTAATTAGGGTTTAAATTATTGCATTCACTATTCTCCCCTCACACACAACCAAACCACATAAAAAACCAAGATTGCATCTAAACATATCCTTAATTAGATTTCATCACCAAGGGGGAAGTCAACTCGGTGTTCTAACCGATTATAAATAATTGGTGGTTAGTATATTAGATAAGCACCTGACACCCTTATCGCTATGGGACCATGAAGTGAAGGGGTAGGACCCAATATCACACCTCATACCAAAACCAATATAGAATTATACATCTCGTACCTTTAGGTATATCGAGGAATCTAGCCTTAACACACCTGAAACCAACTTTAGCAAGCCTCTTTCATAGTTCCTTTTCAACCATCTTTTCATTTCAAACTTTTCAAAATTAAAAAGACAATAAAAAGAAATATTTCTTATGATTGTGTGACTTTCATTTTGTTAACAACCATATTTTATTTATTGCTTGTTTGTTTTGTTCATGGTTTTTACTAGACAATAATACCATATTCAAAACATCCCCAACATGTTAGACCCACTTCAAAAATCCCTATAATAAACTCAATAACCTCCATGTTCTCCTAGCACTCAGTTCAAAACATCAAAGAATCCTTTTCTCGACCCTCTGTAGTTCTTCTAGAGTGGTGACCCAGTATTTACAGAAATCTTAGAATCCAATTTGATTGCACTTAGTAGTTACCTTGCTACAAAAGGCATCCATAGTTTCTATCCTAATCTAGAATATCACATGCCTATCACTACCGTTACTTGTGATTATTATAGAATTTATGACCCTAACCATTAACCAGTTATAAAGTTGATCACTCCCTACCCTACCTCCAATGACTCTGGAACATCTATTAATGGCTCATCTAATCCTGTTGATAGCTTCGAGCTCAATACTATATCATCATAAAATACAGCTACTCGATAAGGCCCCACACTATCCACATCTTCAGCTAGCCCTCGGGGATTTCAAAACCTCACTATTACTACACCACCCTTGGTTAGTCAATAAGGACCTGTAGCATCTGCATCCTCAACCAATCCATAGGGTGCCCAAAACTCCATTGTTACTTTAGCTTCCACAATTAATCATACATATACTCATATTCCTCCTCTGACAAGTTCTATCGGTATACCCATATCTACAAGCTCCTTGGTCATGACATAACCTATCATCTCACAACAACCCACACCCATAGTTAAAAACTTAGTGGTGTATATTACTACATCCTTACAACTCATCAACACGATTTTCATCACCAATGCTCTTCCTCTTTCATATCATGTCTCCTCGATGGGTATGCTGCACTACGGATACATCCTAGTTCATTAGAATACACCACAATCATAGCCTTCTGTTTACACTCCTATTTCCCATCCATATCAGTTTATTCAACCCTCCTCACAACTATTAGTCTTGCAATATACTTACAACTTTCCATAAAACATTACCCTCTCTAAAAATACATTATTACCATATCACTTATATAAACAATCAAATCCCCTTACTTATAATCAAACCAACCCTTATTCTTCAAACACACAACCATATTAGAATGATCCTATACAAGCTTTAATGAACAAAATTTCTAGCCTAGAGGTTGCCACCATAGGGCCCAAAAATATTTTTTCCTACGAACAAATCTGCAATGAACCTATCAATCCATATGTACTTTTCAAGGCCTATCCTCCACATTAGGAACTCCATAAAATCATACAATTCTACAGTAAGGAGGACTTGCAGTAAAATATTTGGGCCTTTTTTCATGCCTATTATCTCATTTCTCATGATCAAGACCTCATGCCGAGGACATTCCCCATGTCATTGGTCGGTCCTGCCCTTTATTTGTAAAACAATATCTCTCAACATTCCCTTTTCTCATTCCCAAAATTAGCACAATTGTTCCTAGAAAACTTCTCTATGAAAATCACCCGTAAAATCTCTATCACCAACCTGTATACCATTAAAAAATTAGTCTATTTCCGATTTTGTCACTAAATGGCTTGGAATTATTAATTAACTATCTTTCTCCCTTCCATAGATTGAACTAATCAAGTTGTTTTCTCAATCATGCGCTAAACACATATCGTCAACACTTCAAATTCAGTCATTTCAAACATTCGATGAAGCTTTTACCATGGCCCATAAAGTATAACTCCACACCCTGAAGGATGGAAAGGTTAAACTGTAATCTAAGAAACCAAATTCTGATTCCTCTTTTAATACCTCTTCTAACAATGAGAAATCTAAAGGCTCAACAAACATGGTTTTTCTAAAGACCGCGTCTAAAGGTTGTTTAGACTCTGAAAATTCCGAACCCTAACATAAATATACACCCTTAGGCGAGTCCTATAACATTGTATTTGATAAAATTTTATCTGTTTGTATGATTAAGCTTCCCCCCATCTGACCTATTGACAAATCTGCTTCCAAACCATCATGGTATAAATATAACTATTGTAAATACCATCAAGTCTGAGGACACGACTTTAAAATATGTCATTCATTTAATAATGTCCTTCAAGACCTTATTGACCAAGGTGAATTACAACTTGATAATCCAAATGCACCTCTGCTAGATCAGTGTTGATGTATGAGGCTCACATAGTGTGTATTTTTCCCCTCAATCTTGAGATTTTATTATATGTGAGATTCAACTGAGAATTCATCCAATTACAAAAGATAGTGATAATTTTTTAAAAATAAATAGGAGACCCCCGTTTTGAAAAATTAATAATCTATCCATGCTACAAAAAATACGCTTTCAAAAATATATTCGCCCTTACCCAAAAATGCCTTATAAAAACATGTTAAAATAATTTTATTAACAAAATATTGTTGAGGTCTATTAGGTGTGGACACCACTCAACCTACCCGCAACATATGTAATCTCCTAAAACAATTATACTAATTGGGATATCAAGACTTATAAAATAAAATGGAAAAGGTTGATTTTAATATTTTAAAAAATCTTAAGTATGGAGTTTTAAAAAATAAAGTATGTAACTTGTGAGGTGAGGAGTAACCTAAGGTGAGTTAGGGTTTACATGTTAAGTCTTTGTTTTTTACTGTTGATATCACCATTTTCTTTGTTGTTGAGATGAGATTCACATTGAAAGTGTAATTATGTATCTAAAGATAGGGATTATGAGCTATGAGGATAATAATGGATCGTGTAATGCCAAGATTATAGTCTAAAAAACCAATGCCTAATACAAATGCAAATTACATCTATCACCAATCTAAAGCTTGTGTCAACATACAAATGATTAAATTAAGTTTGAAATATGTAGATAAGAGTTTGAAAAGGGTGTGTGGAGCCACATTGACAAGCCAAGGAGAGTAACTTATGAGTTGGATAAAACATAAGAAGTTGTGGAGACTGCCAATGCAAAGTGTAAGCCTGTGTAAAATCATTGACGTCAGGTTGTAGTTGACTAAAAATTATGGGGATCATCTGATCCAAACATATACAACTCATTATGAGGTGTTGAAACTAAATCAAGTTAGAATACATAGTTGTGTGGTAAACTCACTAAGTTTAGTTTAAACATTGTTGATTCATAGAAGTCATTGAAGAGATTTGTAGATCTACTAAGTTGGAAGGTTTAATGTAGTATGAATGGAAAGCCTACATGGATATTAAATAAAATATGAGTTTCGTAGAGGATGGAAACACAATTGAGTAGGTTGGGGTTTAGAAGGTGAAAAACCCTTGATGACAAAGGACAAATTATTCCTTATCTCAGGATGATATAACCACTGATGAGGCATTCTTGGTCATAAGTTGTTTTTATGAAAACTTAAACTAGATCTAACACATGTTGAAACTAGTGTAGATGGTGAAAAATTATACCAATTCAATGTAAATATTGAGCCATACTACCATGAATGAATCTTGTAAACCCTTAATATGTGGATTTTCATCCAGTAAATACTATGATTATGCTTCAGAAAAAATAAAAAATATATATTTTATTCTTCTTCCTCAAATATGAAACACAAAAAATTACAGAAAACCATAAAACTACTACATGTATTTTTGTTAGTTTTTTGGGTATGCATATAGTCAACAAAATGGTATGAAACTATGAATAGATTAAACCACATGGAAGAGGTAGGTGATTTAAATGAATAATGAATTCTAGTGGGTTTTCTATGAGTTCTAGGGTATCCGCTAGTACCATTGAAAAATATGCAAGAAGGATGTATGATACAAATTCCAATTTTCACATGAGGTTTGTGGTATCTGGTAGTCCTTTTTTACACCACTTGAATTTATAAAAAACAGATGAGCATGGACAAAGGTAACACGTTTTCTATAGGTCTTTGATATCCACTCACCCATTCCCTAAGTCTACCTGAAAAACTAAAAAATGGGTGGAGTGAAAAAAGAGAGGCCTCTTTCAAGAACTTACTTAGATACCAAATGTGGGTTTTACCCCATATCTGAAATAGTATAATCTCAATATAATTCAAATCAACATATCATTTAAATTATGTGTTACACACACACACACACACACACACACACACACACACACACACACACACACACACACACACACACACACACACACACACACACACACACACACACACACACACACACACACACACACACACACACACACACACACACACACACACACACACACACACACAGGAGAGTATCTCTAACTCCTATAAAAACTACACCAACCTCTCACCCTAAATTTAGATGGGTTGTTCAACAACCTTTATTCTCTCCCCTAGAATATATATTACTTAATTTTATTCTCATTTATAATCTGAATCACATAAAAATATTCTCTCTCATACATTATAATACTCACTCAATATAATAATAACACACTTAATATTGTTTCTCACCACTAACATAAATACCTCCATCTGGACTTAACAAAGAGATTTTTTTATTGAATCTTCACCTGAACGTAAGGAAGAGAAATAAGTGTTATATGAATATGCTAGTGTTTAATGAGACAACATATCGAGGAAGAGGAAATCAAGACTGCAAATTCTTTCCTTCATCCTTGATAAATTTGAGAGTTTCTTACCTTACTTGTAGAACCTACATGGGAAGATATCACAACTTTATCATACTATAAATATATGGAGGATGTGTTTAATAACTTCATTTGTGGAGCTAGATGCAGGTAAAAGTAATAGATTAGAAAAGATAGTAAATGGGATTTTAAGGTTGGGTGTTCAATCAGATACTTAGCTAACTTAGAGCCTAGATCAGATTTTTCACCATTCATGTTCAATTCCAAACATGAAGAATAATTTTAAAATATTATTTATAACTTCATGGATTCCATCACAGAGTTATATTTTCCCATTAGATCTGACATGAAGGAGGAGAAGTTGAATACTATGTTTTCACTTCCCCCACTTGCACATGTTGTAAATATTATCTTATGGCTGAATTTTATCAAAAAGGGAAGTTACTTTTCACAACCATTATTTGTTTTTGTTTATTTTATCATGTACTTGGTTAGTTTAGGATTAGTGTACGTTTGTTTTTGGAAAACTAAGTGTTATCACAATTTGCTTGTTTTCACTTGGAACGTGTTTTATTTTGGTTTTATACATAGTTTTTGTTGAGCCATTCTCAAGCTTGTGCATCATTCAATTTCATCTAGTATTCGATATAATGTAGAACCAAATCAATATGAATTAAATTAGAAATATAGAGATTCAAGGAGATAAATCATAGGGTTTTGGTAGATCTTTGAACAATCTATCTTCATTTTTCAAGAAAGAATCAAAGTTTCTAAGTTTTCAGACTAGTTCGAGGGAGAAGGACATCATCTTGAGAGCTTTCCATAGTTGAAACCTTTCAATTTTAGATATGGTCTATTTTAAAAAGTTTCCAAGGAGTTAGGATTATGTTTTTAAAGGGTTTTTTTAATCTCCAAAGGATAATTTTCAAATTTTTATACTAGAATCCATTCCCAATGGATAAAAAAAGGATATTGATCTATCTATCTAGTAGGTAGATGACCCCTATGAGTTGCCAAAAATGTTATCAAAATAAGCACCCTACTCAATTTTTGACAATTATTTTTAATGTCAAACACTTGAAGGATTTAATGGAGTTAAACATGTATTTTGAGGCCTCATATTGTTCAAAACTTGTTAAAATTATTCTATCTCCCTTTCTCTACATGTACATAGAAAATACTAGGCAAGACTTATTAAAAATCTTGTGTTTTGGCCTCAAGATGGGAAAAAGAAATCCAAATAAATTGATTTCTTAAGGAGTAAGAGCATCAAAGTTAATAGAGCAAAGCAATGATAGGTGTCAATGAATGGTATATTCAAAATCTCACGACTTAAGTATTTATTAAGTTTGAAAATAGATTTATAGATGGGTTGATGATAAGTAATCAACCGAGGACAAGTGTAACTCATAAAATATCTTACTATTCACATAAAAACAAATAATTAACCACCTTTCAAAGTTTTCAAGATACTCTACTGATTGACAACACATAACACCCATTAGTACACGAGACTCTTCTAAGGCGCGAGCCTTGGAATTAAAGTTATATTTTTCCCAAAGTGTATCAAGCATCAAGTTGTGATGAGTGGAAAAATAGAAACATGTCAATAATAGTTATTTAGGGATATATTTGTTTTAGCTAGGGTTTAACAGATCACTTCCTAGTATTACAAAATACTGATGAGGGACACATCAACATACATAGGACAACTAACATAAATCATTTTAATAAAACTCCCTTGAATATTCTCTCCCGGCATCCTCACCCCACACAACATTGAGATTTCGATGGTTAACATGTAGCAAGGTGGACACATGGAATAGATCAATGAGATCTAGGATTCACTATAGTGTTCATTTGAGGGGCTTTAATTTGAAGGTCTTGGCTAGTGAAAAAAATATCCTGGGGATGTCATGTCCTAGGTGAATGACATGGTATAAACTTGAGACTATTGTTTTCTCATATATTTCAACTCAAACCTCCATTTCACATGCATGTGGTATCAATAGAAAGGTATTGAAGAGAGCTACATTTTTAGCTTGGTTTCAATGTAGATGATTGAGAAATCTAGTAGAACTTCATGACATAATTTTAAGGTAGTTTCAATTGGTTTTATCAATCTAATGACACCCATATCACTTATAAATGATTTTAGGTCACTTTTATCTTTTAAAAAATATTCCTTCAAGTTGCACATGCCTTGAAAACTGAAAAAATGCAATTGGAGGACTTGAACAAGTTTTTAAATAAGAGATGACCTATTACATCAGTCTAAAAGGTGAAATCATGACCCTTTCAACCAATTTGTAACCTAATCTTTGCTTTACTCTCCTGATATCATGGGAGTGAAGTGGTGTCTTCTATGAGATTAATCCTTAAAGAAATATCTTATGATCATTTGCAAGTGGAAAATTATTTTAAGCATACATCAAACTAGTTAGCTATCTTGTGAGGTTTTTGATAGGGTTTATTGGTAATTATCTCTCAAGTTATGATTCAGGAATTGAGATCATCACCATCATCAAAACCTAGAATATCCCTTAGAATATGCTAAGAAGTGATCTTGGGTAGATCATTTCAATTGGATAACTCTGTAAACCTCTAGAATATATGTGGAAAATATAAACATGGGAAAAGAGAGATATTTTGAAGCATATTTTTATTCCTTTATCTATATCTTCTCTCCCTCTCTTATATATAGCTAGCTAATTTCTATTGTAAATGAGATCCTCTCCTAAATGCAAGGTTACTCTACCCAACTGGGTGGTGACACATTTTACATTACATACCTCTAATTTGATCTTATGATTTAACAAAAATAGTTTTCTTAAACCCTATTGTAGAGTAACTAATGTAAATTATGATATACAACTGCTAAGTATAATATGATGCAAACAAATAAAAAAGTATGAAACCCTGAAAAAGAGATATAAAAAGAATGACTTATCTGATTTACGCTTGATCTAGAAGTGTTCGAGACTAGGAAATTTTTTGGACATGAAGTGAACAATGTCGTAAATACTCAGGATAAATTTTAGATTGTAGGAATAAGGCCGTGCATGGGCGTCCACGGTAGGACATGGACGCTTGGGTGCTAGAGTCCGCTTATGGATGTCGGTGACTGTGAAAATTTCTAAAATGTGATCTTTACTGTGTTGCACAAGTGTTGAAAATATTCCCTGTTGATCACCTGTGTGTCACTCTTAAATAACTGAGGGTACCTGTAACTTACAAAATAAAAGTTCACCTACAAAAACCCAACAACCACATCAAACCTAAAAAGAAAGATGTAATATAGGGAGTTAGACTAACCTTGATGGTCACTTGAAGAGTGAACTTACGACCGATCAGTGCAGTACATATCAGACTCCTTGTAGTTCTAGTGAGTGTATGTAAGAATCATGCTCTAGAATGCCCTTGTGTAGACACACAATCACACACTTTGGGTAATTATCTAGTCCTGATTAGATACTACTATTCATGTGATTCCTAAGTAAGAAAAGTACTAATTAACACGTACTTGGCCAACTTTTGTTGCTTTTTGTTGCTACTTTCAGTATTGCACCCTTACTTTCCCAGTTTGTCTTTTTACTCTTTGAAATTTGTCATCCTGGATATTAGCGCTCGCTAGGAGCCCTCCTCCCCTCTGGGTGCTCATGTACCCTTTGTACTTTACTCACACTTTTTAGGTCCTTTTTAGCCATTTGAGCATCTTATCTTTTTGGTAGTCGGCCTTTTCAGGGTTAATTATAAAATTCAAGTTAAGGAATCATATAAATATAAATCTATGTGATCATAATAAAGGACCAAGCACTAAGCACTATCTATCACCACCTAAGATTCCATCCATCAAGGCATCTAAGAGCTCCATTGCGTCCATCTAGCTCCATCACAAGAGACACAATGGATGGTTTTCTACATCACACTTCATTAGAGGGAACTTCATTATATTACATGTACACATTTACTACATTCTACATCTAGCTACTTACTCGCTATCCACGTGTAACTGACACAAGAGAAACCTAGGGCACAATTCCACACACACATATAAAACTACATTAGGTATGAGATGTAGTGCAATGATCAGTTATAAGTCCACCATTGTGGTGGCTGAGGATAGTATGAACCCTCATTTTGTATCTTTATTTTTAGGATTAGATGTCTATTTTAGGGTTTTATAGGTCTATGTTTCATTACAGGTTTTTGATGGGTTTTACAGGTCTATGTTTCATTGCAGGTTTTTGGCATCTCCAAAGATCATTGTACGAATATGTAGCGATAAAAGGTGAGCATCAGAGAACATATTGTGACCCTGATAATTTAGGTTTCTAAGCATTTTCACAGACCCAGACACCTAGAAATAGGGCTAGGGCGCCCACGGGTGCCCTTGTCCCTCTCCAGGCACCCCAGTCCATCCTCCTCCTCCATATATGCAATTTTTTGAACTCTAGTGTGATGGTAAATGCTTTGCATTTATATTTTTCTAGCTATATGCACTTTTCAGAACTCGACGAATCAACTAAGGCATGTTACTCTTCTTTGAACATTAGTGTTTCATTATTTATTACTTAGTTTACTTGAGTTTAATTGCTATACTTAACTTATCATTTATTTACTACAATCTTACATTCATATTAGGCTTATATATTTCATATTTAGTTTAATCACCTTGTGCAAGTGCACTTGATAGCGGGATGTAGCTAAATGTAGCAATGTAATATAATGGGTGGATGGAAAAATGAACTTCATTTTCCTATTCTATGTATGAAGAGTTGATGCAACCCTCTTCCTTGAGTGGATGCTAGATGGATGCTTTAAAGTGCTTTAGGTGCCTTTTGGATACGATATTAAGTGATGCTAGTAATGCTTAGTGCTTGGTCCTTAATTTTGAACACATAACTACATATTTATATGATTCCCTTATTTTAATTTCATAATTGACAACTGGAAGGTCGACCCATAAGTGAAAAATATGATGAAAAGATAAAAGATACCCAAAAAGAGTAAGTATGGTAGAAAAAGGGTCAGGGGTGCCCAGAGGGGACAAGGGCACCTGGGTGCTCCTTTCGTAGATGGGCACTGGTGTTTGAAGCCATAAAATATAATTAAATAAAATACTGACTGGGTTTTAGGGTGTGTAAGACCAAATAGAAAACAAGAGACAAAGAGAAGAGGCCAAAGACAGTCGTCAATTACTATTTTTCTTGCTTAGGAATCATATGAATGCTAGTATGTGTTTAAGACTTAGAAATGTACCCAAGTGCATTATTTTGTGTCTACATTTTCCCCACTTTATGTTGTTGAGTGAATACTTGATAACATAAATCATATTAGAAGATGCGTACCTGATAAACATGTAGAGCATGTAACAAAATGCATGTCGAGTGGACAAGTGAAGCATGGAATGAGTGCAAAAATGAAGCATGGAAACTAGAAAAGTAAAGTGATCCTAGGGGGTGAAGCATATGCATTACTTTTTACCTATTACTATAGCTTGTCGTTGCTTCTTCTTGTGAGGATGAACCTACAAAAAGAAGATGAAGAATGTAGTCAAAGTTTTATATATGATAAATAGGAGAAAAGTGTGCATAAGTATGTAAAAGTGTGTAAAAGGAAACTATACACCTGATGTATAAGAGTGTAAAAGGATAGAAAAATGTCCTAAACTATTGTGAAGAGTGAGTTTTTTGGGAAATCCTATGCAAAGTGCAAGTTTTTTGGGTGATCTCATGCCAAGAGTGAGTTTTTTGGGCGATCTCATGCTAAATGGAAAGTGTTGGGGAGAGAGGTCTAGTGTTACTCCCCTTCCAAAACTCTTCCCGAAAAACACCACTAAATATGGCGTGTCCCTATTTTGTTCCTTTTGTCCCTAATTCATTCCAAATGTACTGATTGTTTTGATTGAAATGGATATTGCATGCATTCTATTGATGGAGGAATGTCCTTGATACTGTAAAACTATTATGAAGGCTTATGTGAACTATGCCAATTTGATAAGTTGACTGTGTATGCCCCTAGGAAATTAGCACCCAAGGGAGGACACAGGAACCCAGGTGATCCTGTCTAGGTCTAGGTATTGGTGTATGTGCTATGATTCTGACCCAAGTCTGATTATAAGCCAGTGTTGTAACTGTTACCTGTGCTGATTCTGTGTTGTACTGTGATGTGCTGTAGCTCTAAGCTGTTGTATGGGATGATTTGTTCACCTAATGTATTCCCCCCTCATTTGGGGTGCATGCGATGTTGGTAGGTGTGTGTGACTTAAAAGAGAGGCCGTGATGTTGATCTAAATTGTATCCCAGAGGGGGTAGGGTATGTGTATGGTAGAAACCAAGGCACATGCAAATAAGGTGACTAGATAGCTGTGTTAGTAGAAAATACGCAAACATGTCATAGAAAAATAAACTAACAAACAAATTTATATACAAGATAGACCATGAAAAGTGGGTTTCAAACATGGGACATTGCTCACAATGTCATAAGATAATTAGGGCCGAAGTAGCCAAAAGTATACACGAAATGATTAAAAAAGATAGAGGGCATAGCCCACAAATAATGACATACAATAACATACAATTATGGTGGCATATAGTCTAGCAAGGAAAATGCTACACATGAAGCACTCGTTAGCATGTTATAAAGATAAGAAGTATGTAAAGGCATGTATGTATAAATGGAATAAGTAGTGTGCTAGTAAGAATATGAAGTAGTATATGATGAAATGATATGATCTGTAATGTGTGAGAAATTAGGCTCCCCTAGGAGCCTCGGTGGGACTTGTAAGAGGTATAGTGCCAAAAATCATTACAATGTGTAAAGAACTGTAAGAGATCTGCATTCACTCCAAAATACCAAATGAAGGTGCATGTGTCTATAAAAAAGATATTGAAATACTAAGTATCCGTCTAGCATGGAAAACAAAGTGTACATGTAAGTAGAATAAACTAGCAAGAGTAGATGCAACCAAGATATGTAAATGTTGTGAGTGTAATGGAATGGTATGCAATGCGAATGTGATAGGAACTATATGCCCCCTAGAAGAGTGTGTGATATAAGGTTCATTCATAAAATACCCCTAAAAAATAAAGAATGAACCATATAAAAAGAGTGCATCATCGAGAAATTGTTTGAAAATGTGCGCTAGAAAGATAGATCATCAAGCATAGAGTGTAAAGAGTGAATGATGTGAGGTTTATTTCAGATTTATACCCTTAGTAGTTGAGTATGAACCATATAAATAGAGTGCATCATAGGGTAATGATGATACAAGTTGTGTATCAATATGTGTATGAGTGACTAAATGTAAAGCACAGAGCATAATGTACATGCGTAGAGATTAGAAATAATTGGTAATGATTGAAGGGGGGATAAAGTGTGATGCCCCCTAAGTGTGAGGAGGATAGAAGGATATCTAATAATAGTGAAGGGAAAGGGCCCTCCACCTAATTTCTAAGGATATAAAGGCATGTGACGATGCTCTAAGATTGGTGGAGTATGAAAGTAATGATGTACACTGAAGGAGACTGTACGCACCCAAATTTACATGGTGATACATTGTCAGAACAATTCAAATCCCCAATGATGTTAAATATTGATTCTAATGATATCCAAGTCTAATTTCTCACTTGTAACATGTTCTTGTAGCTTATTGTACCTTGTTTATATATTTTCTAGCTTTTCCCACTTTGTTAAGTTATTTTTTAGCCCTTTCCTTAACCTTTTGGCCTTAAGTTATGTAACTTCTGCAATGGTTGCACAACCTCTGTGATGGTTACATAACCACTGGTCTACCTAGAGGGGTAGTTACGTAACTGCCACTCTGTGCAGACCAGTGGTTTTGTGCGCTTTTATCTGGGACTTAAAAAAATGTTCTATACGTGTGTTGCCTTATTCTAGGTCAAATTTCTTGCATGTTTCTTTATCGAATCAACTATTTCTGAAGTTGATACATGTGTATGAAATTATCATTTTGTACTTACTATTTTTAGTAGATTGACTACCCCTCCCATGAGTGATGTGGCACTTTTTGGCTGCCAAGTGGGCTGTACCACTTCTTTGTAAACTTTCTATAAAAACCAGGTTTTTTCTCAAAGCATTGGTTAGAGTTTTTTGATTTGGAATTGTAATGTTATGCTGCCGGAATCTTGCTAAGAAACACAAAAGAAAACATAGATTTTTTTCCTTGTTACTCTTTTTTTTGCATTGCTACCAAACTGCATGTAAACCAGATAGCTCCAACACTTTTACATATTATTCTTGCATACAAATCAACACAATTACCTAGACAATATTGGATTCACCATTGGAAAAGAAGTCGAGGGGATCAAAAAAACATCTGTAATTGAATTCTTTGAAGCTTTATCTATTTTAGTTTAGATTTTAATCTGTAATTAATTAAAACATTTGTTTTAAGAAAGGTAGAATTCACAACTAGTTTTATTGCATGTAAGTAGCTTCTATTGAAGATTTATTCTCAACTCATCCCTGTGGATTTATCTGGGAAGGATTCAGAGGAAGTTCTCATGTACAGATTACTTCCATTCTTCATTATCAAATTACCATTAGATTTCATTGCATTCATTATTTATATTTCATTAGCACACACGAAAATATTCTCTTGAAAGCTTCCTCCCTGCCTATCCCTGTGGATTTTTAAGGTAAGTAAGTTTGAAGAAGCTTCCGTGTTTGTGTATTAGTTTTAGTTTCTTCATATTTAAAAATTTTCTGTAGACTTAGTGTTTTACTTGGGAAGTCTCATGGAAGAAATTGCTTCTGACAAGCTTTCCAATATTCTTGTGATTTTGAGGTAGAACCAGAGGAAATCATATCCACAATTATGAATTCAAAAAATCCTCTGTTTTAATTAGATTAGATTAAATTCATTCTGCAATGGGGAAATAGCCACATCCAGCTATTTCACTGTTTAGTTTATTTTGTTTTAGAATAGAAGTAGTTCCTATTTAATTAGAAGCAATTGTATTGCATGTGTATCTTTCTTTATTTAATTCAAGAAAACCAATAAAATCTTAAAAAACATAGATTAGATTAATTAAATTTGTTTATTTGTCTTATTTCATTTTGTTTAAAATATTTAAAAATACAAAAACAAGTAGACTAGATTTAATTCATTGTTTCAGTTAATTAGTTTCATTTATTTTAATTAATTAGTTACACGTAGATTTAATTAAATTAAAGGAGAGTAATCAAATTTGTTTGATTTAAATCTATTTGTGTAGTCTTGTCTTTCCTCTCAGAAGCCTAGGAACTTTGGCACTTCATTTAGATAGACCTGAATGCTCACCTGAAGCGCACGAAGCTACCAAGTAACTCTTTTGTGAAAGCTTGTGAATATGTTCACATTCCATGATCATATTAACCAATATCAAAGAATACATTCTAGTAGAAACATCAGATCCATGAGCTCAAATTAGAAACACACATAATAAGGATGCATAACTATTTAAACAAGAATTAAGATCAATTTCACCATATAAGTACCACGATCATAGACATCTATAACCAAAATCCATCCATAGTTATCCATTGCATTAATTCATCAAGTAACAAAAGCTGAATATATAATCATAGTAACCAAAGAGTCATGCACATTGGTACATCTGGGCAACATAACACTACAAAACATACACTATCTAAAAATATGCAAATCAACTAATATATATAGGAGTGGGGACTTTCCCTTCACCCCCCATACATCTCAAAATAGACCGCATGCTCAAAATATCCATGCACCAACAACTGCATGCTTTTAACAAGAAGGCAAATAATAGATTAATCTATAAATGACTCTACTTTAATCCTATTATTAGTGCAAACTAGGCATGACCTTTGATCTTCCACTTTTCTCCCAAAATAGCTTTTTCTTAGTGGTGACATCTTCTACCTTAATCCATTGTGTGACCTTTACTCCAACCTGCCTTTCCTATTTTTGGCCCATGCCATGAAAAATTAGATAAGTCCCAAACTTGTATTCCTAGGTACACCCCTCTTAAATGAAACTTACACATGCCTACGTGCCCCATTTGCACGTCCTATTAATACTTAGGCAATTTCTCTAGCCTAATATTACCCCACACTAATGATATTACTGCTCTCGGCAATAGGATTTCTCAATTCATCTCTCCAGAGAATAAAAACACCCATACAAGAATAAAAGAATAAATAGAATGGAGGAATTATCACCGCACCTTACTCCTCAACTGGTAAAATAAGTTTAGGGTACTCATTATTTATGTCTACCTTGACCTCATTCCACTTACCTAGCCCCATTTTTTCTTTTCCAAGAACGTCTCCAAGTCATTTCTTCATCTCACCCATATTCATATTGTCACCTTTACTCTTAAGCTACCTTGTGACCCCAATAAGGTCTGAGATCAAACCCTCCTTAAAATCCATCTGCACGCTATGAGGGAACCAAACTCTTTTATTTTTTCTTCATGGGGTTGTTTAGCTACTTTTATCATGTCATGCTTCTTCGCTACCACCTCCAATTTTTATTCTCTGCCCAGAGATTCATCCTTTTTGGCCATTAGGACATCTTGTTCCTCCTACACCGTATGAGCCTTGATTATCTACTAAGGATACACACAGTTACTCAACACCCAATTTGCCTTATTTAATTCATATTTCATCATCTGGAGTATGGTATCATACTCTGCAATTCGACGCACTATAAATTTCTTGGTCCTTTCTTTCTCAGTTACAATATCTACCTATTTATTTGCAGTTATATCTTCTGCACCTAACACCCACATGATTTTCTTTTCTACTAACAATAAATGGACTAAATTCTATAAATAATGCAGCGTGGAGGGAAAATTTCTAGATACCTTTTCTTCATATTGCAGACATGCCACCAAAATTTCTTCTCCAATCTCCTCAGACATCTCGAGTATAGCCTTCTCCTTGCACTCCACTCTATCTTGCCCCCTGTCAAGTACTTGACCTCTTCCTCCTTATTATTTTTATCCTCCAAAAAAGTTTTAAGGGTATCCCCCTTATCCAAATTCCTATGAGCAACTTCTATAGCTATCTTAGTTAGGGCATTTCTCACTGGTTCATCTGAAAAACTCTATAGGCTTGATTGTCACCTATATCAACTGTGGTGTTTTATTCATTTTGTGCTTGACACTTGCCTCCTCACTCATATTGAACTCTAGTTCATCCATGTGAGTGTGCATACTCCATGAGAGATATTTTATTATGCGTGGGTTCACCCCCTCAGGATCCATCAACTCCCAACCGTATAATTGTTCTATAGCAAGAGTGATCTAGAACCTGGTGCGAATAATCTTTGTAGGGTCCTTAATATACCCAAGGTTCTACATTTGTACAATATCTTATTCCCTCTATCCACTAGTGCACCCATATGTAGGTACATGTGTTCCTGTGCCTTTGGGTATCCCTTCTCCCATTCCTCCTGAATTTCCTTCATGTCCACCCATATGATCCTCCTCATTGTTTTATTTTTCTGTGTCACCTCCAACAGGAATTTCTTCCTCATGCTCACACTCACTGAGTACCTTCATATCATGTCAAGCCTCTTCATCTCCGAGTCCTTCCTCTTCTCGCACTTGTGTACCAGGTGGAGAAATTTTGTCATGTGCAACCCTATCTGATAACCCTTCTTCATCACTATCAAGTGGAGTGATGACCTTGCACCTCCTCTTCTTCTCTCCTACACTCAACTTCATAGGAATCGTTCTTGGTGACCTTCTCATAGGATGTGAAGTCCTAATACCCTTGTTTAGATCCTTGCACTTCCTTAGTAGTTTTTTTCCCTGGTCTAGTACGCCACTATCTTCTTTCTCTGGTTCCTCTACCTTGAGGTAAATCCTTCCTTCTTCTCACCTAGGAGGTGTAACCTAGAGAAACCTTTTTGTTCCTAAAATATGCTTTCCCTTAGGGGGTCTGGGAGTGACACATCTTCACCAGCAACATACTTGTCATCTTTAAATCTCATCCTTACACACACACACACACACACACACACACACACACACACACACACACACACACACACACACACACACACACACACACACACACACATGCATGGGGGATCTATCTACCCAAATGCTATAGTCTGAGGATAATATCTATATTATGTGATTCCATCATTTATTCATAAGCCTCCTTGTTGGGGTATACTTAGGTATTGTGCATGATATGAATATCTGTGTCTACTTTGTTTACATCAAACCTCAACTTATTTGCATTATATAACCTATTCATAGAGTCCTTAAAATAACACACAGTGAATGCGGAGGGTAAATTCCACCATGGAATATTCTCTCCAGTATTCACGTAGAATCTACCTAAACAGAAGTGTTGATAAACTGTAAACTTATCTTGTCCATCCAAAACACTAGGCAATTCTCATGGGATGCACCACTCTCCCTCAAATGTGTCATGGATTTTCCCATACTATTTTTCCATGTGCTATTTGTAGGTGTATGAAATACTACCTTAGCATGTAAATTTTGTGAACCTCATGGCCAGGGACTTATGCTCTAAAGGATATACCCACATTTTCTCCTTATGCCCATTAGGTACATCAATCTCACAAAAGACCAACAGAAGCGAGATTGCACCCCAAGTAATTTTCTCACCTTTTGTTGTTTGTATGAGCGCCTCTTCGAAAATGATCTCTGCAACATATTGCACGATGTTGTAATATGTATTATTCACCATCTTATATACGATGCACAACCAATGCTTGTTCACCTCCTTCCAATGATTAGATGCACCTAGCTTGTAACTTACGAGTCACACAACCACCCTTGCAGCGCGGTCCTTGATATTGGATTCATTCATGGCACAACCCCCTTTTCAGTAGTTTAGTGTGACTGTTGTAGCTTCTACTCCATCATAATTGACTAATTATGGTTCGATGTCTATCTCAGAACTGCGTAACTCAGTCACTTTTCCTATCAGTTGCCCTGTATGCTTCATTCTTCTACATGAAAAGTAGAATTAGTCCTCATGAACTTGCGACATCATCCACTTGTAAAAACATTCTAGTTTTCCAAAGAAAGGCAGCTCATACAACTAAAATAGACCCTCTACCCATCTTCCATCCTTTGGTTATTTTTAAGCATGCTATCCTCGTTAATATGTTTTAGGGTATTATCCATATTATGATTGATATAGCTTATCATGCACTTCGCCAGCTGATACTTCAACACTCTCCCTTCGATGAATTCTTTTGGGAATTTCATTTCCTTGAACCACTCTTCCATAGCTTCCTTTATGATAGGTTCCTTGTCCTTAGTAGCGGATTTCCTTAGTGTCATTACTAAATAACACTCTTTGTTTAACAGATAAAGTTCCCTAAATTCAAATGTCTTAACACCACTTCCTCATTGTAACCCTTATCCTGAGTTAACATCTACGTCTCTTCAAATTATATGTGCCCTAGTTGTGACTTCTTCCCTTCAAACGCTAACTCCTCAAATTGAACCCTCGAGCTGCAATTTTCTTCTTCCCACACCTTCCTTTCACTCTACAACTTCCTAGGAAGGATATTCTTCATAGGTCATGTCAAATTTTGGCCAAGATGGATCAATTCACTTCCGTTCTTCACACTGTGTACTTACTCACTCATTAATTTTATCTAAGGGTGAAAACACTTAAACATGGAAGGTAAGAAATGGGGTTGCTTGTGATCCTTTTAATAGGATTTTCAAAAATTTCCTGCATTAATTTCTCCTCACCTACCACTGTAATTGGAATTAATTCTGATTTTTCTCTTTTTCTATGCTTTGCGCCACTTTCTCACGTGCCCTAGTTGTAACCTTCTAGCACGCCCACTACTTCTCGTCCACAGACCTCCTTTCGCATGCTTCCCTACACCAAAGTACCTATCCACTACACATCATACCAAGTAGTTTACCATGCTATTGCCTACCTCACGTTACATTGTGTGGTCATCCTTCTATGCATGGTCTTCAATATGAGAAAAATTCCTTAAAAACACCTAGAATCCAAACACCTGTAACCTTTTTATTGCACGCACCAAATGTTCTAGATCAACCATAGCTCATAAATGTACCTATGCACCAATTTGCATATGAATCATAACACTAATCAATTCTTATTTCTAATCCACCCCACACTTAAAGTATGTGTGGTCCTCTGTGCATGAACTCAAAATATAGTAATCAACTTCCTGCACGTAAGCACGCTTAATACAATAAAACATAGAACTAAAATTAACAAAGCATAACGACGATGAAAGGAAACATAGAAAAGGAAAATCTAATATAAATGGTAATATTGCCTTATTATAAACACCACAAAGTGTTATTTGTAGTAGGGATTCAACCTACTCCCATTGAAGTAACTTTGAAACAAATTTCCATCCAACACCAGCAATCAACAAGCGTCCGATTCAAGTATCTTTGTTACTACAAAAGGTCCCAACCAATGTAATTTCAATTTCCCTGGGTGGCGCATACACTTAGAATAATACAAAAGAACCATCTTGCTAATATCAAATGCCTTATTCCTGATATGCCTATTATACCATGCTTTATGTCTCAAATTTTCTGTCTTCTGGATCCATTGGGCAATAATATGTTGTGCTAAAAACAGCTAGACAACCTTGCGAAGACTGAATAAAAGAGTTTGGTTCCCTCATAGCGTGCATGATGGATTTTATGGAGGGTATGATGTCAGGACTTGCTAGGGTCATAAGGGAGCTTAATAGTAAAGGGGAAGATATGACTATGGATGAGATGGAAAAAATACTTGGCGACGTTCCTAGAAAAGTGAAAATGGGGCTAGGTGAGTGAAATGAGGTTGAGGAAGACATAAATAATGAGTACCCTAAAATCCTTTTACCAGTTGAGGAGTAAGGCACGATGATCATTCCTCCATTCTATTTATTCTTTCATTCTTGTACAGACATTTTTATTCCATGGAGAGATGAGTTAAGAAAAAAATATTGTTGAGGGAGGAAATATCATTAGTGTGGGGTAATGTTGGGCTAGAGAAATTTTATAAGTATTAAGATGGCACACAAATGGGGTGCGTAGGCATGCATAATTATTAGTTAAGAGGTGCACACCCAGGAAGACAAGTTTGGGACTTAGAAGATTTTACATGGCACGTGCCAAAAATAGGAAAGGCAGGTTGGAGTACGGGTCCCACAATGGATTAAGGTAGAAGACGTCACAACTAAGAAAAAGTTATTTTGGGAGAAAAGTGGAAGATCAAAGGTCATGCATAGTTCATGCTAGTAATTAGATTAAAGTAGAGTCATTTATAGATTAATCTATTATTAGCCTTCTTGTAAAAAACATGCAGATTTTGGCACATGGCTATTTCAAGCATGCAGTCTATTTTGAGATGCATGGGCAGTGAAGGGAAAGTCTCCACCCCTATAGATATATATGTGTTGATTTGCATAGTTTTGGAAACCATATGTATTGTAGAGTTATGCTACCTTGATGTAATAACGCACATGAATATCTAGTTACTATGATTATGTATTCAACTTATGTTATTTGATGAATTCATGTAATGGATAATTGTGGATGGATTTTGGTAATAGATGTCTATGATCATGGTAGTTGTATGGTGAATTTGATCTTAATTCTTGTTTGAATAGTTATGCATTCTTATTATGTGTGTTTCCAATTTGGGCTCATGGATATGATGTACTTCTATATTCAAAGGAAAATAATATCTATATGTAGCTACTAGATTACCTACACTCACATGATTATCAATGATTAATTCTGGAACTGGAACACCAAGTGTAAGGGATAGGTCACCAAGTGGGATGAGATGCGCCTATAGTCCTCAATCTTTCCTCCTCTGACACGATCTCATCAGAAGCCGAAGGGGATTCTCTACTATGATTTCCTAAGTGGGGGAGATCTTAATGCTATGGATCCATGACTTCCACATGAGCGTCAAATCCTTCATGAGATATCATTCTACGTAACTCCAAAGACTCCTCAATATCACTCTGCTTTGCTAATTTCCTCTCCCGCACTTCATTATACTCAAGCCACCTTTCTTCTCACTGTCTTTCTGCCGGAAGGTCCACCATCTTTCACCACACTTGCTCTTGTGCATGAGCATGGTGGTATGTTTAACTAGCCATAGGTAATTTCTCTAAACTTAGTACCACCATCAAGATCTTAATTGTCAAAGGAATAATGAGTATGTAATATCCTTTGGGCTCGTGCAAACGTTCAAACTCAAAAACTTCCAGAAAAAATACGTAGAAACAACATACTCTAAAGTATAACTATGCACAACACCAACCCACCAATGATCTACAACACGTGTCTAATATTCATCTGTATCAAACAAAGTCTTGAAATCCTCCTGCATCCAAACCCTTGGTCTATAAGTCCATATTTTCTTTGATGCATATGCTAATAACTACTCATATAATTCTATAGAAAAATGCCGAAAAATGTCTCATAGAGCTCATGATATAAACTATCTTCCACCCACTTGCGCACATTAAAATTAGGTCCATAACCATATCTTCATGCAAAATGATATTGTCCTTCATCTACCCAACTTTCAATGCCTGAAAGAGTCAATCGATACACCATTGGAATGTAACATCCTGACAAAAAATTTGAAAAGATTTACCGGCTACGTAACCGAAATGTAGTCTTATATTTCCTCTCAGAATCCTAGGCACATTGACACTTCATTTAGATATACCTAAACACTCACCTGAAGCACGCGAAGCTACCAGGTCCCTCTTTTGTGAAATATTTCCAAGATGTTTGCATGCCATGATTGTATTAACCAATATCAAAGCATATATTTTAGTTGAAACATCAGATCCATGAGCTCAAATTGGAAACACACATAATAAGGATGGATAACTTTTCAAACAATAATTAAGATCAAATTCACCATAAAAGTACCATGATCATAAACATCTATTACCAGAATCCATCCACAACTATCCATTACATTAATTCATCAAGTAACAGAAGCTGAATACAAAATCATAGTAACCCGAGAGTCATGTGCGCCAGTACATCAGGGAAACATAACTCTACAATACATATGGTGTCCAAAACTATGCAAATAAACTAATATATTTATAGGGATGGGGACTTACCCATCACCTCCCATACATCTAAAAATATACTACATGCTAAAAATATCCATGCACCAACAACTGCATGCTTTTTACAAGAAGGCTAATAATAGATTAATCTATAAATGACTCTAATTTAATCCTATTATTAGTGCAAACTATGCACGACCTTTGATCTTCCACTTAGCTCCCAAAATAAATTTTTCTTAGCTGTGACATCTTCTACCTTAATCCATTGCATGACCCACACTCCAACCTACCTTTCCTATTTTTGTCCCATGCCATGCAAAATCAGCTAAGTCCCAAACTTGTCTTCCTGGGTACACCCCTCTTAACTAACACTTACACGCACCTATGTGCCACATTCGCATGCCATCTTAATACTTATGTAATTTCTCCAGCCCAATAGTTTGTATTCTTTGATTAATTTAATAACATAGATTTAATTAGATGGGAATTACCACAAGCTTCCCATGTTACCTTAGAGGCTTAGGTTACTTGAACTTGACCTTAGGCTCCTTTGGTTTTTTTTATGTGCTTTTTTTGTTTCCTTATATTTTTTGTTTGCATGTCCACATGACCATCCAAGGCCCAAAACAACCTAGACAAAGAGCTTGTGTGACCTGAAGAATACCGTACAACCAAAAATCCCCTAACACTAATTGATTGACATTGAACATTGCCTTAGGAAACTCATATTCCAAATCACCCCATTTTCGCACAAAGAATTATCTCACAGACTGATATCCTTGAATGAAAAAGTAAAATAACGCTAACGAGTTTTTAGCACAATCATCTTGGTCGAGATTAGATCCTGTAACCCTTAGACTCATCTTTCTCACACTTCTCTTCTCACACCTCCATGACCTTATCTGGATATTTTTTACATGAGAGACATAAGATAGTTCCCATGTATTCCAAAACCTATTCAAGGTATAGTTGGTGATTCTAACATTGATCAAAACCTTCATGCAACCATTATCCTTGACCATTCCATTTCACCCGAACAAGTTAGACATGCGTTAATTTCCTTAAACGAGCATATTCCTTTAGTGCATGTAGAAGACATTCATTTACCTTGATCTACATTTTAGCCATTTTCACCTATTTTCACATAATCCTATTCACCCTATTTTCCCATTCATATCCATTTTCCATCTCATTTCGGCCATCCTGGCATGACCTTGGGAGGTTGAGTGCACCTTAGAGTCATGTGTTGATTCTTGGACGTACAAAATTGGTGAATCAGATGTGAAGGACTAGTTCCTTTTTGTTTCCTCATTTCTTTCCTTTATTTCATCCATCCTTCTCATCTCACATTATTGTGCAGGTGTTTTTACACCTCCCGAATATGTCAGGTCAGGAATACAATAGGCCCATTCTGGATCTCAAAGCTTATTACACTCAGATGAATATGCAACAATCACCTTATTTATTAGGGTGGGATGATTATTACTCGCAAAATATCTTATCTCCTTACACACCCCCTCCTCAAGGATATAATTCTGGTTCATCGGTTAGAATTGAGGAGATATATCAACCCAACTACAATGCACAACTAGAGTTCTCCAGCTCAAATAACATGACATTTACGGGAGAACAAAGGTTCTATCCTCGGGTCTTATCTAGGCCTCAAATCAGTATGCAAACTGATTCATTCCCTTCCTATTTATTACCAAATGATGAGTTCCTAGCATGTCTCAACCAAAGAGATGAGCATCTCAATGCTATACATCAATCCTTGGATGGGATGTAAGGGTATACTGATGTTCTTCTCCAAAACAACGTTGCCACCCATCCTCCTACAATGGAAAATACATCTAAAGAGGTGTAGCCTACTAAGGATCAATTCATATGAGGACATCATGTTCCTTTTCCCCCTAACAAGGCTCAACACATGCCTAAGAAAAATGCAACACCCTCATCGGGTGATGTGGTTTCAACATTGGTAGATAAAATTAGGGAATTAGAACTTTCCCAACCTTCACATTCTACACCACTCATAGGGGAAGGGAATGTCCCTTACCACATTCAACATTATAATTATGTTCCCTCTACACTATCACCTTCTTAGGTCTACATGCGTGTTCCTAACCCTGGAGACCTCCTTACTGGATTGGGAACACTAGGCATGCCCCCCATTCTTCATATAGATACCCACCACAGGGACTAGTCAGAAGTGCATTCTCAAATGCCATTCCAACCGAAAATGTGATGTTCCCTAGTTTTGCACATACAAATCCATATCAAAAACATGTTACCCCATATCTTCACATGTATTCAAAATAACCACAAGGGGACATGTTTTATTATCCTGGTCTGTACGCTCAACAAAAAGGGGGTCCTTATGCCCTGACTAATGCCTATTTTACGTCGTACCAAGCTCATGTTCCACCTCCACCTCCCCATCAAGGATTGTCAATGGTTGTATGCAATAGGAACATATTCTAAGTATCTCAAGGAGCCCCTTAACTTCACCATACGGAGTGTAATGCTCCCATGAAAATTGCCAGATCTTCCAAAATTTAAAGGGGAGGGGGATCTGAATGCTCACATCAAAGCGTATGTGACCGCCATTAGAGAGCTACTCCCATGGGATGCAGTTGTAGTGAAAATATTCCCCAAGACCCTTGAGGGGATTGCTCTCAACTGGTACTATATAAATACCAGAAGCATCAATTCATTCTTTCAAGAAAACTCATAGCCGAGTTCATAAAGGATTTCGACATGAACAAGATATTAAGAATGAAGAATCAAAGAGTTCCTACACATCAAACAAGAACATAAAGAATCTGCACAACCCATTTCATCTAGAGGTGGTGGTAAGTCCTCTACTCCTTTTCAGTGCTCCAAACATGGATCGAATGGAGATTTGTGATCTATTCCTCCACTCCCTCAATTGAGAAACTAATGGAGGAGGTACAAAAGTTTCCTCTTAGGAGTTTTGAGGAGGTCTTTGAGGGTGTTCTCCGCATTGACCAAGCGGTGATCGAACAGTGGATGAAATAATTATGGTCCAAACATGGGAAATTGGTCACTCCCTCTCAAGGTAATTCAAATTACTCAAATGGTTTCAAACAATAACAATCAAGGACCCAAGGTCCTCAACAACAACCGTGGTGCTACGATGGATGGTGTAACTGATCAATCTAAAAATCCAAATGTTGTTAGCACTAAACAACGGAAATAATGGAAATAATAATGCAAATACAAACAACAAAAGGAGTAACAACTTCACTCCTATTAATGCGGTTGATTTTAGTCACCCTCCCCTTCCTCCTCAACATGCTCAACCCCAAATCTCAGTTCAATACCCAAACCAATATCCAAACCAATTTCCAAATCAGTATCAGAACTAAGGCCAGAGGCCTCTAAACTTCAACTAAAATAACCAACAATAGAATAAAAATAAAAACTATGGGACCAAGAAAAATATAACCAAATACCTTCATGACTACGATCCCAACTTATATTGTAGTTTCCATAGGGTTATAGGACACGATGCTCAAACATGTCATGATTGTAATAAGTTCATAAAACAACTTTTGGAAGACCACAGACAACTCTTCATTGAGATATTCTTGGCTAATCCCATGACACCTACGCAAAATAATCACACGGGGCATGTTGCTCCATAGAATGCTACTCTCGGGATATATAAATACCCCTTCCTAATGCGTCCTAAAAATGGGAATCTTAATCCTCATGGTACCAACAAGGGGGCTCCTATAGGAAACAATGATCACGAAGCCTCTATGTGTGTGGATCATGGAGTATCTCCTCCTTTGGAAAACCAAAATCAGCCTAAGATTGTAGGCCTAGTTGAGTTGGAAACCAAATTGGAAGTCCTTACAGTGACTCACACACGTGATTATTCTTTGCAAACTCTTCCCATTTATCCCTCAATGTTAGATGATACACCAGTAGCTCCTAAGCCAGTAGGAGCCTATCATTTGATCACATATCTGACTAAGACCTTTTTCCACATTTCCTTTTTAGATTTGTTAAAGAATTCCCATGCACATCTATCTGCTTTATTAGAAGCGCTAGGTCTTGGCCATCTAATCCAAACCACCCCTTCTCTGGAGGCCCAAATTTATCACATAGACTTCGATGTCTATCACCCAGGGAAACCTGAGAGAGATGCCAAATTTGTGTTTGATATCAACAAGATGCCTACTGATGCAGAGCTAACATGGAGAGGTGATCCCATGTTATACCTACAAGTTTGGATTTACAATAATTACATTAAGTGAGCTATAATAGATGATGGGGTTGTTATTAATATAGTCCCTTTCTCATTTTTGTAAAAGTTAGGCTATGGAGAAATGAATTGTTCCTCCACCCAAAAAAAATCGTGAGGCTATGATAGCCTCAAAGCAACCTCTATTGGAACCATAGTACTTCCAGTCACTCTTGGACCTAAGACTGTATTGAATGAATTTTATATTATAGATCAGAAAGCTAACTATAATATGATTCTTGGTCAACCCTGGATTTAAATAATGAAGGAAATTCCTTCTACATTATTCCAAGAAGTCAAATTCTTTCCTATAGGGAAGGTCTTCATGGCTTAAGGTGACCCAAAGCCATTTGATATCGATTTGGCCAATTTAAAGAAGAAACTAGGGGTTCATACTGAATTTTAGCTCCTGACCAATCAGTTAAACAAGAAACAAGGATCAATGCTTACATCTAAGCTTGTTCCTAAGACTGAGTTGGAAGCCCTTAAGGAAATCAAAGGGGTGGATGTTAATGAAAACAAAACCGCTGTAGTAGAAACTACATCAACGAAAATCACAACTAAAATTGTTAAGATTTTGGAGATGGATTTTCCTATTATTCTCCCATTTGATTCCTTGGGCATAGGTCATGCTCTTGGAATCACCTCTCTTCTAGTCGATGGCTTTGAAAAGGTTTGTATGGTTGAAGTCTCAGAAGTAAAGGAAGAAGACTCCAAGGACAATCAAACTTCTTTCTTCCCCTACGATTGCTGGACTCTCAAGTACGATGGTGTAAAGTTCCATTTTGGCATTGGGGCAGGGGTGATCCTCACTTCCCTTGAGGTTAGGGTCATGCCTTTTTCCTTCAAACTAAAATTTGAATGTACAAACACTGGAGCTGAATATGAAGCTCCACTTCTTGGTCTTACTGTGGCCAAGAGGATGGGTGTAAACAACGTCAGAGTTTTGGATGACTCTCAACTTATTTCTAATCAAGTCTTAGAAGTTTATGAGACAATAGAAGAGCACCTACAACTCTACAAGTCTTCCGTTCTTGAGATTTGCAAGGGTTTTGAATTTATCTCCATAGAAGCTACTCCATGAGAAAAAATCCTATTGGATGATTCTATGGCTACTTCCTCTTCATGTTTTTGTCTGAGTGAAGAATTAAATGGAACCAAATTTGCCATTTTATTTTGAGCCGAACCTTTGGTTGAAGGATGCCAACCAATGTAATTTTGGCATACCTCAAGGATGAGAACGGGCCCGTCACATTGGATTTTGTGGAAATGACAAGTCCATCTTAGGGTACTTTAATGCCTACACCGACCTCCATCCCATGCACCATAAGAAGGGAACTTCCTTTACACCTCACCATTCCTCCTACTTTGTGGATCAAACGATGGAATATTCCTCTTTGGAAGATTTTGAGATCTATGAAGTCGAGGAAGAAGAGATGGAATTACGTCCAACCCCACCTGAGTTTGAAGAGGGTAATTCATCTTTAATCGAAGGAATGATAGACATAAACATAGGGACAGAAGAGGAACCCAAAATCCTAAAACTTGTTTCTTCGCTGTCTATAGAGGAAATAGAAGTGCACACAAAGGTGCTTAAAGATATTTTAAAAGCCTTCACATTTAGCTATAAGGAAATGAAGGGTATAATTCCTAATGCTATAGTGTAAAATATAGTTATGAAGCTTGATGCTAAACCCATGAAGAAAAAATTGAGACCCATGAAGCCAAAATTTTATTTAATGGTTAAAGAGGAGGTAATTAAAATCCTGCAAGTAGGGTTTACCAAGATGGTAGATTATTCAATGTGGGTGTCAAACACCATCCCAGTTCTTAAAAATAATGGGAAGATACACATTTGTATTGATTTCATGGACATTAACAAGGCTTATCCCAAAGATGATTCCACTACCTTCAATTGATGTCATCTTTGACACACCGATTGGGTATGAGCTATTGTCTCTTATGGAATGATTTTTTGGTTATAACCAAATAAGGATTTCAGAGGAAGACCAAATGAAAACTATCTTCATAACTCCTTTAGGAACCTTCTATTACGTAGTCATGCCTTGCATCCTGAAGAATGACAGAGCCACTTACTAGTGGGAAATGACATACATTTTTCATGATCTTATTCATAAGATTGTTGAGTCATATGTTGATGACCTATTGATAAAAGAAAAGAAACATGGTGATAACCCTAAGATACTGCATGTCATTCTCTCATGTATGATTAAATATGGTGTAATGATAAATATTGAGAAGTGCACATTTAGAGTAATAGGAGGCAATTTTCTAGGATACATCATTTTGTTCTGAGGCATTGACATTGATCCAACAAAAATTCAAGTAGTTTTGGAAATGTCCCAACCCATTGATGAGTTAGGCATTATATCTTTCCTAGGTAAGCTTGGGGTAATTCATAGGTTTATCCCTAACTTGACTTATGCCATTCACTCCATCAATGGGTTATTTAAGAAATATTGTAGCAAATATTAGACCAACAAATGTCACGAAGCATTTGAGTCAATAAAACACTTACTTATGTCACTGCCTATGCTCATGCCACTAAAATATGACCATCCTTTGATTTTATACTCTCAAACCACTGATGTCTCGAGTATATGCATGCTGGCACAAGAGAATGATGATGGTCATGAACAGGCCATTTATTTCATTAGCCATACTCTTATCAATTGTGAGACGTAATACACATAATTAGAGGAGTGATTGGCTATTGTTTTTGTAACAAAGAGGTTAATGCACTACATGCTTAACCAAGAGACATGAGTGATTGTGAAATTTGAACAATTTTAAACATTCTTAACTCAGTATACCTTATCCAAGAAGGCTGGCCATTTAATTACATTGATGGGTGAGTTTCAACTCATCTTTGTCAACCAAAAGTCCGTAAAGGGACAAATTATCGCTGATTGGTCAACAGACAATCCTATAGACTATGGGGAACTAGTACATCTAGATTTTCCTGATGAATGCATGTTCCTCATAGAAACAAATCCCTCTATTTCTTTGATTCCATGGTATGTTGATATTGTCAATCACATTTTGGACCAAACATATCCCGAGGGATAAACCTCATAAAAAATATGACCACTATGTGTCATAGCCACTAAGTACATAATTGTGGAAGGAGTGCTCTATTGTAGAGACTTTGACAGTATGCTGTTAAGATGCATTAATGAAGAAGAGTCGGAGAAAATCCTCTTTTAAGCCCATAATAGAGTTTGTGGTGGCCACTTCGAAGGGCGTGCAACCACTCATAAGATTCATCATGGGCTATTTATATCCCACTTTAGAACACGATGCTTTAGAGTATGTACATAGGTGTAAAAAATGCTAAGATTTTTCACACATGATAAATATTCTTTCTCAGGCTCTACAAACCATTGTGAAACCTTGGCCCTTCTTTACTCGGGGTCTTGATTTGATAGGTAAATTATCTCCCTCATCATCAAATTGCCACAACTTCATTATCACGGGCAATGAGTATTTTACAAAGTGGGTTGAGGCTATGCCTCTTACTACTATACCTTGATCCATAATTTCAAAGTTTATTTTAAATCAGATCATCTGTAGGTATGGAGTCCCACAAGTCATTATTTTAGATCATGGCCCTGTTATCCAAGTAAGCCCCTTGCTTATTTATTTGGCTAACTCCCTTCATTCCTCCCTCCTATGTGCCTCAATCATGAATTTTTCACTTTTAGGATCTCAAAATGTTTTGGAAATGGCACCATTGGATAAAGTTCTTTCTCAGCTTTCCAGAAAGGTAAAGTTTTCTTCCTAACTCCATGTATTTTTGAAGTTATGGCTCGGCGGAGTTTTTGTGGGAAATTTTCCCTAGATAATCCTGCCAACCAATCAAATGCTACCATGTCAGCATCAGAGCAATCGGGAGGTGGGAGAATTTTTTTGGATTTTTTACCAAGTGTTGGCACAATGGGAAATTTTCCCATGGAAATCCCGAGCCAATAAGATGAGGCCACGTGTCCTCAGAAGGGCAGAGGCGGAGGAAAACTATAAATTTTTACCAAGTGTTTGGCAGGTTTCAGAAAGGAATTTTTCGGCCTGATGGCCCGCCGGCGAATGAGATGCGGACATGTGTCCAAGCGGGGAGAAGTTGGGAAAATTTCCCAAGGGTTGGCATAAGTAAAATTTTCGCCCCCAAGGCCCGCATCCAATGGCATGGCGTCGTGTGTCACCAGGGCGGCAGGGTCGGAGGTGCGAAAGGATTTTTTCCTTTTCACCCAAGTGGGAAAATATTGAAAAGAAATTCCACCCCCAAAACCTGAACCAATCAAATCATGCCACGTGTCCCAGGGGGCATCGGAGCTTCAGCCACTGGGGAGAAGTTGGGAAATTTTCCCAAAGGTTAGCGCAAAGAATTTTTGGCCCCAAGGCCCACCAACCAATCGAAAGAAGCCATGTAGCACTGAACCAGTGGAGGCGGGGGGAAAGTTGGGATTTTTTCCTAAAGCAAAATCAAAGGAAAAGTATTGAAGGGGAAGCCCACCCCCCAAAGCTCGAGCCAATAGGATTATGCCACGTGTGCACATGGTGGTAAAAAACACAAGGCAAGCCTGCAGGGAAAAATGAACATGAAAGGGCCGCATCCAATGGGGTTGTGCCATGTGTCTAGTTTGGGGAAGATGGTAATAGTGATGGAAAAGTTGAGAGGATATGCCCACGGTGAATCACAACATGACACGTGTCCTCGGGTCATTCAGCCAGCAGAGAATTTTTGGAAAATTTTCCAAAGACCGAAACAATGGGAAATGAAGCAGGAAAGGCCCGTAACTAATCAAATCATGCCATGTGGCACCAAAGTGGTGGGCCATAGAGATTTCTAAGGAAATTTTCCAAAATGCAAAAAGTGGGAAAATGTTGAATTTTCGCCCTGCCAACCCATTTTGGCCCTGTTTTGCCCTAAATTTTTAGAGGGGCATAACTTTTGATCCAGAGCTCAGTTTTTTACGTTCTTTATATCATTGGAAATATGGTAAAATTATCTACATGATTAAGGGATAAATTTTGTGTTTTGGTGGAGTTTGGATGAAGAAAATTGGAAAACACCTCTGGCACGTGGAAATCAACAAAAATGACATTTCAACCACAATTTTTAATGAAGTATGGCTCGCATTCTCTCCCAGCATGGTTAAAAATGTTAGGGAATGGAATTTTGAGGGTGCCCATGCTATTTTAATACCATTTGGTTGGTGGTTGAAGGATCTTTCATGTTTTCTCGTGTTTCTCTCTCCTGAGCTCGAATGGGCATTGTAAAAAGCCAAAATGGGCTCATTTTTTAAGAGTTAGACATTTTCCTGGCTCTACAACTTCCCTTTTCTTCCTCCTCAAGAAGATTTGTGGAAATTTTACCTTTTCATGCAAATACAACATCTCTTTTTCCTCTTGGTCATTGTAATGCATTGTATTGAACCTGGGATGATAATATATGCTTTGTGATTAAAATCTTCTCAATCCTTTCATATGTTTATCATTGTTTCCTGATCTCCCATTACATTTTTGGTAACTTGTGCATGTTTTGTGCTATATTTTATTGTGGATTGTGTATGTTTTGCAGTAATAGGTGTCTACTACTCCTTTGGTGCATCACCTTAATTAGACTAGGTTTACATTTTTTGTATCTTCTCAACCGTATCCCCTTGGCAAAGTTTGTTTAAATTATAGGTAAACCCTCTACAGAATGCTAAGCACACTTGAATAGAGGAGTTGAGGAACCAACCTCTAATCTGGAGATTCTTTTCCCACTTTTTACAAGTCCAACACTTGGGGGAAAAGATTCAATGTTGTGCAATCACACTAGATGCTAAAATGTCAAACTAGAAATATTATGGAACATCCAGAGGGTACTGCTGATTTACAATAAAAGTTTTGGCACGCCGGGTGGGAGCTTAGAGGTCGTCATATTCATTACAACAAAATAGATGTGCATTTTTTGTAAGTTTCTTGCTTAAAAGAGCCCTAAATTACACATCTGGTGACTCCAAGGAAGAAGAATCAGCTGGTTTTTTGCAGTCCATACCTAAAAACTCATGAGAAGAATCTCCACAAGGTCAAGAGTTGGAGAGGAAGAAGTATTTTTTTGGTATATGCAATTATCTCCAAGAAGAAGATAAAGAGGGAGGAGAATTCAAAGGTCTCCACCTCCACCAAACAGAACTCTATCAACTCCTCCACCTGGTAAACCTTTCATATAATCAACAAGGGTTCTAAGGCCAATCAAAATGGCACAACACAACCCATATGTCAACTTCACTGGCAGAAGCCCACTTGCTCTCAATGCACAAAATCCAATTCCAGTTGTAGCATTGAAAAACATTCCATACTTTACTGGAGAGAATCAGACTACTCCTGATGATCATGTCAAGGATATTGCTAATATTTGTGCAATCCATGAGATTGATGAGATGCAAGTTACTGTCAAACTGCTAGTGTCTTCATTCAAAGGGAAAGCCTTGCAGTGGTTCAGGAGCCTTGCTTCAGGCTCTATCCAAAATTGGAACTAGTTATGTATAGCCCTCCATGAGCAGTTTGGAGAAAAGGGAGATAACTTGTCCCTTTTGGAACAATTGACAACTATCAAGAGAGCTCCCAACGAGTAGCTGACTAATTTCAACTTCAGATTTCAAAGGACTTGGGAGAGAATTCAAATGGCAGTAAGGCCAACAATAGAAGGTGCTTTTCTATATTACCTTAAAGCTTTAAATTTTGATATTTCTATGTTAATTCAATCCATGAGAGGCACAACTATCCCTACTGCTTATAGCATTACCATTAGGGCTGAAAATTGTTTGATCCAAGCTGGTAAGCTAGCTCCTAGGCCTCCAATGCCATTGTATCCAAATTTAGAGAGTCCAAGCACTAGTCAAGCACCTATTTTAGCTCATGTTCCCATTCCTAGAAACTAGAGTTCAAATGAAGCTTCTACTTCATCTTCTAGTGCCTCAAATGAACTTCAAGAAGTCATGAAGAAATTGCGAAATTTAGGTAATGAGCTGGTTACACTCAAGAAGTAGCAAGCCCAAAGTTTTAGACCTTCTTATCAGCCTCAAGCTCAGCTTAGCTGGTAGCCATACCAGCCTCAAAGACCACCCAATCCAACTGCAAATCAAAATCAAGCAAGGCCTCCTGCTAATAGACCATTCCAGCCCTATAATCCCAATGCTACATCTACCTCTAAAGCACTAGTGCCAGTACAAAACAACATAGCTCAAGAGTATGATTGGTGTTTCCCATGAAATGAACCTCACAACCAGTCTATGTGCTTCAATGGTGCTCTAAATCAAGCCTTGATGGTACAACAACTGGTGTGGAGGGTGAAGGGAGTCAAGGAAATAACCAACAACAAGAAACATCCCAGTAACAATCAGCTCCAAATGATACCACACTTGTAAACTGACAGGTAGAAGACTTTTGTGGTATGATTCAAACAACCTCTCAAAGTGTTACAGCCAACACAAGGTCAAAAAGAAGAAATTTGGGTGAAGGACATCCATTAGCTCCAAGTAATCCACAACCTTCTACCACTCCACAAACTGTTGGTAGACAAAATGCAGTTTCAAACATGCAAGGACTGCCCAAACCAGCTCCCAAACCAACTCAGATGCTAGTTGTTGCTGCCCATGTGCAAGGAATGAATGTGTAGGCCAAAGGACAACAAAGAGATGCTTCATCTCCATTCAACATCATTGATCAGATGAAGAAGATAAATGTAAACATATCAATGTGGGAATCACTATCCATCCCAGGCCAAAGAGATTTGCTACAAGCTGCCATGAAGGATTGGTCAACTTCAAATCAACAGGTCCAAATGCAAGAGAAGGTACTCACAAACACCACCCAGCCTGAAGGGAATCATGGAGGAAAACAAAGTAAAATATTGAAACCCCCTCCATTCTATGTTTCATTGATCATTGGGGACCAATTAGTACACAATTGCATGATTGATTTGGGGGAAAGTAGTTCAGTAATGCCCAAGCAAATAGCTGATCAGTTGGGGCTCCAATATGAAGTCATATCTAAAGGGGTAGTGCAATTGGATGGGACAAAAATGACAACAGTAGGAGTGATTAAAAACTTGAGTCTTACTTTGCATGCATGCCCCAACGTTGTTGTTTTGCAAGATGTCTCAGTGATAGATCTTCCACCACTCTTTGCCCTATGTTTTTCAAGGGATTTCATAGCTAAGATTGGAGGTTACTTATCTACTGATTGGTCACACATGTTGTTCAGGAAAAGATATGGAAACAAAGCCACAATCAGATCTGAGCCTATTGCAAACTTTTACATTGAGCCTCACACTCCAAGACAAATCAATACCAACTATTCAGTGTTTGATCAAGAAGATTATCCAAGCACTGATGAAGCTAAAACCAAGTTTGGGAGTATCCCAAATTTTACTCTTGATGAATGGGCAAGCAAGGTGCATGCTTTTGATCCTTATCAAGAAATAGAAGAATCTAAGCTAGGAGTCTATTGCATGCATGAAGAAAATCAGCCTATTCTGAGCATCACCAAGCTAGACCACAAGGATGAAAATGAGGTATGGTAGTTATTATTTGATGGATCAAGAAATAGAAAAGGTGCAAGAGGGGGAGTTATGCTTGTTTCACCTCAAGAAGTTAAGTATTATTCAGCTTTTATATTTCAGTTTGCATGTTCTAATAACACTGCTGAATATGAAGCTTTGATACAAGGATTGCATTGGTCAATCAAGAGAGGAATAAAGAACTTGCAAGTCTTGGGTGGCAGTGAACTAATTGTCAACCAAGTTAAAGGGTAGCATGCTACCAAGAATGATCTGCTCAAGTGCTACAAAAATAGGGTGTGGGACCTCATTGAAGATTTTGAGGGCTTTAGCATCAAGTCCATCCCTAGAAAAGAGAACCAAGCTGCTGACAGGCTTACAGTAGTTGGAGTAGCCTTTGATGTTGTTGAAAGCATCAAGAAAGAAAAAGTACAACCAAACATTCATGTGATTGTAAGGCATTCAGTGCCAGAAAACAATGTAAGTTGGCAAGTGTTTGAAAATGATCAACAAATCATCCATTTCTCGCAAGAAGAGGCTGAGTTCTCAGTTAAAAATCAAGAAAAGTTAGAACAATAGTATGGTGATCAAGTGGTACAGTTGAGAACCAACAAACTACCAAAGGAACTTGTCACTTTGGAGTCCATTTTCAATCCTAATGATCAATTTAGGAAGGAGAAAGAAAACATCCAAGTCAAGGGAGAAGATTCAGTGCCCATCTTGGTGGAAGAAGGCAAGTCACTCCAAATTGGTAAAGTGACAACTGAGTAAGAAAGGTATGAGTTCATACAACTTTGTCAAGAATTACCTGATGTGTTTGCTTGGAGCTATGAGGATTTGAAAGGATTCAATCCCAAGTTAGCTCAACACAATATTGAATTGGACCCAAATGCTAAACCCATCAGGCAAAAACAAAGGCTAGTCAATCCACACATGGAGCCTCTCATGAGAAAAGAATTGAATAAGTTGATAGATTCAAGTATCATATTACCTATCAAGCATTCTAGTTGGGTAGTCAACTTGGTTCTAGTTAGAAATAAGAGTGGAGAAATCAGATTGTGTGTTGACTTCAGAGATTTGAATAGAGCATCTCTCAAGGATCATTACCCACTTCCTTCCATGGAGCAGATTTTACAAGTTGTTGCTGGCTCTGAAAGGTTTTCATTGCTTGATGGCTATTCAGGGTACAATCAAATTATGGTGAAGGAAGAGTATCAGTTCAAGACAACCTTCACAACCAAATGGGGAACCTATGCATATAGAAAAATGCCATTTGGGCTGTCCAACGCTGGAGCTACATTCCAAAGGGAAATGGACATGGTGTTCAAGGATTTGATTAACAAAATGGTGCTGATATATCTAGATGATATCACTATTTTTTCAAAAAATGCAGCAGACCATCTCTTTCATTTGAGAAAAGTGTTCCAAGGGTGTAGAAGATTTGGGGTCTCTTTAAATCCCAAAAAGTGTATTTTTCTAGCTCATGAAGGAAAGCTCCTTGGCCACATTGTCTCCAAAGAAGGATTAACAATTGATCCAGAAAGAGTTGAAGCCATAAGAGCACTACCTGACATGATGTGAAAATTGATGTCCCTTTCATCCCTTTAGCAAAGGGACAGTAAAATTCACCCAACCCTAGCTATGCCTTTTGGTTCTCCATACACCTGAAACTCGGCCCCCAGGTGCTTCCCTCAAGCTCCCTTGCTCAAACGCTGAGCCAATAAAATATTTCCAAGTCTCTTGATGAGGCATGATGGGTAATTTCATGTAACTTTCATCCCTTTAGCAAAGGGACATTAAGGAAAAAAATGCACCTATCCCTCATTCTTTCTTTCTTGAATGTATAAAGTCAGAACTTAGCTATTTCTGCATCTCAGTTCATCCCCCCACAACTCCATACCTTGCCGGAACTCTGTAAAATTTTCTCCAGAAATCCAAACTACCATTTCTACACTAAAACAACACCCCAAGCCCTTATCACATTGAAACACATATATTTTAGAAGAAAAGAAGATCGAAGAGGTGAAGAACAGAAGTGAAACGAATAATTTCATCTAAAAACCCTCATTGCCACACGACAATTTTTTTTCTGTAACTTGCAAACTAGGGCACATATCAAAGAATCATTTTTTTCTATCTTTTTCATTTTTTAGAGGCCATAAAAAACTTGACAACATATTTCCCATTTGCAACAAGTATTTTTTGCGGTGAGAAAATCCTCTTTTTTGTGCAACGAAGACAAATAGCTCGTTTCCTCACAAATCGGTGATCAGTTTGCAAAGAAAATTTACTGATGAAACAAGAAGAAAAAACCCAAATATAAAATACAAATTTTATCAACATATGAGGAGGAGGAGAAAACCTACAATTTCCAAGCTCCATTAATGGTTGCCATGTTTGTGGCCGCTACCAGGAGAAAAATTTCAAGTTTGAAAATCTCATGAACCGACGATCGGGTTAGTCCAAAATTTGAGAGGGGTGATATTGGGAAAAATCCCATATCAAAAATCATCATCCCACCATGATTTGATCACATGAAGTATAATTACTAAAAATAGTAGGTTTTCTACATGGGAGATTGCTATTTTAGGTAAGCCACCATCTGAAGAAGCTACGAAGGAGGTGGTGAACACAGAGGAAGGATTGCAAGCGAAACTCATCAAAAAGGTCATCTCAGACCACAATTAACACTTACTAAAATTAGTAAGTGGTTTCATAAGCCCCTAATAAAAATAACAGACTAGTCCAAAAGGTGAGAAAAACATAGTAAGAAGAAGGAATTCACGTTATCATATCCAATTAAGGCTTGAAGGAGCTGAAATTTCACACTAATACTAAAAATAACAAGTTGTCTCATAGGCACTTACTAAAAATAGTAAGCCATTCTAGAGGGAGGATTTCATAAAGGGAGCATACTAGAAGTTGGACATTCAAGTTGGCTGTTGCAGTTGAAGTTTGGAGGAGTATTTTTTGACACTTACAAAAAAAGTAAGTTGCACTTCCCAAACATATTAAGTGTTGAGTAATCGTGAAGTTCAAGTTTTTAGGAATGAAACCATCACAACCTTTCTTTTCTGAGTATGAGATAGATGGCAGCAATTTCTCCTATATGAATATCAATGATCTAAGAGCTCACATGATGGTGAAGGAAATATGGAAGATGGAAGATCAAGTATTCACAAGTGGGTTGTTTGTAGATACGTGACACCCTGTGTCCATACAATGCACTGAGATAGTCTTGGCTAACTCACACCACTATGAGCTTGAGACATAAACAATTTAAGTAGACAATGGTACATAAATGAAAATCATATCTCCCAAAACTATCTCACTTACCTTGTAAATCTTGAAATCACCTAACATGGTGGTCATCACAAAGGATAAGGCTATGCACAAGTGGGAAAAAATGGATGCATACCTACAAGGGGTTGCATTAGGGTCATGGATGAAGACATGAAGGAATCCTTAAAGGATGCAAAAAAAAGTTTCAAGATGTGATTTTCATGAAGGCTATTCAGATGCAATCACTCTTCTTAGTAGGGTGATGGGAGAAGCAAACACAAGGGAATTTTCAGGATTAGATGACCCTTTTCATCCTGACAGTGACTGAAGGAAAGTAACAAATTGATTGGGGGAAGATAATCAATGACAACTTGCATCTACAACTGCTCCAAGTTCCCATGATAAAGAAGTTACACATGACTTATTATTTGGTCTATTTTCTTGCTTGCTCAATGTCATTTAAAGTACTAACTCTCACCTAGAACATTGCTGCCAAAGTTCTAGCCTTCGAGAAAATCCCCTAATTGGTAATGGAATAAAGTCACAAACACTTCACCCATGTGAATGATGCATTCATGATGTACGTGGTCCAAAATTTAGAGGGTGATTTGGAGGTAAGGATGTCATCACAAGTGACATCCCTAATAAAAAATATGGTTCCTTTTTCATACATTTATCGAATTTCTCCTATTTGTGATTTTCCATCTTTGACCAATCCCCACTAAGGTTTCCCAAGTACCTTAGTGATCAAATTGTGCTCTTTGAGCTCTGCAGGTAGTTCATACAAGTGAACAATAAACTCAGGTAGTTCATTTCTCATCTCTCTCAGGGTGTTCACATGTAAAAATTCAAATGATGCATCCTGTTTGAAGGCTACCTTAGCACACTTGAATTTGCATCCCTACACTACCAGAGCCAACTTTGACACATGATCTTATTTAGATGACTTTCATCTCCCAGAGTTATGCCACATTCTATAAGTTGAGGACTATTGGGCCAACTATGTTAATGAATTCTAAGTATGGGAGAATGATCACATGAGGATGATAGTTGATGAGATGAGGGAGTTTCAGTTCTCTTGCTACGAGGATATTTTGCAAGATGATGCAATAGAAATGTATGATCCTGAATATGTGGAAATATAGGATTCCAAATTGCCTCAAGTCAATTGGCACATTCGTGAGTCAGGAGACATCAAGGATCAAACTGAGAAAGTGGTAAGGAGAATAAGGGATTGGTTCTAAAGGAAGAGAGCCATAGTCATTCAATCATGAGGTGTCCCCACGAGTCATAGAAAAGCTTCATAACAATCATCATCGAAAGTGGTGGATATTACTTCAAGTTTAAGACACTTTGAAGAAATTTCAAAGTGAAAATCCTCAGAATTGGAAACTTCCCCTCACAAAAATTCCCCTAAGAGAGTCAAGATAGAAGAAGACCCAGTGACAGAGACATGAGAGGGAAGACCCATTTTCAGAAATGCAAGAGGAAGACCCAATGGAAGAAACACAAGTAGAAGATGAGAACATAGTTTAAAACCTAGTCTTTGAACCATCACAGGAGACTTCACCTCTTGTTCATACTACTGCCTCTCTCGTCCAAGATATGCATCTTCCACCTGAGAAAGGGAAAGCTTATATGTTTGTTGTAGAGCCCAAGTTTGATGAAATGTTCCCATAAATGCAAGAGACAATAACAACTGATACACACACTGTTTAAAGAGTCATGATCCTTGATTTGTTAGAAATTACATCATTGAAAAAGGGAATAAAAAGAAATATTACACACACGGCCTCGTGGTTTTACAATGGAGAAATAGGTAACTAGTAAATTAAATTATCCCAACCTAAGGTGATCAAGACAATGGACAAAATGACACCAAATGATTATGAAATGAGAACAATCCAACTAGGGCTGGATACTCATGAAGGGGATTTGTATATGTATAAATAGTATTTCGCTTGCTTGGTGGTAAGGAACGAAGAATACAAGAAAAAATCGATGAGATGGAAGAGTAGGTGCAAAATCTTTCATCCTATGTACAGCATCTGGTAGATCTGAGTCCCTCAACAATTCCTATCAAGGAAGTTACACCCATCAAAGACTTAAATCAAGAATCTATCAAGAGGACATAAGATCTCACAATGTAAGGACTAGATAATGATGAATGGATCAGATCGATCATTGAAAAAGGAAATTTAGTGCTCAAAGAGGCAGTTAAACTATTTACCTACATGTGTGCAACTGAAAATAGGGTGCATGTGATGAGAGAAGATTTAGAGAAAGAAAAGGATTACTGGGACCCTCTCATTCCATTGGTAAATGGAATGAACAACAACCGCTCTCAGGAGTTGATTAGAAAGAAATTGTTTCACACCCCTTCTGAATACTTTTTCACGTGTATGGGCAAGGGCATTAGAAATTAGGTATGAAATGATCAATTGAGCCATTACATAGTTAGATGAAAAAGAGGAATGAACATACAAGTTTTAGGATAATATAAATTACCAAATCTAGAAACTTGGAGTGCTTGCAATGGAATAAAACATGAAAAATGACGAGTTGATTGGGCCATTTGAGGAGCATGTTAAAAAGGAGACATGTAATCCTTTATCCTTTAATAATAGTACCCTGGATTTATTAATCAAGATTCGTGCACCACTACATTCATTGCAGAAAAACATCCATCATAGTTTGAAAAGCACAAAGCTATCAATGGTGCTTCTGATGGATGGAAAGATATTCTAAGCTGTGTGCGTGTTCCCCACGTCAAAAAAGTGGAACCTGCAGTGACTTGTATTGACAAGGAATTCAGAGAAAAAAATATCTCCTTAGTAGTGCAAGATGGAGACTAGTCATGAAGTGAGATCAAGTTTGCTGGAGCGGCCCACTCTTCTGCATGATTCTTTCTTCTTCTTCTTCTTCCTTCTCTCTCTCTCTCTCTCTTATTCCTCCCCAACTTTCTCTCTCTTAAATGTTATAAGTTGACGCTAGGGTTTGTAATTTTTAATATGTCTTCAAGTCAATTAAAAGTGACTTTAGAAACATGATGTAAAAATTAAGTTGCCTTGTTTTTATAAAAGGGACTTAATATTTGATAGGAATATGAATAGTCTAAAGTAAAAAATAGGAAATATGAAAGGTCACTGGGAAGATGAAGAGTCTCTCCTCTTCTATAAATTGTAATGAGCTCCTCATTTGAGCTTCTTCTGAAATTATTATCTTTTAGATAGTTACATTCTTATAAATTCATAAGAGAGCTATTGCTTACTTGTGAGTGAAAAAAGAGTTATCCATTTTCTACTATATCCCCCTCTTTAATCTCCTCAATTCCTCACTATGTACAACTGTTCTTTTGCAAGCAAATAAAGGAAGAACTTTGCATTTTCCAAGGCATATAAATGTGTACATCTTTGTACATATGGTTTCCTCTAGCCAGTGGCCCCAAAATCATGTTGTTTTATTCTTTCAAAATGCATGTATAAGATTTTATAACTAGTGTATGTAAGAATCTGATTTTTTACTTGCAACATTAGTTCCCCTACTTCATATTCTCACTCCCTTTCCTGCTCTCTTGACAAAGTACTCTCTAGCAATAAATTTCTAGCTTTTCTGCAAGGTCATTGGAGTGCCCCTGTTGGATCCTTGTCTGCAAGGCCACCACAAATAAAAATCAATTTACTCATGCATGAAAATACGGAACTTGCACCATTTAAGTAGAGGGTCTTTGAATCCTAGAGCGTTGGCAAGAAATACACAAATTTATATATCCATAAAATTTTCTCGCCAATAGGCCTTAAGTTATGTAACTACTGTGGTGGTTACGTAATTGCCAGTCTACCTAGAGGGGTGGTTGTGCAACCACTATTTTATGTAGACTGGTGGTTCTATGCGCTTTTATCTAGGACTCAAACAAAGTGTTCTATACGCCTGTTACCTTCTTCCAACTCACTTTTCTTGCACGTTTCTTGATGTAATCAACTATTTATGAGCTTGATAGATGTGTATGAAATTATCCTCATGTACTTACTATTTTTAGTAGGTTGACTACCCTTCCCATGAGTGATGTGTTAGGAATTAGAGAAAAAATATGCGGAAACAATTCCTCAAACCACAACATTAGGAAACTATATAGCAGAATTATACTTGTAGAAATAAAACAACATAAATAAATAATGCACAAAAGAAGACAATACGAGATTTAACGTGGTTCACCCAATGTGGGCTACGTCCACCAAGAACTTGCTCAGATTTTATTATCAATAAGAGTAAAATAGATCTCACAGTCTTCTCTTAGTTATGAACTCACAACAAAATTCCAAAGATGCTAAACCACATCTAAACCACAATTGACACCCAATTGCATAACCTTGATCACTCTTGATCACCTCTTGATCTCTGAGACTCAAGACCTCTTGAAAACTCAAGATATCTTTAAGATACCCTAACAACTATATTTATAGGATTACAATCCTTTTAAGAAGCCATAAAGCCGACCCTAGAAGATTGAAAGTCATGATATTTCAACTTCCCATGGCTGGAAAAATAGTCTTGACGTTGACAGCCAGTTAACATCAATGTCGCAGCAACGTCACAACAGACGACTGTAGAAATTTCCTGGAGTCTCCAAACTTAACTGTTTGAGCTCTAGTATTTCAACACTGATTTAAGAAGACCAAAAAATAGGCTCCACACCCCAAAAATCTCCCACTTGGAGACTGTTTCCACTGAGCAAAGTTCTTAACCCTTCATTATCAACCATAAAGGCCAATCAAAGTTGAACACAACTCCAACTTCTCCCTTGTGACCACCTTGGTCATCATATCCATAGGATTATGACTGGTATGAACCTTTTCTAGCTTCAATTTATCTTCTTCCAAAGCTATCCTGATGAAATGATATCTCAGCTGAATGTGCTTCATCCTAGAGTGGAAAGCAGAGTTCTTCGCCAAATGAATAAAGCTCTGACTATCGCTGTGTAGTCTCCCAGCTTCCTACTTATGACCCAAATAATCAAGCAACTACTGTAGCCAAATCATCTCCTTGCTTGCCTCTATGGCAGTAACATACTCAGCCTCTGTGGTTGACAAAGCCACAACCTTTTATAACCATGAAATCCAAATCACTGCTATATCACTAACCATAAATACATAACCTGTCATGCTCCTCCTGCTGTCCAAATCTCCTGCCATGTCTGAATCTACATATCCACGTAATGTAGTGTTTGATCCATCAAAACACAATGCTTCTCCCATGGTCCCTCTCAAATACCAAAGAATCCACTTTACTGTCTGCCAGTGCTCTCTACCTGGATCACTCATAAACCTGCTCACTGCTCCCACTACATGGGAAATGTCAGGCCTAGTGCATACCATAACATACATCAAGCTAGCAACTGATGATGAGTACGATACCCTAGACATCTGGATTTTATCCTCCTCAATCTTAGGACTCTGCTCCTTTGATAATTTAAAGTGACCTGCTAAAGGAGTACCAACCGATTTAGCATCCTACATACTAAACCTCTCCAAGACCTTCTTTATGTACTCTTCTTGAGATAATACCAGCTTCCCCTCCTTCCTGTTCCGAGTTATTCTCATACCAAGGATTTGTTTTGTTGCCCCCAAATCCTGCATAGCAAAGGAGTCACCTAGCTGTTTCTTGAGTACCTTTATTTCCTGCATGTTCTTCCCTGCAACAAACATATCATCTACATACAGGCACATAATAATATAACTACCATCAAGAAAATTCTTGATGTACATGCAATGGTCTAAGTGACACCTGGAGTAACCTTGCTCCTACATAAAACTATCAAACTTCATGTACCTTTGCCGTGGAGCTTATTTTAGGCCATAAAGCTCTTCTTCAATTTGCACACTAACCTCTCCTTCCCTTTGACCTCATAACCCTGTGGTTGCTGCATGTAAAATTCCTCCTCCAACTCACCATGAAGGAGTGTAGTCTTCACATCCAACTATTATAAGTGTAGGTCTTCTATTACAACTAAACCAAGAATAGTCCTAATAGAAATCATTTTAAAAACCAGAGAAAAAATTTCATCAAAGTCTATACCTTTCTTCTGTGTAAATCCTTTGACCACCAACTTGGCCTTGTATCATTTCCTGCCTCCATCTTCCTCTTTGATTGTATACACCCACTTGTTCTGCAATGCTCTTTTTCCCTCGGGCAACTCCACCAAATCCCAACTCTAGTTTCCCATAAGAGATCTATGCTCTTCATCCATGGCCTGCTCCCACTTCTTCCTAGCATCCACCTGCACTGCTTCCTCAAAGCACTTTGGCTCTTCACTATCAGTGAGAAATAAATAATTCAAAGATGGAGTAAATCATTTAGGTTCCCTTCTTACCCTAGAAGACCTTCCCACCTCAGGAGTTTGGGCTTCCTGATCAGTAGGTACTTGAACTGGTTGTGCTGGAACATGCTGTACCTAAATTGGCCCCTTGGACAGCTTGCTGTCCACAATTTCCTCTAACACTATGTATTCTTTCTTTAATTCCTCTTTCTGTTCCTGCAACTGATCTTTATACATGATTTTTTTCATTAAAGACAATATCTCTAGACCGAAATACTTTCTTGTCTTTAAAACTCCAAACACGGAAACCAAAATCATCTTCACCATATCCAACAAAGGTGCATTTCTCAGACTTAGCCTCTAACTTGGTCCTATCATCTCTATCAATGTGAACAAATACCTCACATCCAAATACTCTAAGAAATGAGTAATCAATTTTCTTACAAGACCAAGCCTCCTCAGGTATACCTCCATCTAAGGCCATAGAGGGTCCTCTGTTAATCAGATAAACAACTGTGCTTACCACTTCTACCCAAAACATGAGTGGCAGCCCCAAATATAACCACATGCACCTAACACACTCCATGATTGTCTTGTTCATTCTCTCTGACACTCCATTTTCGTGTGGAGTATTTGGAACCGTTCTTTGCCTGCGGATCCCATTTACTGAATAGTAATCAAGAAATTCATTGCTACAATATTCCCCTCCATTATCTGACCTAAGACATTTCAACTTGAGACCTGTTTCATTCTCAACCAAGGCTTTCCATCTTTTGAAAGTTTCAAACACATCAGATTTCTTTCTAATGCAATATAGCCAAACTTTTCTAGTTGCATCATCAATGAAAGTGACGTAATAACATGAACCACCAATAAATTTTACCTTAGCTGGCCCCCATACATCTGTATGCACTAACTCCAACTTACCCTCCTTCCTGGTAGGTCCAACCTTGTGGAATCTCACTTGCTTCTGTTTCCCATAAACACAGTCCTCACAAAAGTCCAAATCTAACTCCTTTAATCTGGGTAGCCTGTCCTTTATAATCTACATGCCCTGATGACTCATATGACTGAGTCTCTGGTGCCACAAAGTTACATCTCCATCTGCAACAGCTAAATTGCAATAATCAACACCACTGGTTAAATACAAAGTACCAGTTTTCTTACCTCTTGCAACCACAAGAGCTCCCTTGGTAACCTTCCAAGAATCCACTGTAAAACTAACTGTACAACCATCACTACCCAGCTGTCCTGTTGATATCAAGTTCCACCTCAACTTAGGCACATGCCTGACGTCCTTAAGCAACCATGTGTTCCCATTCTACATTTTCACCTGAACACAACCTTTCCCTACTATTCTGCATGGTTTATCATTACCAAAATATACATGTCCAAAATCACCTTAAACAAAATCAATAAAGTAATGTCTATGTGGGGTGGCATGGAAAGAAGCCCCTGAATCTAACACCCAAGATTCAACAATATTATCTAAAGAAAGAATTAAGTCATCTTGACAAACATCACCTGTTGCCAAATTTACCTCTTTAGTTTCCTCCTTCTTGTTCTTCTTATCCTGAAAAGCCCAACAATCTTTCTTAGCATGACCAACCTTCCCACAGTTCCAACATTCTAACTTACTCTTGGACTTTGACCTTCCATGATCATTTGACTTCCCACGGTTACCTTTCCCTCTGTTCTTTTGTCTCCCTCTACTCTCCACCGTCAAAGCATTTCCAAAAGTAGAAGAATCTCCAGTGCTCTTCCTTCACATTTCCTCGCTTAGGATCACACCTATTACATCCTCAAACTTCAAATTTGAGTTATTAGAGACTGAATTACTTACAACCATAACCAAGCTGTCCCAACTATCTGGTAAGGAGCACAAAATCAACAAAGCCCTGACCTCATCATCAAAGTCAATTTTTAATAAGTTTAACATACTCACAACTATATTAAATTCATTCAAATGATCAACAATAGAACCATTCTCAGACATCTTCATATTAAATAAATTTTTCATAAAAAATATTTTATTAGAGGTAGAGGGTTTTTCATATAACTTCCCCAACGCACTCATGAGACCTTCCGTGGTCTTCTCCTGTGATATATTGAAAGCAACTGAAGATGCAAGACATAAACGAATTGCCCCGAGCGCCTTTCTATCAAGCAACTCCTAATCCTCATCCGACATGGCTGTAGGTTTCTTTTCTTTTCTAGCCAAAGGAACATGGAGGTCCTTCTGATATAAGTAATCCTCCATTTACATCTTCCACAAACCAAAGTTCTTCCCATTGAACTTCTTAACCCTCGATATACCCTCATCTGCCATAGCTCCCACTTAAGCTAAAATTTCCCCGTGATTTACAACTTCAGCAAAAAACCACCAAAGCTCTGATACCAATTGTTAGGAATTAGAGAACAAATATGCAGAAAAAATTCCTCAAACCACAGCAGTAGGAAACTATATATCAGAATTATACTTGCAGAAATAAAACAACATAAATAAATAATGCACAAAAGAAGACAAGACAAGATTTAACATGGTTCACCCAATGTGGGCTACGTCCACCAAGAACTTGCTCAGATTTTATTATCAACAGGAGTAAAACAAATCTCACAGTCTTCTCTCAGTTATGAACTCACAACAGAATTCCAAAGATGAAAAACCACATCTAAACCATAATTGACACCCAATTGCATAACCTTGATCACTCTTGATCACCTCTTGATCTCTAATCAAGATCTCTTGAACACTCAAGATATCTTTAAGATACCCTAACACCTCTATTTATAGGATTACAATCATTTTAAGAAGCCATAAATCCGACCATATAAGATTGAAAGTCGTGATCTTTCAACATCCCACGGCTGGAAAAATAGTCCCGACATTGACAGCCAGTTAACAACAACGTCGCAGCAACGTCATAGCAGACGACTGCAGAAAGTTCCCGGAGTCTCCAAACTTAACTGTTTGAGCTCTAGCACTTCAACACTGATTCAAGAAGACCAAAAAATAGGCTCCACACCCAACATGATGTGGCACTTCTTGGCTTCCAAGTGGGCTAGACCACTTCTCTACCAACTTTCTATAAAAACCAATATTTTTCATGAAGCATTGGTTAGAGTCTTTTAATTTAAAATTTCAATGTTATGCTACCATAATATTTCCAAGAAACACACAAGGAAACACATAACTTTTGCCTTGTCACTCTCTTTCTTGCATTGCTACTAGACTGCCTGTAAACCAACTAGCTCTAACACTTCTACACCTTCTTCTTGCATACCAACCAACATAGTTCACTGGACAATATTGGATTCACCATTGGAAAAGAAGCCGAGGGGATCAAAAAAATCACAACCAACACTATAAATTATATCAATTATACACTTCTAGGTTCGGGGTGCAATTGAATTCTTTGAAGCTTTCTCTGTTTTAGTTTAGCTTTTAATCTGTAATCAATTCAAACATCTGTTTTAAGAAAGGTAGAATTTACAACTATTTTTATTACATGTAAGTAACTTCCATTGAATATTTCTTCTCAGCTCATCCCTGTGGATTTGTTTGGGAAGGATTCAAAGGAATTTCTTGTGCACAAAATCCTTCCATTATTCACTATCAAATTACCAATAGATTCCATTGCATTCATTATTTAGATTTCATTAGCACATGAGAAAAGTTTCTCTTGAAATATTCCTCCCTACCTATTCTTATGGATTTGCAAGGGATGTAAGTTTCAAGAATATTCTATGTATGTGCATTAGTTTTAGTTTCTTCATATTTAAAAAGCTTATGTAGATTTAGCGTTTTACCCCAGAAGTCTCGTGGAAGAAATTGCTTGTGAGAATCTTTCCAATCTTCTTGTGATTTTGAGGTAGAACCAAAGGAAATCATATCCATAATTAAAAATTAGAAAAATACTCTATTTTAATTAGATTAAATTAAATTCACTCTGTAACAGGGAAATAGCCACATCTGACGATTTCACTGTTTAGTTTATTTTGTTTTAGAATAGAAGTAGTTCCTATTTAATTAGAAGTAATTATATTGTATGTGTAGCTTTTTTTATTTAATTCCAGAAAACCAAGAAAATATTCAAAAACATAGATTATATTAATTAATTTTGTTTATTTGTCTTATTTCCTTTCGTTTAAAATATCTAAAAATACAAAAACAAGTACACTAGATTTAATTAATTGTTTTAGTTAATTAGTTTCATTTATTTTAATTAATTAGTTTAATGTAGATTTAATTAAATTAAAGGAAAGTAATCAAATTTGTTTTATTTAAATATGTTTGCATTCTTTGATTAAATATACGAACATAGATTTAATTAGACAGGAATTGACACAAGCTCCCCATGTTACCTTAGAGGCTTAGGTTACCTGAACTTGACCTTAGTTTCCTTTGGTTTCTTTGCGTACTTTGTTTTTTTTCCTTAGATTATTTTTTTGCATGTACACATGACCATCTAAGGCCCCAGTCAACCTAAACAAAGAGTGTGTGACCCTAGAATACCACAACTAAACACCATTACATAATTGACCGAATTTGATTAGGGCCTTAGGAAACTCATATTCGAAACCACCCTAGTTCCGCCAAGCATTATTTCACAACTGATAGCCTTGAATGAAGAAGCATATAACACTAATGAGTTCTATGACAATAATCATGGTCGAGACTAGATCCTGCAATCCATATATTCGTCCTTCCCACACGTCTCTTCTCACACCTCCATGAACTTTTTTTGGAGATTTTTACGTGAGAGACGCATGACAATTCCCATGTATTCCATAGCCCATACAAGGTATACTTGGTGATTTTGACATTGATCGAAACTTTGCATAACCATTATTCTTGGTCGTTCCATTTCACCTGAACGAGTTAGACAGACATTCATTTCCTTAAATGAGCAAATTGCCTCAGTTCTCGTAGAAAACAATCATTTACCTTGATATACATTTTATCCATTTTCACCTATTTTTACATATTCCACATATTCTCCCTTTTTCCCATTCATAGCCATTGTCCATCTCTTTTCAGATGTCCCAAAACAACCTCGGGAGGTCGAGTGCACCTTAGAGTCATGTGTTGATTCTTGGATGTATAGAGACCTATGTGATGAAGGAGGTGGTGAGCACCTATGTGAAGAGACTACCTGAGTAAGGGATTTATGCTGATGAGATGGACTAGTGGACCTATGAATGAGAGCATTATGAAGTAGAACATGTTTGGATAAGAGAACTAGGTATTGAATGTGCTCTATATTTGGGAGGCCTTGGAGGTCTAGATGTTGTATCTAGTGGAAGTATATCATCGAGACTAGGTTTAGGCAATTGTTTGCATGGTGGAATGCCTTTTATAGTGACAACTTGTTTATTGTATGTGAAATTAAGACAAAAATGATCCATGGAGGGAATAGGTTAAGTGAAGTAGAGCCAAGGGATACCTAAGAACATGTCACAACCTTCGATTGAAGATGGTAAAATGAATGCGAAAACATGGTGAGAGGCCCAACTATAATGGGAAGCCTGATGTAGCCAAAAGAATTAGGGATTAGATAGGTGATTGCAGAAATTTGAAATTTTATAGCCATAAGAAGTGAAATAGAGAACACACTGATAGGAGCCACTGGATAGATCATAGTGTTATTGAAAACATATAAACCAATAAAATTATTGATGTGTAATGAATCAGAAAAAAATGTTGCATGATAATCATGATCATAAAATGTAATGGCTGGAGGTGATGCATTAACAGAAGTGACAAGAAATCAAGGGGCCTCGATGAAGGAGGGGGCATAACGTGATATGCATGATTAATAGAAGAGTCAGAAGCTTGTTTTTCATGCTTAGGAAAAGGTTCATTGAATATTTTTATATTTTTATTATCTTTGACAAATTTAGAAACAAATGGCTTAGGGAGCTCAAGTGAATTATTGTCAATAAGATCTTGAATTAGATGCCTGATTTTGAAACAAAAATTGGTGGAATTCCCAATGAATATATGATAGTCACATTTAACGTTTTCATCATAATTATAGCCACGAGGGTGAGATGAATCAAGACTGAGTAGTGGTGGAAGAGTGATTATATTACTTTTGATAAGTTGCAGAAATAGAAATTGAGGTGCATCTAGAAATTTGGTGAAATTATGCTTTACAGGTTTCCATTGAAGCTTTTCAAGAGGAGAGATGGTATTGATAGTTACCTTTTCTTTATTGGGCTTAGGAGATGGCTTGAATGCTGATTTATATCGAAACCTATTATAATACGATGAAGGAGAATCATAATACTTGAGTTTATCCATAGAGAGTAGTTTGAATTCGCGCATTTTGAGCATATGAAAAAATTGATGAAATGAAGGAGAGGTCTCAAAGATACCACTCTCCTGAAGTGGTGGCAAGAGAATTTGAACAAAAATATATTGTAGTTCCAAATCAGCAAGCACATTGGTCATCTTAGCTAAAATGTTCTTATAACGTAACACATAGTACACTAGATTCTTGTTAGGTCTTTGTTTGATTTGAGTGAGATGTGCATAAGAGATCTTAGTGATGATATTGATTGAAAAATGAGAAAGAAAAGCATAGGATAAATGCATGAAAGAAGTTACTAAATGAATAGGAAGATCATAAAAAAAATGCATGGCATAATATTTAAGAGTGCAAGGAAATAAATTAGCTAGTAATGTATAATCATCCAAACAATCTAGACATGCCACATGAAAATATTAGATATGCTCTTGAGGGTCACCATGTTCATTGAAAATGGGTAGCTTAAGAGTGATGAAATTGAAAGGAAGTGAATAAAAAAAAATGATGGGTGCAAAAGTAAGGAGGAATCAAGAGATGGAGAGACACGTGAAGTAGCTAACTGAAGTTGAAATATTTGAACTTGTAGATCCTGATATAAAGACTCTAAATCATGGGTGCTGTAAGAGGAACTGGGTTGTGCATTAGAAGCATTGGTATAGAGGAGAGGAGAGATAGAAATAGGAATGGAAGTAGGAATGCTAAAGGGTTGGGTGGAGGTCATGACAACCAAAGAGGAACCTACAAGAGGTAAATAAGAAACATCTCAAGAGTTTTTGGAAACGAGTAAAGCATTGAGAACATGAGGAAGATGTGAAGGATTGGAACACAAAGCTTGACAAAAATTAGTGAACTTGTTTAATTGTTCTTGATCAACATTAGTGTCATCATCGTATGATTTCTCGCTATCAGAGGTTTCAACGTCTTTTAGAGGAACATTATGTGAGTTACCAAAGGGGTTATTAGATTCAACCATTGACCTAGAAGATTTAGGAATAGATGAAGAAAGCTTAATGTACTCAACGGAACCAAAAATACTACTACGAGTGATGGGCATAAAAAGAAAATCCTAGAGAGAAGATGGGATTTGAGAAATGGGGTCAACAAATGATTTAAATTTTTTTTTTTACTAAACCCTATTATAGAGTAACTGATGTAAACTATGATATACAATTGCTTAGTACAATATGATGTAAAAAAATAAGAAAATAAGTATGAAAACCTAAGAAAGAGATATGAAAAGGAATGACTTAGCTGATTTACACTTGATTTGGAAGTTCCCTGGACTGGGAAAACTAATGAACAAGAAGTGAAAAGTGTTGTAAATTTTTAGGATGAACTATGGACTACAAGAATAAAGATGGACATGGGTGCCTGTATGATGGAAAAGTGACAAGCGAGTGTGAGAATCTATAAGTAACTCTTCCTTGCACCCGACCTCCTGAGGTCTTGCCAAGACAGCCAGTGGGGATAGTATATACGTGGGGCACAGACAAACTAGTTAGGCAATCTTATGTCTTCGATGTGCACTAATGGAATCTATGAATCTAAGGGAAAGAGGGACCTCCTAACCTGAACTAGCATGATAGATTGTTTAGAAAGGATGACTGCTCAAAGGATCCAATCAATATCGAGCTCTGGCTTGATCCGATCTATAGGTTGTGGAATACGTGGAAGATAACCTGTGGGTGCTTCATAGATATGTCCCGACACGGTCATGAAAAATGGATGATGGATATACAGTGAATTATATGGGTGATTCTCTTGTCTAGTCTAGAAATCCTTAGCCTAATTAGCTGCTATATCTAGTGAGGATAGTTGTGCGATAATGATTGGTGGAAGTGGAGATGATCTGAACACTAATGTGCGTAAACCAACATCAACGTCTGATTGACCTGTGGGCTTGTTGGGTTGTGGACCTTTGTATCACAACTGTAGGTTTGTGGTTGTCGCGGGCCTCCTATGGTCATGTGCAATATCAATCCCTAATCCCTAATATCCAATAGTCGTATGCCTTTTCGGCCTCTATGTTTAGAACTAAAAGTTGTGTAATCTTCTCAGAGTACCTTACAGGCGTTCTGGAAACTTGAATTCTTAAGCTAGTTTATATGTCAATGAGAATGTCTCCTGTGTCTGGCTATGGGACCAAAGGTTCACAACCAAACATTTGCTCTCTTTCAAGCCCTTCTACAGTCATGTGGATATCTATTTAGGGCAATCTGTAGTTTGGCTGGTTTGACCAAAATGTATGCGCTTTGTTGTCTTCTATGTTTAATCCTCTTAACTGTGGGCTAATTTCTTGTAGCTTTGTTGTTGTTCGGAAGACCTGAATTCTGAGATTTTGGTCTATGTTAGTTATTTCTGCAACAAGATTGGGTTGAGGCACGATTGGCTCGAATACGTATTCTCTGGGCTCTCTAGATCCCATGTAGATCCCATGATTGTCATACAAAAGAAACAATACCAATCTAACTAAAGCAAAGTAAACTAATTATGTAAAGTATATCCACAACATATACCTAAATTCTCTATTTTGTATTTTTGAAAGAATATTTAACAGAATTAAGACAACAACCTTTTTAATAGAATTGAAAGAGCAATTATTTAATATCTAGAAAATAACAACTAAGTTAATAACAAAATCTAAAACAAACAAAATAGCCGAGTATAGCTACCTACCTGTGCAGTTGTGAATATATTCTGAATAACCAAATAACTGATCTAATCTATTTGAAAGACCTCCGATCCTACCTCAGAAATGAGGAATGAATCATAGTTTCTCAGAAACTATCAATCCCCACAACTTCCCTGGTAATATTGAAAGTGAGATTAACTGAAACGAAATGATTCACTACTCTATTTGATATGTTTTAACTAGAAATTTGATAGCTTGAACCTGGATTTTGTAGAACAGTGGCAAATCTGATTGTGTGTGGCTTTGTCTCGTCAGTGTAGTCTCCTCATTCCTTCGTGCTCACGCGAATCTAGAAAAACATGTAATGCTAGCGTCAACAGAAGTAGGTATTGGAACAATGGCAGCTTTGGATGTAAATTGAATATAATGCGAGTAGAAGAGGGATAACACAAGAGAACAAAGCTTGGATTATGCAATTCCTAGTAGGATTTATTGCGAGTCATGCAACAGAAAACATCCAGAACCTGAAACTATCCTTCTTGACGAACAAAAATTGTAACTCTAATGGCTTTAGACTGAAAATGAAAGTATCCTATCTCAATTGATTAAATGGAACAATAATAACACTAGAACAAGAAGATCATGTGGCTTCTAAACAATGAAATAAGACTAACTATGCATTTAACAAATGAAAACTATCGAATTCCTAAGTAAGAACTGGAAGACTAAACTACTAAAATGAGAGGATGAGAGGTAATTTTTGAGGGGCCATTTGCTTGTAATCAAACCAGCTATTTATAGAATTCCCATTCACCCCAAGGTAACTCCAACTAGGACTCTTTTACTATAGACAATGAAGAAACACTATTCCAGGGAACCAAAATCATAAATACAAACAAAAATGGATGAGAAAGCTGGTAAAAGTTGAAAATTTATGCAAGTCACGTTAAAGGAAGCGTGCTGGAAAATGCATGAAGGACCGCCGCCCTGCCTGGGTGGCGGTCATGCGACCGCCACCTAGGTAGGGTGGCGGTTTCGTTACTGAAGACCAAAATGCAAAGGAAAAGACGGGGGAAGAGTAAAACAGAGCATGCAGAGGCTAAGCATGTCATGTGGGATGTTAACGCACACTTGGAGAGCTTTTCCGGAACCTGAACACCTTGTGAGGAGACCTGTATCATCATTGGGGCATGTGTAACATCGTTTCGGTGGTACTGTACCCTTCAATTTTGGGTACATACATATTGCCCCCTCAGAGAAGTGTTTTAGCCATGAAGAGGTGTAAAACGGTGGGTTCGAGTATGGTGGTCCCGAAATGGGAAATTAGAAATTATACCTGACACGTCCGTGTGTCGAAGTGACGCCATCCAAAATTCTCGCTACCTGCAAAATAAAAAGAAGACTCAAGTGCAGATAGATAAAATAAGCGGAAAATAAACACTAAAATAACATTAAGTGAGGACTTACCATTTTTGCGGGGATAAGAACTGACCTCCATAGGCGATCCAAAGCTGCAAAAAGGGGCATCCAAGACGAGTCAAAATGCTATATATATAAAAATGGGCCCATTTTCCTATTCATTTACGCGTGTTGATTTGATTGATTTTGAGCTCTGGGACCCATGGTGATGGTTTTTGATGAGAGCATAGTCGAAATGTTCTTGATGAGATAGTGATCATGCCTCCGTGAGTGGAACATCTACTAACGAGATCCTAGGTTAGTTCTTCTCGATTTACTGTTTTTATACCTAAAATGTAAAAATGATGAAATCTTCGCCATGGGGGGGTAATTTTTGAAATTTTTAGTTTTAAATGTGTCCTGAGGGGGGGACGCCTAATGGGTAGGATCTCATTTTAGTGAAAATGGTCTTTTTTTTAACGTTTTTGAGCATTTTTAGGGCACGTGACCCGTTTGAAAATGCAGGACACAACCGCCGCCCTGAGCAGGGTGGCGGTTATAGGACCGCCACCCTTCAAAGCGGCGGTTATGGAACCACTGCCCTGCTCAGGGCGGTGGTCCTTTACAGAACACTAAAATAACTTTGTTTTGAACTTATTTTTGCATTTTTAATATTCTCATATGTTCTAATGATTTTTCCTAATGTGATTTCAGTACTAACTTTTTTTTGCATGTTTTTGTGTGTTTTGCAGAAGAAGGAAGAGTACATTAGATGGAGCCATGAGAGAGAGTGTGATTGGCTTCTAGTAGTGTTGGATGCACTTTCTCAAGCCAAGCATGATATTCTTCAGAGGGTTGACATATTATGTATATCATGGGTTCCTCATGTCACACCTTCTAGTCACATACTGTGTTACCTGCTTTCATATTGGGATGCTGATTAGAACACTTTCCGATTTCCAGGAGTCAGGGGTGAGTGGACCATCACCCTAGAGGATGTCTACCATATTTTGGGAGTCCTGATCATTGGGAGATGACTTACACTTGAGACAACGGGGTCACAGGATCAGATAGCTCAGTGGGCTACATATATGGGAGACATAGTTATGTCCACTAGTTCGAAGAAGGGGATGAGGGTCCGTTCCATTCCTAGCTTGCCTATCCCCTTGATTCGTTAGGCCATTATGGGGATCCTTGCCTCGAGATTGATCGAGGACAAGGGAGGGGACACCTTACTCTATTGCTGGTCCCCTATTATTGCACAAATTGAGGCACATGGCCGGATTTATGCCTGGGGAGCCGATATACTTGGGACCACCTACCATGACCTATACAGGGTGGTTTGCTTACAGGGAAAGTCCTTGAGTCATCTGACCCTGGTTATGAGCTAGGTCTATGAGCACATCATACCCTATGGGAGAGGCATAGAGGCTTCGGATCCCGGAGCCGTGAGGGCAGCCAAATGGATAGAGATGTCGGTGCTTAGAACACCCCATTGGCCAGTTACCTCCTTGACCACTAATGATATGGAGGCCACACCTTATCAGGCCATGACAGGGTTGTGGGGTGAGGAGACCCTCACTTTGATTTCCTGCTCTACTACAGGGCAGCTTGTGGACAAGATGGGGAAGGTAGAGACACACCCTTTTGATCGAGTGCCTCAACAGTTTGGCCTTGCCTACATTGGTATGCTTCCCCCAGTGGTGCCAGTGTTCAGATCAGTTTGGGAGGCTAGGGGAGGTCCTAGAGGCTAGGGTTGGACTGTTGTTACTCCTGGTGTCCCTATTGTAGCTAGGTGGGTGGTACGTACCTGAGAGAGAGTCGATGCTCCTCATGCACCTTTACTTCAGATCACCGCCGATCCTGCCCATAGTGATGATGACCCTATCGATATAGACTCCGAGTTTGAGGAGTTTACAGGGGGAGAGACGGAGGAGGAGACCGAGGACATGAAGGTCAGTGAGTCAGGCAGAGAGGAGGATAATGATCTCGAGTGGCATGACACTCAAGAGATCCTACAGGCCAAGAGGGCAAAGCAGAGCACGGAGAGGGTGAATCTAGTCTCAGAGGAGTTTCCCTCTTAGGACCTAGGCGGGGAGGATGAGTCTGTAGTAGGACGCTATGTTGCCTTGGACACAGGAGGAGGACATCAGTTAGTGGTGGCATCTGTGGTAGGCACTGATCCTAGGGATCCCTCTTAGAGGCCCAGATATCCGAGTGAGTTATCACTCTTCTTTTAATATTTGTTCTTAGCTAGGATTGCCTTAGTTGCTATCTCTCCTTTTGTTCATTTTTGTTTTTATCTTTTGATTATTTCTAACTTGTCTTCTCATTTTCTTGCAGAGACTGCTGATGAGTGGTGAGACTTGATTCGCCAGGTATGTATTGATACCCTGATGCTCCCCATAGAGAAGACTCGCGCTGAGTTGTCGGTGGATGCGGGGGAGCCTTCAGTAGCTGGTAGGCATAGTGATGTCTTTACCCCTTTCTGGCATTTGGCCAAGATGGTGACTTCCCTCGATACCGAGTTAGCTGGGTATATTACCACAGAGCACTTGATGAGGATCTTCTCTCATAGCGAGGCCACAGTCACTATTTGGGACCATGAGCCTTCAGTGCATTCAGAGCGCCGGCGTAGCCGGAGTCCTAGACATGGTCGTGCACCTTTGGAGGGATCTCATAGGGGTTGAGAGGCCACTTGGATCCTTTTGCAGTGACTTTTGTTAGATTGTTTATATGATTATTTTTTATTTTCTGGGCTCATTGAGCATTTTGACCATGCCTAGTGTATGATGGCATTGTACATAAAACTTGATTATATATATATGCACTTCTTTTTGGATTAGATACCCGGTGTCTAGGATTTCATGATTTATTTCCACATGTATATTAGATGCTTATTAGAATTCTTGTTTTTATATGCTCTTCAGAATGTATGCAATGGAGAACAAATGATACAAATGCTTTCTTCCTTTTGTATTTCATGATGCTGATGTATGATAATGTAGACACAATGTGATCTTGAACTTTAGTTTCTATAAGCAATTTTCCGGTACTTCATATTTGTTTTGCCAAAATGTGATGATAAATTGATATGATGAGCAGATGAACTTGTCCCACTCCTAACTCCATGTAACTTGTAAGATGCAAGGGCTCACCACCAAGAGCTAGAAAGGGCACAAGCTGTGAGGAGTGTTGAAATGATAATGATGGGAGATAGACAAAGAGTTGGTGGAACCAAATTAAGATGTTACAACCTACCCTTCTCAAGTGACTCCATAGTTTAGAATCTGAATTACTTTGTAGTTTATCTAGACTTAGATCCGTAGATGGCCACTTGGTTGACAAAATCTAGTTTTCAAGGTTTTAGACTCTCTTGGAATTTTGGACATCTGATTCATTTGTTTTTGACTCAATATTTCAAAGGTTTATTTGAACTATTTGCTTATGAACTTCAACGTTAATGTTAAGAGGACCCCCTACACCTTGCCCCATGCTACTAGTAAGAAGCATGGGCTTATCACCATGGACCAGGTATAGGAGAGTAAGGGAATTCCCATCCTTTCCCAACCCTACGTCACTAGTAAGAGACACAAGTTCATCACCGAAGGTTGGTAGGGCAAGGAAATGTGTAAAAGTAAAATTTTCTGTTTGATCTACATTTGACTTATTTATTTGAGCAAAATGTTAGTATGTTCTTATTTCCAAAGAGATCTATATACGGGATAGGTGTGACACCATGAAGCTTCTAGAATAGACCATAGGCAAGACACCTATCCTAAGAAGAAACAAAAGTGGGAACAAGCATGCAAGCCTTGGTATGGCTATCGTTAAGACTTTGTCATATCTAGTTTTAATTGATGACATGATTTTGAAACAGTTGATGATGTTATGAAAATGAAGAAGTATGGTTTGAATGCTTCTACCAATATCATCATAAGTTTGTAATGAATTGCTTAAGAATAAGTCCCTTGATCACCATATTTTACAAAATAAGTGAACAAAATGAACCTATCTAAATGAAGATGCAATGTAGATATAATTATACAAATAGTGCCGACGCTTCATGCATAAAACCATTTAAGGTGTAAGGAATTGATAGTTTCACCAAATTCCTCACCTTCTAGTGTGTACAAGAGATACGCACCATTTCCGTAGTCTTTCATGACTCGGTATGGACCCAACCATTTGGGCCGGAATTTCCTTCCTTCACCGGTCTTCTTATCGATCTGGATGTCTAGTCTTAAAACAAGATATCTTTCATATATTTCTCATTCATAGACCTTTTTGTTATGTTTCCGGCACATCCGGTCAGCATAGACTTTATGCTACTGTTCAGTGTTTAACCTAGCCTCATCTAGGATTTCTAGTTGGGAGAGGCATGCCTCTCTATAAGCTTCCTCATCCAGAATCCCTTGTAGTGAGATGTGGAGACTGGGTATTTCAACCTCAAGTGGGAGAACTGCTTCTGCTTCGAATACCAATGAGAAAGGAGTTGCTCCTATTGGTGTTCTTATTGAGGTTCGGTGGGCCCACAAGGCTGGATATAACTTTAAATGCCAATCTCATTTGTTTTCTTTTACCATTTTGAGTAGAATAGCTTTCAATGTCTTGTTTGTTGCTTCAGCCAGCCCGTTGGCTTGAGAGTAATACAGGGAGGCTGTATGATGGTTTATTTTAAATTTATTGCATAGCTAACGGATCTCATCATTTTCAAAGGATGCACCATTGTCTGAGATAATGATTTGTGGGACACCGTACCTACAAATGATCTGGTTCAAAATGAATTTGGTGATCACAACACCTGGTACAGTGGTAAGAGGCATAGCCTCTACCCATTTGGTAAAATATTCGGTGGTTGTGATTATGAAGTTATGGCCATCTGTTGATGAGGGAGAGAACTTCCCTATCAAATCTAGGCCCCATGTGGAAAAGGTCCATGGAGTCACAATTGGTTGTAGAGCTTGTGCCGACATGTGAATCTCGTGGGAAAATTCTTGGCATTTATGGCATCTGCTTACAAACTCTACTGCATCGTGTTTGAGAGTGGGCCAAAAATAGCCCATTCGATGTATTTTGCAAGTGGTGGCATGACCACCAAAATGGCCTCCACATATTCCACTATGAGATTCGTAGAGAATCTTCTTGGATTATTCTATGTCAACACACCTCAGAAGCATTCCATCAAAAGCCTTACGATAGAGCACTTGTTCTATAATAACATATTTAGCTACGATAATGTGTAATTGCCTTCTTTGTTTTGGTGTAGCACCCTCTGGATACGTATGGTTCATGATAAAATTGATAATATCAGTATACCAAGGAAATTCAGAGATGGGAGGTTTGGTTTCGATGTAATATATGCATTCATATGGGAAAATCTAGATCTACTAGATCGCCTTCGTCTAACGGGTTTTTGGCTAACCAATCTGCAATGATTTGTCCCTTAACAGACTTCTAGTTTACAAAAGTTAATTCGAATTCACCCATTAAGGTTATAAAGCGTCCAACCTTTTTAGACAAAGACCCTTGCGTGAGGAAAGTTCGTAAATGGTCTATTTTTACAATGACCCATGTTTCTTGAATTAGCATGTAATTCCTTAAGTGTTTGGTTGCAAAGACTATGGTAAGGCATTCTTGTTCTTCATGCGTATAACATGTTTCATAATCGAGCAACATTCGGCTAAAAAAATAGATTACACGTTCTTGTTTATCGTCATCTTCTTGAGTCAACATCCAGGCTAGTGAGACATCCGTAGCCTGTGAATATAAGATCAAATGATGATCTGGTCTAGGCAGAATTAACGTAGGAGGAGACAGTAAGAAGCATTTAACTGCTTTAAAGGCCTCATGGCATTCCTTTTTCCAAATAATGCTGCAATCCTTTTTCAACAAATTATTGATTGGATGTACAACAAAACTCAAGTCCAGAATGAATCTCTGAATTACAACGAGATTTCCAAGAAACGATCTAATGCCAGAGTCGTCTGATGGTGGGATCATCTCAAGAACAACCTAGATTTTGGCTGGGTCTACATCAATCCCTCATGATGATATAATGTAACCTAGGAGTTTCCCTCCTGTCACACCAAACACACATTTTTCTGGGTTTAGTGTGACTCCATATTCGATCAAACATGAAAGAATGATGTGGAGCACTTTCGGGTGATCACAACGCTTCTTGGCCTTGGCCAACAAGTCGTCTATGTAGGATTCCATGATTTTATGAATAAGACTATGAAATATGTATGTCATTGCCTGCTTGTATGTGGCGCCAACTTTCTTGAGACCGAATGACATAACAACGTAGCAATAAGTTCCCCAAGGAGTTATAAACATGGTTTTGGGTTGGTCTTGTTTAGATATTCTGATTTGATTGTATCTTGAGAACCCAAATCAAGCCGTTGTGTTAATGATGATGTCAATGGATGGTAACGAGAAGTCATCCTTGGGGCACGCCTTGTTAATGTTTTGGAAATCTATGCAGATGTGTATCTTCCCATTCTTTTTGAGAATGGGGACAATGTTAGATACCCACTGAGAATAGTCAACTGATTTGATGAACCCTACTTGGAGAAGCTTCATTACTTTTTCATTTACCATGAGAGCTACCTTGGGTTTCATTGGTCTTGATTTTTGTTTAATTGGCTTTACATCTGATTTGGTGACGAGGTTATGTACCACGATGTGCAGTGCAATTCCTGTCATTTCTTTATAATTAAATGCAAAAGCCTTTTGATGTTCTTTGAGGATTCGAGTGTGTACTTCTATTTCTTCTGGAGTTAATGAAGATCCTAGTTTCAAGATATTTTGTTTTTCCTCTGTTACGATGTTTATGTCAATCGTTTCTTCGATTAAAGAAGCGTTACCTTCTTCAAAATCAGGCGGGGCTAGAGGTAGTTACAGATCTTCTCCATTCTCTACCGCGTATATGTCGAGTTCCTTTTGTGGGGGAAGCTCTACCATGGTATTTCTAAAGTAAGAAGATGAATGTGGGATTAAGGACAAATATACCATGTGGTGGGTGAGATGTAACTCTGCATAGGTGTTTAGGTAATCAAGAGTGGTTGTATCATTTTCAACGTGACCTAAGATAGTAGATGTGTTCTCAACTATGTGCGTTAGAAGAGGGTTTGTTGACATTTTATTTACTAATGGTTCAGTACGAAGGGATACCATGAAATGGGTGTCCTCCAACTCACTGTTTGGGGTGAAACGTGAAGCTGAGGTTGCTATCGAATCTGTGAGAAGGTTTTGTTCTTGCAGGATTGCTTCAATTGATATGAAATTGAATCCTTTGTTAAAATCTAATACTACTGTTTTGTAGAGCTGTAAATGTTCAGCTCTAGTCTCATACACCTCAGAGACTTGGTTTTCTACTAACTAAGAGTCTCCTAACACCTTGATGTCATTATCACCGAGCCTTTTAGATATGATGAGACCAAGGAGGAGGGCTTTGTACTTAGTGCCATTGTTTGTACATTCGAAATTTAATTTAAAGGTGAATGGAAGAATATTTCCCTTGGGAGAAGTAAAAATCACACCTGCCCCAGCCCTATAATGACATCTAGCTCCATCAAAGTGGAGAGTCCAATGCTTATTTGGGAAGATGAATGTTTGGACTGTCATCACCAATCCGGCACTATGATAAGACGGAATGATGAAAAATCTGAAATATCAAAGTAAATTATAATATTAACATGAAATTGTTACAATCTCACCCATGAGGTACTTCAAGTGTTATTGACTTCACTTGACTTTCACCAAGACTATGGGAGAAACTTTACAATTACACCTCTTAATGACTTCTTCAACACACCTTTAAACTGATGGCTTCCTTCGCACACTTCCTACAATATTTCTCACTACTTCCTTCTATGCTAAATGAGGGGGGTGGCCTCTCTATTTATAGAACTTCCAGGCTTATCCATCTTATCTCTAAGATAGGATAAGTAATCCGCTATGACGAATCATATTCCATACCTTAACTCTTATTTGTACATGTAAGCTTATCTTTTAAGATAAGATAAACCTTATCATTTTACATGGGTTCCACATTTTTAGACTTTTTACAAATAAAATACACAAAATATTTATGACCTCACTCCTTGTCCTTATTACCAATATAATATTTCTAATTCCTAATCATGTAGACCCTACTTCTCTAATTACCTAAACTTTGACATTTTAACATTACCGGACCACTTACGACAAATATTTACTTTTTTACAACATTCCTATTATACTTTGACTGTTACCGTACTCCACATTATTGGCGGCACCATACTGATGGCGCCGTTATCTTCTATCAAATGCTACTACTAATTATACTTAACGAAATCCTATTCCTAATACATACATTAATGAAATAGAAATTACGGAGGAAAAATTTAGTGTCGACATCTTCCCCCTTCCTAGCTTCTACTCCGTCCTCAGAGTAGACTATTCTGGTGCTTGGAAAATCTTCAACTTGTCGTGGTTGACCCATTTCGTAATGGGAGTGCCATCCAATTCCTCCAGTCGGTACGTACCATTTTCATGCACAACTGCTATTTTGTAGGGCCCCAACCGTTTTGGAAGAAATTTTCTCTGTCTTCTTTTTTTGTATCCGGAATCATATACTAGAACCAAGTCATTCACATGAAATGGAGACCACTGGATCTTTTGATCAAAGTATTCCTTCTGCTTCATTTTCTTCTTATGGCTTGTATCCTTTGCTATTTCTCTCATTTCCTCCAGCAAATGAAGATGTACCAACCTTTCTTTTACTGAATCACTTTCATCCATCCTTTCATTTTTCATAACTCTCACAGTGGGAATATCAAACTCAATAGGAAGAACTGGATCAATGCCATAGGCCAACTAAAATGGGGAGTATCCTGTTGCTGACTTTGATGTTGCCCTATATGCCCACAATGCTGCATGAATCCTTTTATCCCATTTATGTACATGCAAGGCTGCATCTTTTGCTAGAATTTGGCATGACACAAAATTTGTTTGTTCCACCTGTCCATTTGTGCTTGGCTTGTATGTTGTTGCCTTCCTGTGCTTAATAGAAAAATTATTGACTAGGGCTTTTACCACCTCATTAATGAAGTGGCTTCCTTGATCTGTTACAATTTCTAATGGGCAACCAAATCTGGTGACAATGCGTTCATACATGAACCTTGCCACTTCATCCATGGAAGCTGTTTTCAATGGCCTAGCTTCAACCCACTTGGTTAAGTAATCTGTGGCAACTACAATATACTTATTTTGGCGTGATGTAGTTGGAAGTGGACCTACAATGTCTATTCCCCACTTTTCAAAGGGACCAAGGGGAAGAATAGGACATAATGGAGCTGATGAAGTCTTACGGTTACCATGTGTTTGACAAATATCACATGTCTTACAATAATTATAACAATCTTTAAAAAGAGTGGGCCAGTGATAACCTGCATCCAAGATCCTTCTTGCTATAAGTTGTCCAGAGAAGTGCCCTCCACATGTACCATTGTGGAATTCTTCTAGCAGTTCCTTCCCTTGATCACGTCCAACTGCCCTCTTGTACTGTCCATCAGGTCCTATTCGAAATAATACTCCATACAGAATAGAATATGGACGACTAGCTTGAGTAATCTTTCTCTTAGTCTTTGCATTGGCACCATTAGGAAACTTGAATTCATTCAGATAATTCCAAATATCTATGTATTCACTAGGGATTGTGTCAAGGGATAACAATGCTGCATCGGGGAAATCATCATCATCACAAGATGATCCTAAACCATCATAGGCTCGAGAGAGTGCATCTGCATTGACATGCTTCTTTCCTGGCCTATCTATAATATCAAATTCAAATTCTTGTAGCAAAATTATCCATCTTGCTATCCTCCCTGATGGGTTAGGCTTATTTACAATATATTTTAGAGCCTGATGGTCTGTTACAACTAGAAATTTTTGCCCTAGCAAGTAATTTCTAAACTTATTTACAGCAAAAATGATAGCCAGAGCCTCTTTTTCAGTTACAGTATAATTTACCTCAGCACTACTCATTTGTCTGCTCCCAAAGTAAATTGGATGTTCATTCCCATTTTCATCCTTTTGGCTTAAAGTACTTCCTAGTGCTGCATCTGAGGCATCAGTGTACACAATGAATGGCTTGCTCCAATCTAGATTCTTCAAAACAGGTGAAGACACCAGGGCTTCCTTCAGTTGTCCAAAAGCTTCATGCGCCTTATTTCCTGGTTCATAAGTAACATCCTTCTTCAAGAACTGGGTTAGTGGCTGTGCAATCTTTGAGAAATTCTTGATGAACCTTCTATAGTAACCCACATGGCCTAAAAATGATCTCAACTTACTTCTATTCATAGGAAATGGTAAATCTTTGATTTTTGAAACTTTATCAGGATCAGTACCAATACCATCTCTGGATACAACATGCCCTAACAAAACACCTTTAGAACATCCAAAGACACACTTTATAGGGTTTAGTGAGGCTTGTGCTTCATCTAACCTTTGAAATGCTGTCTCCATTTGGTGCAGGTGGTCCAACTTGCTCCCATAGATGCAAAAATCATCCAGAAATACTCTGATGAAGGTCCCAATGTAGGGTTCGAACACCCTATTCATCAAACGCTGGAATGTTGCTGGAGCATTACACAACCCAAAAGGCATAACTCTATAAGCAAACGTTCCCCAAGGAGTGGTGAACGTGGTCTTTAGCTGATCTTTCTCTGCTATATGAACTTGGTTGTAGCCACTATATCCATCAGCAAAACTATAGCACTCCTGGCCAGCTACTTCGTCCAAGATCTGATCTGAAAATGGAAGAGGGTAATGATCCTTCTTTGTTGCCTTATTGAGCTTCCTGTAATCAACACAAATGCATACCTTCCCATTCTTTTTTATTGAGATCACAATGGGAGAAACCCATTCTGAATTCTCCACAACAAATATGAATCCTGCATCAAGCAACTTATCTATTTCTTCTTTTACAGTCTTGGAAAAATTAGGATTCATTCTATATGGCATTTGCTTTATGGGCTTAGCACCATCTACCAGCTCAATAGAATGTTCTACCCAACTTACTTGAAGGAGTTCCTTGTAATCAAAAGTGAATAGGTGTATGTACCTTTGAAAGAGCTGGAGGTAGGATTCCTTCTCACTCTCCATCACAACATCACCAATCTTTATTTGTTGGAGACGATCATCAACTTCTTCTTCAGATAATTTTATGGGGTCATGAGTTGGTGTGACTGGAAGGATATCCATGACTGAAACATCCACCTCGCTTTCTTCATCTTCAGTGTCCACTTCACTGGTACTAGAGTAATCAGAGGATGTCCAATCATCAGTTTCATCACTTGAATCACAGGTTCTGCTTTATGATGTCGAGGGATCACGTTTATCTTCACCCTCTCTCTACCATGTCCAAGTGTCATGAAACCTTCATTCCAGTAGTTTCTTGCATGAACTCTCCTTAGCCATGGTCTTCCCAGCAGCATTGGGTACACAACAGTACCATTTTTCATCACCTGAAAGTCTACCACACATACAACACCCATAACAGATATTGCCACATTTGAAACTACACCTTCTGGTTTAGTTTTTCCCTTATTTAATGACCTTAACATAAGTGTTGAAGGGCGATCAATTTTTAAACCCAACATATTCATTACAGACTCGGTCATTACATTAACTGCAGCACCTCCATCAACTAAGACATCATGAATTGAAATACCATTACATAATACCTCAGCTTGTGGAGCATAGGGATCCGCCTCTGCCTCCAAAACAGGGACCTCAACCTCCTTCCTTCGTCGAGCATTGAGTCCACTTCGCAACTCCCGCCTCTTCTTAGAAGACATAGCCAAGAGTTGACCATATGTAATATTTGCAAGCCTTTTGGACAGATCTTCCAAGATGGAGTATGGTCCTTGCCCCTGTGAAATCAGAAAATCCTGCACACCCAACTTTCTTCTCCTATGTTTCTTACTAGTTTCTTCTTTCATCTTCTTAGGATCATTTCCATCTTGATTATCTTTTTCTTTCTTTCTTTTTGTTATAAACACATCTACTTCATTATTTCTGCTCTTATCTACTACATCAAAAGAATTCACAGGTGCTTTTCCTTTATCATTATCTCCTTTACCAGATGTAGAAGCTCTATCTGGACAATTATACTTATAATGACCCTTTTTATAACAACCATAACATACAACTTCAGAAATATTTCTTTTTGGACCTCTATCTCCTCCCTGAGAACTAAATTCTTTTCCTTGAAGAAGATTAATAGTTAACTGACCCATCTTTTTGAGTAGATCTTCATACTTAGTAGATGTACTAGGAGAAATATTTGTGCTCACCGTGAGTGGTTGTGGATTCTGGACCAAAGGCACTGGTGTAGGCTCTACTTTAGCCACAATTTCTTTGGGCTCCTCTTCCATGCTTTCTTCTTGCCTTCTTGCAATCTCCTTTGCTTGTTCAATGGTAGCTGGGCAGTCATACTTCACTCGTTGTCTGATCTCTGGCTTCATCCCAAGAATGAAGTGCTTACAGAGGAGATTATCCACGCCATTCATCAACCCATCCGCTAATCCTTCCTTCTGGATCTGGGCATCGAGCTTCCTCCTTAGCTCTAGAACACGAGTATGATAATCCCTTATCTTATCCTTCTCTCCTTGGGATTTCTTTGTGATCTCGATCATGAGATCTGCATATTTCTGTTGTTCACCAAATTCTTCAAGAAAAATTTCAGTTAATAAATCCCATGAATTTTTCACATTATCACCTAGTGTTTCAAACCACCTAAGTGCTGAACCATCCAAAAAGGTAGGAAAAAATTCAGTCCATTGTTCCCTTCTTATAAGGCCATTACAAATACAAGATCATTTAAACTCTTGAATGAAAGAAGAAGCATCTTCATTAGATTGAGCTGAAAAAACAGGAATCTTTCCCATTTTCAAAAGTAACCACCGTGAAATACCAACCCACAAGTACAATTAACAAGACTTATGTGCACAAATAATTGGAATCACTATACTAGAAAGTGACTTTACACCTTTCTACAGTAAAATAGAAATGACCACGGTAAACTATGGTAAAACTTGACTTACTGCGGTAAAAACTGACTTTACTGTGGTAAACACTATTCATGGTAAAAAGTGAAGTTACTGTGGTAAATACTATTCACGGTAAAAAGTGACTTTACTGTGATAAATACTATTCACAGCAAAAATGACTTTATCATGGTAACTACTATTCACGGTAAAAATGACTTTACCATGGTAACTACTATGCACAGTAAAAACAAGGTTACCCTCCAATTGATTTTTGACTAAGTGGGAATATCTCTCCAGAAAATCCACCAACGAGGAATGGTCCCGGCAACGGAACCAAAATGTCATCACCAATCTGGTACTATGATAATTCTTCACCGGGAACTCCTCGTGCTATGATTATTTACTAATGCACACCTTTAGTTTGGTGGATGTAATTTGGAAACAAAACAACAACATAACACAAGAATACCATCGACTATGATGAATGATGACAAATCTGAAATATCAAAGTAAATTATAATATTAACATGAAATTGTTACAATCTCACCCATGAGGTACTTCAAGTGTTATTGACTTCACTTGACTTTCACCAAGACTATGGGAGAAACTTTACAATTACACCTCTTAATGGCTTCTTCAACACACCTTTAAACTGATGGCTTCCTTTGCACACTTCCTACAATATTTCTCACTACTTCCTTCTATGCTAAATGAGGGGGGTGGCCTCTCTATTTATAGAACTTCCAGGCTTATCCATCTTATCTCTAAGATAGGATAAGAAATCCACTCTGACGAATCATATTCCATACCTTAACTCTTATCTGTACATGTAAGCTTATCTTTTAAGATAAGATAAACCTTATCATTTTACATGGGTTCCACATTTTTAGACTTTTTACAAATAAAATACACAAAATATTTATGACCTCACTCCTTGTCCTTATTACCAATATAATATTTCTAATTCCTAATCATGTAGACCCTACTTCTCTAATTACCCAAACTTTGACATTTTAACATTACCGGACCACTTACGACAAATATTTACTTTTTACAACATTCCTATTGTACTTTGACTGTTACCGTACTCCACATTATTGGCGGCACCGTACTGACGGTGCCGTTATCTTCTATCAGACGCTACTACTAATTATACTTAACGACATCCTATTCCTAATACATACATTAATGAAATAGAAATTATGGAGGAAAATTTTAGTGTCGACAGGACGTTCATTATGTCTATTTCTTTTGCTTTGGTTACTTCTACCATGCAAAGTTCCTCTGCTGGAAGGGAACCAACTGCTAGGGTACATCCCATACCTGTGGAATCAAATGGTAGGAAAATTGGTAGATCTTGTTCTAGCAACTCAAAAATTTTTGCAGCTTACTATTTCTACAATGTTGGCTTCATCCCTGAGGGTTGGGATGCTCTTGACTAGGTTCGTAATCTCTAGTTCTGTTGTAGGTATTAATTTTTCTTTTGGTTTTGAGTTGGTTGGTTTGTCAAGTTGGTTTGTTGGGAGTTCAAACTTAGAGTGAACGCCTGGCCTTTTCTTCCGGTCTGCTAGGTGTATATCGAATGGTTTCGGATCACCTTTTGCTACGAATATCTTTCCTAAGTGCAAGAATCTTATTTCCTAAAATAACGTAGAAGGGATTGCCTTCATTCGGTGTATCCATGGTAAGCCGAGGATCATATTATAGTTGGTTTCCCGATCTATAATATAAAACTTAGTGAGGATTTTTTTGGGTCCTAAGGTGACTGGTATTATTATAGTTTCAATCAAAGTTACTTTAAGGCTATTATAGCCTCTTAGTGTATTCTGAGTCATGGAGAAATTTGTCTCTCCATAGCCTAGCTTTTGAAGGAAAGAGAAGGGGACTATGTTAACTACTGCCCCATTGTCAACCATTGCATGTTTAATGTAATTGTTATAAACCCACACTTGTAAATGTAAGGCTGGATCACCTCTACGTGTAATCTCAACATCTACTGGCATTTTGTTTATGTCAAATATAAACTCGGTATCCCTATCCGGCTGCCCCAGAGGGTGGATATCAAAGTCTATATGGTTTACCTGTGTTTCGGGAGGAGTGATGTTAAATAAGTGACCTAAACCTAATGCTTCTAGAAGAGCAGCCCTATGGGCAGGAGAGTTCTTCAGCAAGTCTAAAAAGGAGATGTGAGAAAAGGTCTTTGTTAAGTCATTAATTAAATCATAGGCACCTACGGGTTTTACTAGTGTTTGTTGAATGTTATCTAGCTTTAGTGGGTAACTTGGATTTGGCTAAGAGGAATACTCTCATGCCCTTGTTATGGCTTCCACATGTAGCTTAGTGTCTAATTCCACTAAACCGACTATCGTGGTTAGTGGTTGACTTCCTAATTGTGGTGCGACATGTGGATTTAGTGAAGTCGAGGCTTTATGATCATTGTTTCCTATCATTACACTCTTCTTTGTCCCATTTGGATTTAATTTGTTGATATTATGATTTGGGAGTAGATCATTAAAGATCTTGAGGGGAATGTTTTGAGGGGAGACTGCCCCTGTGAAAGTACTTGACACCGGTGATGCAGGATTAGCTAAGAACATATCTATGAAAAGTTGTCTTTGTTCCTCTAGCAAACGTTGCATGAATTTATTGTAGTCATGGCAAGTCTTAGTGTCATGGCCTCAAATTTTGTGGAAACCACAATATGAGTTGGGATTATAATTCCTAGGTTGTTGGTTTGACACGTGTTGTGGTCCAAAACTCTGATTAAACTGTTGACTATTAAGATTAAAGTTTTACGTTTGTTGCCGTTGGTTTTCATATCCAGTTGAGTTCTGACTTGGACCCTGCATCTAGATCTTCCGTTGTTGTTGTTGTTGTTGTGGATGATTAAAATCCACCATGTTGATTGTTGGGGTAAAATTGTTGTTTCGTTGATTGTTAACCAGTGAGTTGAGGCATTTAGAATACTATGTTTTTTTTGATTGGTCAGTTACTCCATCTGTTGTGATTCTAGGACATGATTGCAGAGGTAGAGGGATTTTAGGCTCAATTCATTGGAATTCTGTCGTAGGAGAGATAAGGGTGATATAATTTTGGTTGAGGATGATTAGAGACTCACGAGATGGATCGATGGAGATGGGGTTGTGTTGGATAGTGCTAATGCGAGCTTGATCAATTCAGAGGAGTGCTCTCAAGCACTTCATCATAAGTTCCTCGTGGAGAATTATATGCCACATTCTTCCTAGTACCATGATGTGCTAAGAGAATTTAGGATTACATGAGTTAGCTACATTTGGTCAATGAGTTGAGCGCTTACTCATTGATAATAGAGGACTATACACCATCAACAGTATTGAAATGAGCAATAAATTGGTTGAGACGCAAGGATTGACATGACAGAGGATTTTGATTCCTGTTCTCAATGGGGTTGTAGCCAATGTCAGAGTGCTTTGAGGTGCACACTGAAATGAGTTGTTCCCTAAGTGAGCATCACGATGGGTAGGCTATACAGGTATACAAATGATAATCCGCATTGTTGGTATGGGAGTGACCAACTACAGTGTTTTGGAGTGCAGTGGTGTCAACAACTCCATCCTTGGTGAGCAGTTCTCGACTAACTTTCAGACGATAGAGCCTTAATATGTGCATTCAAGTCTCCCTCCCCTTTGGACTTGTGAATTTTGAGGGAGAGTATCTTGCAGGAGCACTGATGCTTCATATAGTGAAGTCTAAGTGGCTCAAGCAAGCATGGGAATCTGACATAGGTAACTCTTGCCTCGCACCTCGACCATCCTGATGGTCGTGCCGACTACAGCCAGTGGAGGTGGAATGGGTTGATGATATGGCGGGGCATATGCATTTGCAAGGACTAGTTAGGAAATCCTTATGTCTTCGAGTACGCACTAATGGAATCTGGAATCTAAGAGTAACAGAAGGCCCTGTCCTAACCTGGAACTAGCATGTTTAAATATGGAGGAACATTGTTCGGAAATGGATTATTTTGTACTCGACTGGGCTCTAATCATGTTATCGAGCTCTGAGCGACATTAGAGAACGTAGTTCTAGTTAGCGTTTGTTGTGGATACGTAAGGAAGCATGCCCAACCTGTGGGTGCTTCATAAATATTCCCCGACAAGGTCATGAAAAATGGATGATGGATGTATGGTGGATTAACCTATGGGCAATTCTCTGACTTCTAGTCCAGAAATCCTTAGCTTGATTAGCTATTATGTCTAGTGAGGATAGTTTGTGTGATAGATGTATTTTTCCTTGGTGGAAGTGGAGAGGATCTAAATATGGTAATGTGCATAAATTAGCATCAACGTCTGATTGACCAAGTGGGCCCATTGGGTTGTGGGACCTGTGGATCAAAACCGTAGGTTCATGGTCGTTGCGGGCCTCCTATGGTAATGTGCAGAATCAATCCCTAGTCCCTAATATCCAGTAGTCGTATGCATTTTCGACCTCTATGTTTTATCCTCTTAACTTTGAGCTAATTTCTTGTAGGTCTGTTGTTGTTTGGAAGACCTGAATTCTGAGATTTTGGTCTATGTCAGTTATTTGCTACAATAGTATTGGGTTGAGGCACGATTGGCTTGAATACATATTCTCTGGGATCCCTAGGTCCCGTGATTGTCATACAAGGTCAAACAATATAAATCTAACTAAAGCAAAGTAAACTAATTATGCAAAGTATATCCACAACATGTATAAATTCCCTATTTTTGTATTCTTGACAGAATATTTAACATGATTAAGATAACTTTTTAATATATCTAGAAAACGATAACTAACCTAATAACAGAATTAAAAACAAACGAGGTAGCCGAGTATAGCTACTTGTTTGTGCAATTGTGAATCTATTCTGAATAACTAAATAACTGATCTAATTTAATTGAAAGTTTTTTTTATCCTACCTCAGAAGTGAGTAACTGAATCATAGTTTCTCAGAAACTATTGATCCCCACAGCTTCCTCGGCAATATTGAAAATGAATGTAACCGAAATGAAGTAATTCACTACTCTATTTGGTATATTTTAACTAGAACTTTGAAAGCTTGAACCTAGATTTTGCAGAACAGTGGCAAATCCAGTAGTGTGTGGCTTTGTCCCCTCAGTGTGGTCTCCTCATTCCTTCGTGCTCACGTGAATCTAGAAAAGCATGTAATGCTAGCATCAACAGGAGTAGGTATTGGAACAATGGTAGCTTTAGATGTAGACTGAATACAATGTGAGTAGGAGAGGGATAGCGTAAGTGAACAGAGTTTGGCTTATGCAATTCCTAGCGGGATTTATTGTGAGCCATACAACACAAAACATCCAGAACCTGAAACAATCCTTCTTGACGAATAAAACCTACAACTCTAATGGCTTCAGACTGAAAATGAAACTATCATACCTTATTTGATTGTATGAAACAATAATAACACTAGAACAAGAAGATTATGTGGCTTCTAAACAGTAAAAGAAGACTAACTATGCATGCAACAAATGAAAATTATTAAATTCCTAAGCAAGAACTGAAAGAATAAACTATTGAAATGAGAGGATGAGGGGCAGTTTTGAGGGGCCATTTGTTTGTAATCAAACCAGCTATTTATAGAATTCCCATTCACCCAAAGGTAACTCCAACTAGGAATCTTTTATTATAAACAATGAAGAAACACTATTCCAGGGAACCAAAATCATAAATACAAGCAAAAACAGATGAGAAAGCTGGTAAAATTTGAAAAATTACGCAAGTCGTGATCAGAAAAGTGCACTGGAAAACGCGTGAAGGACTACCGCCCTGAGCAGGGGGCGGTTACAGGACCACCGCCCTGCCTAGTTAGTGGTCACAAGACCGCCGCCCAAGCAAGGCGGCATTTTCGTCACTAAAGACAAAATGCAAAGGAAAAGGGGGGGGAAAGAGTAAAAAAAAGCACGCAGAGGCTAAGCGGAGCATGTGGGATGTTAATTCACACTTGGAGAGCTTTTCTAGAACCTAAACACCTTGTTAGGAGACCTGTATCATCATTGGGGAATGTGTAACATTGTTCCGGTGGTACTGTACCCTACAATTTTGGGTACGTACAGTGCCCATGGAAGGATAGGGGTGCCTGGGAATTGGAAACCTCTTCTAGGTGTTGGTGACTGCAAAAATGGTTGAAACCTAATCTTTACTATGTCAAAAATATGAACCCTGTTGATCACCTGTGTGTCACTCTTTGATCACCAAGGATGCTTGTAACCTGAATAATAGAAGTTCACCTAAAAAAACCCACAAACCGTATCAAACCTAAAAATAAATATGCAATATGGGGAGTCAGAATGAACCTGAAGGTTACCCAAAGAGTGAACTTATGACCGAACATTGCACTACATCTCAGACTCCATGTAGTTCTGGTGAGTGTGTGTAAGAATCGTGCCCTGGTGTAAGTGCACTTGATAATGGGCTGTAACTAAATGTAGTAATGCAATAGACTGTCTAGATGGAAAAATGAACTTCCCCTTCCTATGCTATGTATGTAGAGTTGATGCAGCCATTTTCCTTTGAATGGATGCTAGATGGATGCTTAAGAGTGCTTTAGGTGCCTTTTGGATGCAAGCTTAGGTGATGCTAGTAATTCTTAGTTCTTGGTCCTTGATTTGAACACATAACTATGTATTTATATGATTCCCTTGTTTGAATTTCGTAATTAACAACTGGAAGGCTGACCCATAAGCAAAAAATATGCCTAAAAGATAAAAGAGACCTAAAAAGAGAAAGTAATATATAAAAGGCTCAAAGGTGCCTAAAGGGGAAAGGGGCACCTGGGTGCCCTTGTCCTAGATGGGAGGTTGTGTCTAGAGCAATAAAAGTTATATATGTAAAATACCGACTGGGCGGAAGGGTGTGTAAGACCAAATAGAAAACAAGAGACAAAGAAAAGAGGCCAAAGATAGTCGTCAATTACTAGTTTTATTTCTTAGGAATCATATGAATGCTAATATGTGTTTAGGACCTAGAAAAGTACCCAAGTGCGTGATTTTGTGTCTATAACTTGTGAAATGCACTCAGTGCCTTCTTAATGGTTGTAATCAAATTTTCATACTCCTAGGCATTAATATGATGTTGAAGGTGGCTCTTTTATTCCCTTTTTCTTATATTATTTTCATCTTACCTCTCTATTATGTCCTTTCATACTATGTGTGATTTATATGTGCATGTTTTTCTATCTCACTGTGTTAATTATGTAGATAATTGGAGTCTCATTTAAACACAGGGTTGATTAGGGCTATGTTCCACTCTATTTTCATTTTTTTTTCTCTTGTTAATTATATCAGGGAGAGATATCCATTCTATTTAGGTGTATTTTTACTTTCACTTCATGCTTTTCTCCTTCCCTTTTCTCTTTCATTTAGTAGATTACTTATTAAATCAGTGATATCATTAGGGTAGTTTAGGTTAGGAAGTTTGCCTTCTCCAAAGGTTTGTGTCAAGGGCTAGGGTCCCACACATTGGATATACTCCCATGTTTTTTTCTAATATATCCAAGTTTTCTACACTTGGTGACTTATCATGGGTGCACACATTTTAGGTACAACAAGTATTTTGGAATATGAAGTCATTGTGGCAGATAAGAGATTATTTAGGTAAATTATCCTATGTAGATCCTAGGTTATGGAATGAAACCTTTGATAATTTCTTCAGGATAAAAATTAGGGTGTTCCACATTTAATCTTCCTTCCCTCAATTATGTTGTGTTTATCTAGTGAGATGTGGCTACATAATTTTTTTCATGAGTTTCTTGTGGTAAGACAATGTTTTAAATGTAAATCCAAAACTCACCTGGATAGATTTTATCCTCAAAAGGAGTCATCTTGTGAAAGTAATATGAGATTAAAATTTGTGTGGAAAATTAAGGATCCAACAACTACTAATATTCCATGATTTTGAGGAAGATATGGAACTTGGGGCTATTGTGGCTTCAGATAAAAAGGTTATAAGGAAACACTCTTGTTTAGGTGATGATCAATTTGAGGATATAATAAAAGTTATTATTAGATAAAAGGAAATTACAAGGTCTGTGAATTTGGGAGACTTTACCATTTAAATGTATCAAGAGGGAGGAATTATAAGTACCTATTAATGATGATGTGTTTGCCTTAATTATTAATCATTAATTCTCCTTTATAACCCTATAACACTTATGCTTGGGGTGTGTCTACTAAGGGAGATATAGAAGGGTTTCATTACTTCTTTCCAATAATTTCTTATCTACTTGAGTGACATCTGTTATATGAAATGATGTAAGTCATGATGAGGGGTTTTATGAGGCTTGTGTAAAATTATTTGAGGGTTTATTTCACATTAAGAAATAGGGTAGTTCACTTGTGATTATATATTTGTGGTTTTTGGAGCCTCTGAGTAAAAAGGGAATTTTTTTGTTTTCTAAGTTATAGGTATGGGGGATCATTCATTCATTTGGAACCAAATGAATTTCCAGTGTTGGAAAATGATATGACTCGCAAGTAGATTTTTTAGGATGCGGATTGGCAAGAATTTTTCAAAAAACTCCAGGGGAGGATGAAAAAAACTATGTAGAATTTTTTGTCCTAGGAAAATAGGGTGAATTATTTAAGGGGGGTATATATATTAATATCTCAAAAGAGGGTCTAGAGTAGATTATGAGTCTCTGGTGTACTAGGGAGAAATTTTTTGTGGTGAAACAAAGAGGGTTACATTATAAAGATGAATTTATTCTTCTTGATGAAGAGATTCAAGATACAAGAAAATAGTTTAATCATACCTTATTACTTGAGCACTAGCTAGTTGTGGATTTAAAATCACTCTAAAGTATATAATGTGTGAATGTAGGAATTCCCTCCTTTGTTCATTTTTGGCATAACAAATCTTGTAAGCCTTTCCTTTTTGTGTGAAAATTTCTAGAAAACATGAAGACAAGGGAAATGGGGTGAACAAGAAGGTCTTAGCTCATAAAGGAATAATTAAAATATTGATTATGGATTCCCTTCAGTATTATTCTAAGGTGATGTCATGGAAATCATTTTATGTTTCCATGAAATTCTTGGAGAATGGAATAAAAGTAATCATTGTTGCTTCCTCTTCCTTATCTAAAGAATTCATGAAGGCTACTTAGCCTAGGAAGAGAAAGGAAACATGGAATTTATTTCTAGCCTCAATATCATGCATATTAGTGACTTCTCCTTCCAAGTTGAAGTTGAAAAATATGGAACGAAGGGATAACATGAATTGCGGTATTTGGGAGGAGGATAATACATTTTAGGAAGATGCTAGTGAAGGTGTTGATAGTGGCAAGGTTGGGATAAAATTAGTAGGTTGTAGGAGATACACAAGATTTAGAGGTTTTCTAAGAAAGTTTTTGTAGGGGTATTGTGCTTGGGCATATAGATGAGGAAGAAAGGTATATATAAGGTTTGAGGAAACAGACATAAGAAAAAATTTATAGATTGGAGTTGCGAGTGTCTTCTTTGAAGCTTGATTCACAAGGGAAAATATTGACAATTTATCTATTTTGGCGAGCATGGATGCTACGAAGTCTAGAGATGATGAAAATAAAAAAGTAATTGAATATGTAACTAATTCGAAACTTGTATCCTCAACCTATCGAGATATGGAAACTCAAACTGATGGGACTCTAGTAAATAAACTTCCTATTTTCAAAACTACACTTATTGGGCTGCAAAAAAATTAGTGTAGATGAAAAATGGATTGGGATATTTTAAGGATATTCATAAATATTTTCAATCATACATGAAAGTATTGGGAAATAGAGATATGATATTTTTTGACATCTCTGACCAAAAAAGATAGGATAGTGGAAAAAATGAAGGGTATGAAGACTAATCTTCTAAGTGCATGTTAACTTGGTGTATAATTATTTGATTATAGGGTTTTGTTGTCCCAAATTTATCCCCCTAGATAAATTTGGACAACCTACCAAATGATCGTAGTCATTTAAAATTATGATATGCTTAGAAAATCATTAGATTCAGCCCAAAGTTTTAGGAGAGAAAGAAATCTCAGGATGGCTCGGTCTATTCTGAACGGAGCTGGTACGAGTTGTCTATCGAGTTGGGTTTCGTAGTGTGATGGTGAGCCAAGAAAAAGGACTAAAGCTGAGTTTATTTTTATGGGGTGAGCTAGTGAGTTGGATTTTATAAGTTGGTACTTCATTGGTGGGTTGTAGTGAGAAGAGTGAAGGGTTTTCAGGAGAAAGTGGTAGTGAAAATATTTCGGTAGCATTTTATATGCTACCGAACAGTAGTAGGTAAAGATGCTACTGACCGGTAGAATTTTATATGATACTAGCTAGTAGCATTTTGAGTACTACCAGTCGGTAGCAGAATGACTACAGAACGACAGGTTGTAGAGGTAAGTCAGGTGCTTGTAGCATTTAATTGCTACTGGCTAGTAACATTTTTAGTGCTATTAGATGGTAGCACAAAGGTAACAACAAGGATCAGTCAGTCTACAATAGGGGTGTTGGTAGCAGTTGTATGGATGCTACCAATCGACAGTGGATTTTGCACTACTAACTGACAATAGAAAAGAAGGAGAAACATGATGTAACCGATCAGTAGAAAATCAATCATGCTACCGACTGACATACGGAAAATTGGAGCTACCGGGCAAGAAGAGGAAGGAAATGCAACCAGTCGTCAACAAGAGCATCAACTACAAGCTAACAATTAATGGTGGTAGTTCAAGTAGCTCAACTACCTATCAGGAAATTAATGCCTGGTAGGTGAGAGCTCTTTTTCTATATATATGTAAAATTCACCCATTTGAAGGATTATTAGTTGGGTTCTTGAGATTTTCATTGTTGTAGCGTCGCCATGCCAAAATGATGGCTAACTTCCCATTAGTTCCAGACCTCGAATATTGCCTCTGCAATCTAATTTCACACATTCTGCCATGAATATAAGTGAATTGTGTATATTTTAAGAAATAAAATTTGTTTTATGGCACATTGTGTCTGCCCTAGCTAGTTTTAGTTGCAATCTTACCTTTCTATTCATTTTTTTGGCATGTTGTGTGTATCTTTTGCTTACAGGTTCCATTTTGCTATGTTATAAATGTGTGGGCAAGTGGATTTCATGGTTCTTGATCTATGGCACGTGTGTCTTCTATCTCTCCCATGTTCCCCATTTCCTTCCCCTCATGGAGAGATATCAATTTCCACTCCCTTTTTTGGTGCTATCACCACCCTTTTTAGCTTAGGATTTCCCTTTTCTACATCTCCTTTTAACCCTGGTCCCTTGGCATGTTAGTTTAGGATTTTACTTTCTAGATTAGGAGTAGTTTTAGCATTAGGATAAGTAGAGGAACCAAACTTCTTTGGAGAGTTGTCTCAAGCTCATGGTCCCACACCTAAAGATAACTCCATGTTAGCAAGTTACTCCAATTTCCTCACACACACATGAAAACAAATCAGAGGGTGCTGTAATTTTGCACTAACAGATTCCTCCCAGAACATATGCCTTGATTCTCCAGAAGACTTGGTTAAAATTACATTTAGTTATACTAGCATCTCTTATACTAATACAAATCTCCAAAGGTAGACGATTTTGTCAAGTTTTTTTCTCTTTGACAAAAGAAGAGAAAAATATTCTCTACGAGGCATATGTACATAACTTAATTTTACCCTTGATTAATAATTGGAATCCTAATCCTTATGTTGGTGGTGTACTATTGAGGTATTTTATGTCTTACATTCAAATTGAGGTTAGGGTTACACATGAAAGAGAAATTTATTCAAATGAGGAGACACAATCCATGTGGTTTAGGGATGAATACCCTAAACCAACTGAGATTAGATCAAATTATAAGAAATTATGGAGATATTATTAGATTTGTATTAAGATGGAGGAACTTAGTGGGTAGTGGAGGAGTTGGGTTGACAACATTTTCATAATTTTATCTTTTATACATATAATTTGTTATCACAAATTCTTGTAGTTCATGAAAACACTCCCATTTTCTCTTTTACATGAAATTAAAGATCAAATACATGTGAAACATTCATAAATTTTCCATATGTTCCCTTTGTCATCAGAAATATACACAAGTTTATTCAGTGTTTGGTTTTATCCCTATTGAGAGACATATTTTCAAACACTAGGATTCATTAAAAAAATGTGGTACCAAAGTTGTAGACCAAAATGCAAGATCTTTACTAGCTTTCTAGAAGGCTTATTATTATTGTATAGACTAGGTGGTATAATGGAAAATCTCAATGGATCAATCTCATGGTTCTTAAATCATTATAATCACCAATACATATATCACGTAGTGTGGGTGCTTTGGGATACAATGTCATAACCCAAGATTTATCGAATCAAAACATGCTAGTAAGGTACCTATTGTCCCCATAAATTTTTGGGTTTTTTGTGGTGTGAATTAAGTAATGGGAAATGTTTACAACCTATTTATATTATAACTTAATATTTTATTAATAATAATTCTTCGATGTAAATGATAACCGGTTATATTATAGATACACTTCACCTAGTGAGACCTTAGTTCAATCTTAGTAATATTTTGTGGTTCTCGCCATATCAAACAACAATTTAGGAAATGTTGTAGCTTGATTTAAAGGGTGTTTGTTTTAAAACTTGGGTTTAGCTATGGATAGGATATTAATATAATCTCCAAAATATGAAACCCATCTCTAGACAAAAACAAAGAAACGATTCTACAAAATTATTATTATCCTTTCTCATCAAAGAGTTATCCAAAAAAGGGAAAAATATCAATCCCTTACAAATCTAGTAGGCATAATAAGGTGAGAAGTTACATATACTTAACTAATTATCCAATTAATCCACATTAGGAAACAAATTACTTAATAAGGGTCTTATTTTTAATTGACCTTAATTAATTTAAAAGACCCTAATCCCCATCTACCAAGCCTAAAAAAATATAACTAATTTAAATTTCCACATTAAACAATTAGAAAGCCATGTATAAATTTATCCCCACTTAAAACCAAACACTTCATTCAATATAAATATTTTTGCATTATGAGTATACTACTAAGTTACGGGGCTTAATATTTTCTAGATTTGATATGTGTTGGACTTTCCCACATGATGTTTTATAGGCCTGGTCATAGTGGGACCCCCCATATAGACATTGCATGGTTAAAAGACTATGGAAGCTGGTATTTCTACACACCATCTGGAGAATATGGAAAACTAGAAATGGTGTCATCTTCAAAGATAGTAGAAGTTACTCCAAAAATCTACTCAAGGATATTACTATTACTATCAAAGAAAATATTGAGAAATTAAGACCCACAAAAAACAAAAAATTATCCAAAGGAGGAGGAAGATATATTATCAACTTGGGGTATAGATATTGGAGATTTGCAGAGAAAGGATAATACTAGCATTGACAGGTCTCTAGTTCACTGGATACCATCCCCCAATATTTGGTTTAAGCTCAATTTTGATGGAGCTTCTAAGGGAAACCCATGAGCTACTGGGGGAGGAGGAATAATCAAGGATCACAAAGGTTGTATAGTTGATACTTATGCTAGAAACATGGGACATCAAACCAATCATTATGACGAAGCTTTAGAAACATTATAGGGAATTAGGTTAGTCAAATAATGCAACATGTATAACATCATCATAGAAGGATACTCCACGAATATCATTAACCATTTGAATAAGATGAACCCACCCATCTGAACAATAAAATAATTTATTTTTGAGGCCATTAACATATGCAATTCCTTCAATAATTGAAAAATTTCACATTCCTATAGGGAGGGGAATAAGGTGGCAAACACCCTTGCAAATTATGGGGCACTCAATAAGAAATTACAATTTTGGTATAATCATGAATATTTACCTACTAATGTTGAAAGTGTTATTTATAATGATTTATACAACAATAAAAATCAAACATAATGGTGAGGCAGCCTTTGTACAGTTGGTAGAAAAGGTAGTTATTACAATTAATAGTGAGCATACTAACATCTTCAAGTGCCCTGTTCCTCTCATAAATTGACACACTTTATGGGTAGAGAAAAAGGCTGATAACAAGGGGTTTAGTAATGAATTCACCAACATAGAAAATATGAAGAGGAATACAGATAAATTCAAATCCAAAATGGGTGGTGTGTCATGCCAAGTTGAGTCGACATGTGATCCGGAATGGAAGGAAAATGATGAGCTCTAGAGATATCTATAGATTGGAGGAGTTTCTAATTTGATTGAGAGAATGAATGGGTATGACTAACACATATACTTACAATTCACAAATGGTTGGAAGGATATGATTGTGACATACAAGGGCATCTCATTCATTGTTACCAAAGAAATGATCATTGAGCTTATAAGACTTGATATGGAAGGAAAATTTTTCTTCAATAGAAGAATTGATAAAGCTTTGGAGACCAAAAAATTCTTGGAGGATGGTGAAGAGCTTGAATTTTTCACTGCTAGAAATAAAGTGGCGTCAATTCTAGATCCTTTTGATGACATTACCGGAATGATGGTGAGATATGTCACATTAGAAGGTAGATACATAATTGTACTCCTAAAGCACCTTATTTTTCTCAATCATTTTAGGAGAAATGTTAAAATATTATTTCCTCATTTCCTTTTAAAATCTTTGGAACATTCCAATTTGGAGGTTCAAAAGCACTCCAAGGCCCTTCCCCTACATCAGGGATCATCTTTCTACTACACTAGCATAACCTCTAAACCCCTCACATCTCTTGTAACCTTAGCCTTAACCCTACCCCTTTCCCTTAAGCTTCTACGCCTATTCCTTCAAACCCAATGGGAAAGATGAAATTCAGATCAAAGAATCCATTTTATACCCCCAATCCCCCTTCCCCACCAAAGAGAATTCTTCATAGTAGTAAGAATCAAGAACTTGAAGTTTTTCAAGACCTTTTGTTTTTAAGGGAGGATAAGAAATGAGATTTGGAAAGAAGAATTGATGACATGGAAAAGGAAATTAGAGCTTTGAAGGGTGAGGTGCAAAAATTCTCAAAGAAAGAAGGAAAAAGAAAATTAGATAAGAGATCTAGCCTAGAAGACAACTAGATCGATGACATTTACAAGAAGCTCCACTCTCTAGATACCATGGGAGTAAGATACATTCAATATGATACTCTTTCAACATTAAAAGTAGTAATAAAATTTTTGGAAGCACAAAACACTTATTTCACTAAATTAGGACTTATTCCAGTCCCAACAGCTAAAAAATATAGCCAATATTGGAATCTGATATTTCTATTTTTGGATTCCAAAATGTCAAATATTGGAACTATCTGCATTCAAAATCACACATATTGGATTCCCAAATTGCATATATTGGAATCCAAAATCACATATATTGGAATTCAAAATCACCTATATTGGAATTAATTGTACTCCAAAATCACATATATTGGAATCCAAAAATCAAAATACTGGAGTCCGTTAGTTCTCCTTCTGAAGTCCAATATATCTGGTCACGATTTAAATTTATGAATATGTGAAATAACGTTTAATGATTTCAGGGAATCCAACATTGATATGAGAAATAATGTTTGGCAGCCGTTAGCCTGTATATAACAGATACATGTTCTATTTTATAAGGGTTAGCAGTGGTTAGGCTTAAGCTTTGGAATAATGCTCTTATCAGTTTTAAGATTAAACTATGCAAATTTGAATATTTCAAATGCCATTGAGCAAGGGGCCTCTAGGCTAATGACATTCACAATATGTGAGACACTTCCAGATTCAATTACTATGGTTTGATTGAACCTTGGGGAAACTAGAGAATTACTAAAGATGTTATGAAGAAACTTAAAGAGGGTGGCGATTCAATTTAGGAGAATGTAATTAACTGTAAAACCATTCCATATATATTTTCATATTTAAAGTTAGAGTTCATATTTACTTCATTTATAATGGTGTGATTGAACCTCAACACATCTAGAGAATTTTTGAAGAGATTATGAAGAAATTAGAAGAGGGTGATGATCCAGTGTAGGATAATGTAATCAATTGTAACACCATACTAGATATATTTTCATATTTAAATGTAGATATAAAATCCACTATAAGAGACATGGCATAAATTTTTTCATATTCAAATATGGATATGAACTTATTTAAAATTAACTATAAAACTATCCCATATATATTTTAGAATTTAAATATAGATATGAAATACATTGAAATTCCTTTAGTAAAGGTAGGTAGAATTATAGTAAAACATTTGATGAATAATTTAAATTTATAATGTAACACTATTCCCAAAGATGGGCTTCCAAATCAACAATACAAATCATAGTAAAGATCCAATAAAAAATCTCCCTATAATTGTTTTTGTGATCTAATATAATCCTGAACAACTTTGACATCCTTCAATGGTTGCAAAAGAAGCCAAAACACATGTAAAAAGTATGTGTCTTCTGACTTGGAATCTATGTTAAATGTTTAAGCAATTATGTAGTTCACAACATCATTGAACTTGTTTTTCTCTAAAGAGTCATCTACAAGCACTGTATTTTTACATTTGTAAGATGCATTAAACCATGACCAAATCGAGTTAAGATTCTTGAGATATAATTTGGGATTCCCAGAACCTACATAATCAGAGTGTTTGGTCTCAACGTAATAAAAATGTGTAAATATTAACTCAAAGCTTGCAACCTCCAAACCGATGTTTTGAAGGAATGAAGGCATCATGTCATCAACATTTGAATTTTTCACCGATGTCCACATTGCTATGTTGATATGTTTTTTTCACCGTTGTAAGAACTCTTTCACATTAGGTCTGAGAAAATATATTTTTTTTTCGAGATCGATGCTGCCAATTTTTTTAAATTATTTAAATGCCGAATATGGATTGTGGAGGGTGTGTGCCAAAACACCATTTATATCAAATATGATTAGTTTCATGTTTCATGTGTTCGTATCTACAAATGAAAAAAAAAAAAAATGGTTAAGGGAGGTGAATTAATTAAAAAATAAAAAAACAAGTCCCTTTCGATATTGTTATATCAAAAATCAAATGGTTACAGGTGGTGAAAAAGGTAAAATCTAAGGGTGCTCCTCATTTCTTATTGTTATACTAGGAATATTTTTGTGAAGAATTTATTTGAATATAATGTAATGTTTCAACGTGACAAGTCTTTACATACCGTATTGTAGTTATTTCATTGCATTGGAGAGTGGTTTATGTTTTCTAATATCGAAGCAAAAACTAGTATTTAGGCATGCTTACAATTAATTTAGGAATACATATCGTTAGATTAAAGATTTTCTGTTAATTCACATTTGTAACTTATACACTCACACTCATAACTTATAATCAGGGAAGATTTAAATTCTCCCAACTTATAATCGTACAATCATAATTTAAATAGTTACACAGAACCATGACTAAAACAGATGAATGTATTTTATTTACAATGTTAAGCTGTATCATCACAATAACATTTTGAAATACTAACTTTTTATTTAGCAATTACTCGCTCCAAATATTTGATCCCCTCTACTACATTCAATCCCTTTGACACTATTAGTGATAAGTCTTTGTGCAAATCGGTCATCAACCACATATATTTTGAGAAATTTTCTCCTATACTTTTCATCCCAACCATAAAATTTACTGGAGGGTTTCCCTTTACACCTAATTTAATACACATTGTGTCTTCAGAATTGTAAGGGACATCGTTTCTACTCCAAACCTTTTCTAGATATTTTATTGCAATTCCATTGACCATTATTCAATGTTATTTTCGCTAGGTGATTAATGGATTCAAGTCAGTCGATAATTTTTTTATTGAAGGCCTTTGTCATCTTTTCAACATCAGTTGAAGTGAGTTTGTCTGACCAGAATCCCATTTGAAATTTTATTGATAATGAATTTATAAAATCTTTCAGACCACCTCGCACATTGATTCTCTCCCTGCATAACTTGAATGTGATGTCCCCAGAGGGCGATTAGTTTTTCTCATATAACAAGCCCTCTAAATCTAAAATAAGTAAGTAATTCTTATGGCTAACTGTAGGGAAGTAAATATATATATTTTAATCGGTCTCATATCAATTATAACCAATGGAAAAAATCAACATTTTAGCTTGGGGCAATCACTTACCGATGGGCCTTGAGTGTAGGATTACATCTTCTTTACCTGCAGCTAGATCATTTGATGAAAGATCTGTTTCAAATAATATTAATATTATTAATATAGATATTACTATGGAAAATGAAAGCGTATTTGAAAAAAACATACTAAACTATGTGGTAAAATAGTAAATTCAATATTAGCATGTTAGGTAGCTACCAATTACTGACTGAGCTTCCAGTTTGGCTTACACAGACCTTACCAGCTACTGGTTTTTTTTTTTATGTAATATGTGTTACAAACAACAATAATCAATTCAAAATCAATTTCATGCTATCGCTAATGAAAGCATAATTGAAAAGCATACTGGTCTCTGTGGTAATATGGTAAGTATAAATAAAAATGTTCTATGTTTTCTGAATGAATTGTAGCACCTACTAGGGTTCGTTTATATCTGTTAAACCACCCATTGGCGGTCAACACTTTTGAGATATTGATGTGGATTAACGACCGCTAGGATATACCCTAATTAGATGGAATAAACATAGATTATAATGTCTGTATCATTATGTCGATACTAATGGTTTATGTAGATAACCAACAACTTGGAAAGTACAAAATATGTAGCATTGGATGCCACCAGGAACTTTTGAAATAAGTTATTTGGTAATTCCTTCTTTGAAAATGATTCCACTTCTAGAACTAGCTGAAATATTTTTCTATAACTATGTGAGCCTTATAAATGGTTATGTTTAAAAATACGCATGGCTAACATAATTGGTTTTGTTTGCTTATTCGTGTTGGCTACCTATTGAAAAAAATAAAAAATTCTATGTATTAGGCGCGTCAATATAGGGCGCTAGAAGTGCGCGACACTATAATAGTATTAAAGCACCCCATCTCAAGACTTAACTATTTTGTGGATACAAGATATTTTTGGAGATAGTGTGCGGAGCACACATAGAGATGAAGAATTGCGCTACACATAATGGTATTTTGGGAACAAGCGGCAGATAAGCGCCATGCATAGTTTAAGCTAATAATAGGATTTCTACTTGGAGTTAACTATAGGACATCTATTGTTAGAACACTTGCATGTTGTGCATACTATTGTAAAGGTGCATGGATATTATTAGCATGAGACCTATTTTGAGAAGTGCATAGGTGGTGAAGGGCAAGTCCCCACCTCTATAAATATGTATTGACTTGGGTGGTGAATTATTGTAGAGTTGTGCTGCTGGTTTTGATGCGCACATGACTCATTGAGATACTTTATAGTGTAAAAAGCTTCTATGTTTTACAATATTGATGCAATGGAGTATATTGGCTAGATAATGGTGTTAGAATTGATTGAATCTAGCTCTTATATGATTAATCTTATCATAGTTATTGTTTATTTCATTTATCATGATTCTCTAAGATCTAGATATGGGTTTTGCACTGTGGAATGTTCATGTCTACTTATGAATCTGAACATGTTTAAACATCATCACACTAACATCCTACACAATTCACTCTAAAGAGGGACATGACACCTTTGCACGCTTTGGGTGAGTGCTCAGATTAGGCTAAGTGATGTGCCAATGTGCCTGGGTTGTTCACAGTAAATTCTAGGCTACATCATTAGTTCCCTTACCGGGACCTCTTTTTTAGTTATTTTAAGGATGTTTCATGATGAAGATGTACCGGTTGGCCCTATAAAGTTTTGAGGAGTGGATAGTAGATCCGGAAGAAGAATACGCTTAGAGATTCAACACTAGATCTAAGTTTGATGCGCGCACATGGGTGGAGTAGAACTTGTATGACTATTTATATGAGAGTTTCTTTGTATATCTTTCCAATAGATATGTAAGAGTGGCTAGTTGTTTATGTGCCTAAAAGGAATTGGAGGTTTCACACACTTGTCTAGATGCAAGAAGAATTTCAGGCCCTCTATGATGCTGATCTAATTTGGATGTGTGATGTGGACACTTGGTTCCAGGATGTTCTCAATAGCTATATTTTGGAGTACTCAATTTTCACTTATTATTTCCCAGAGGTAACTAAGTTACAATTTTTATGTTATCCCAGGGGAACCTATTTGTAAGGAATTACACTGGTGATTAAGATCTGATTGGTAACCTTGAATTTGGAAGAGAAGCTGATGGCTAGCTAAACCCCACCACATGTGGGGGCAGAGGCAGGTTTGGTGAAGGATGGCAGACCTAGTGATAGAAAGGAAAAGAGAAGAAATTTGGCTTAAGTACAATGAGGCACGTGAGAGGGAGTTAGGGAAGTAGTGCCAAATTGCAAAAGAAATGGCATTGAGGAGAGAGATGGCTCATGAAGGATTTAAAACTCACGTAGAGGGCATGGAGCCAAGAGCATTTGGAACTCCCCCATTTGGGCAAGCATGATAGGGAACCCTCATCATCCTCTTATGAGAGTGTGTCAGTAGAGATGACATGGGCGATGGGCACACATCTAAATCTATCTAGCAACCTAGCCCTTTCACTTGGTTTTCCAGTTTCTAGTACAACCAGTACTCAGTGCACTAGTTTGGGTAGTAGAATAACATGAGTGAATAAAATAGCAAGTACATCTATGGTCAGGTTAGACTTCTTCCTTGTTATTTGGAGGTGCCTTTTCAGGTGCTTCATCGGCATAGAACTTAGGCACATAGAATTTTTGACTCACCTCTAGGAGTAGTACTACCTCGCAGATTGTAGGAGTTCAGTTTAGTACCATTGTTGGTATATAGGGTATTACATCCTCTAGTTCACTTCCAACTATAGGTGGAGGATCAGGGGGCATAGGTGGCTCTGGTTCTGGTGGATTTGGTAGGTCTGGAGGCAGAGGTAACACAAGGGGTTTTGGATCTGGTGGGCATGGTCCTCACCAACCCCATAATATTTACATGGAGATGTCACTTCATCTTCTAGAGTATAGGGGAATAGAATATGTTGTTGAGCATGTGCACATGTGTGAGATATTGTGGCGTGCAAAAGGGATCACAACTTCTAAGTGTAAGGCAAGTCAGTTCGTAACTATGTTTACAGGGATGCACACACATAGTTGGTACAGGAAGTTTGACCCTGATCATACTTGCGTAGATTATACAGCATTACGGGATGCTTTCCTTAAGGAATTTTATATGCATGAGTTCAAGTAACAGAGTATAAGTGCACTCAAGGATATTAATTTGGGCATGAATGAGAGTGTTTAGGAATATGATGCCCATTTCAAAACACTTTTGTCTAAACTTTAGTATGATATGCATGTAAGCCATGATGCAAAATGGTTTTTTGGAGGCTTGATCACACCTTTTAGGAGGTCGCTGTCACATAAGACATATAAATATCCACACTAAGCACTTGAAGTACAGTTGCACACTGAGGTATTCAGAAGTATAGACACTGGAGTGATCCCATTCCTGGAAGCTTAGATTGTAGCTATGGAAAAGTAGTTGGAGAAACTATCGGCTAATTCAGCACACGAGACGCACACTGGGATTTGGTGTACAGATTGTGAAGTTGAGGGGCACACTAAGGATAGTTGTCCCCATAGGTCAATGTGTTCATTATTGTTAGACTGTGAGATATGTCATTTAGACCATGATGCGAGCCATTGCCCACTGTTACAACGTGTGATAAGAAAGAATGTATCTTTCTATTGTAATATTTTCTGGTACATGACTCACAATACTGAGGATTATAGGTTGATTGATCAGATCCATGACACCATTGATATTGGTGTACGCTAGACATGAGTATCAGATAAATCTAAAGGTAAGAGTGAGCACCATGATCGTGATCACACTCAAGGGTGCTATGATCAAAATGAAGGGTGCTTTGAAGGAGGTCATGGCAGAGGTTGAGGATACCATGGTGGATTCAGGGGTCGAGGCTGTGGTGGTGGATGAGGTGAGTTTCCTCATGTTGAACATGTTATACGTGTGGATCTCCTGAACACTATAGGCGTGAATGCCCTCATAATATTACTTGTTCTTTTTTTGGAAAGAATCATAACTATGAGGAGTGCCCAGACTTATATGAGCATCTTAGCAAGAATCATAAATAGGAGAACAAGGGTGTATGGATGGTTAGAATACAATGTGCAATGAAAAATCAATGGATGTAAAAGTTAGCACCAGAACCTGAGGTAGTACCTATGAAGATTACTACATGTGCTGAAGCTGTGCATGCGCCAGAGAAATGTTGCAACAAAATCCTACCATTACTAAGGAGGTGGTTTTACATGCAAGATACCTAGATCCTACACATCATAAGGAGGTTTATCAAGAGACCATGGAGGTGCTCAAAAATCTTCAGGGTGAAATACAATGTTTAAAGGAATAGTCACATAAGTTGGAACAAAAGAAGGCAACAGAGATATTCCAGTCATATGTTGATGATTTGAAAGAGGTATGCAAAATGTTGCGCCAGGAGAATATTATTCCATTATTAGGGAATTGGTTAAGGGGATACAATCTGCGTGTAGGTATTGAGAATGAATAGCATATCCTGCATGCTAATCTCCTCTCTCAAAGCTTGGATTATGACAAGGAGATCACTCTGAATGCTATTGTGGATGGGTGGCTTTTGAGTAATATATTGATTGATACAGGCACAAAAGTTAATGTTCGTACTTTAGATGCATGGGTGTAGATGGGTAGACCTCCATTACAGCCATCCTCTAATGTTATGTTCATGGAAAATCGAACTAAGGCCACTCTATTATGAGTTTTAAAGGATTCATCCATTATTATACAAGGGGCCAAGTTTACTAGGGACTTTAAGGTTTTAGCGCTTACAGAAGCAAACAGCTTCTCAGCTCTACTTGTGTTCCCTTGGTATTATGTAAATAGTGTTGATCTACGGTTCAATAAGGAGTATATAAGCTTTGAGAACAAGGAAGAACGAGTTAGTATCCCTTTGAAAGATGGGAAATCTATACCTTATGTTGAACCTTTGAGTGAGGAAGACTTGAATAGAATCTATGTGCACGCCATTCGAGATCTAGAAGTACTTGAGCCATCTAAGGAAGGAATCCTCTAGTGGAAAGATGCATAGTATATTAGTGATACTACAAGTATTTCTTGTGATAATTGGGTGCATGGAACCTACGAGATGGTTGGGCATGAAGTAAGAAGTCGCATCTATGTGCAAGAAGGCAGACCTTGATGTATTGGGAGGATAGGTAACAACTATGTACCCCGGTACACTGGAGAAGGAGACCCTATGACATTCTTGTGCTCCATGGAGGAATAATGGAAGGATCAAGTAGACAGAAGAAATATGTTAGTGTATACCCTACACAGGATAGTAATGCATTGGTGGATGGTTCACAGGGATAATCTCATAGAATGGAATGAAGTGAGAATTAATCTAACAACCTGGTTTCTCAGGAGCAATCCACCTACTCAAATCTGCATATATCATGGTAATCATCCTGTTCAGCATCACATTCAGCAGTGTGAGAGACTCTGAATAGAGGGGCAGGAAGCTTTACCACCTTCATTTTGGCTGCACAAACTTTATTTTACTTTGCGAGGCTATGCACATGCGCTTGGTACATTTATGCAGAGCTGCATAGGGAGACTAGAAATTGGAAAGACTTGACTGCAGGAATGATCCAAAATTTTGACTACTTCTCCACTAAACCTCCTGGTGAAAGAGGCATTATGGGTTATGGAGTGCTTGACTATGGGAGACAGTACAAAGGATGAAGAGCTCATTCAAGATTTATTTTATGAGGAAGACTTAGGATCACGTTTTGATGAAGTAGATGAGACCGATGTCAAACTACTTAAGCGCACTTGTCTTGAGAAGGAGAAAGGAAAGATGGTCTACATAGTGGATGATGAAGAATTAGAAATTTTGGATGTTGATCATTCAAAAGGTATGCGTGAGGTTTTAGACAATGTGGATAAGAAGGCACGTTCCTATCATGAACCTATGAAGACTAATAAAGTGAACATTGGCACTGGATGTTGAACCTAAGGAGGCCATTATTGGAGATTATTGGTCTAATTCTGAAGTGGCTAAGATAATTGAGTTACTACATGATTTCCAGGACTTATTTCCTATAGGCTACCATGAGTTAAAAGGATTGCATGAATATTTGGGTGAGATGAAGATTAAGCTAAAGGAAGGTGTCCACCCGGTCAGGAAGAGACCTTACAGGATGAACCCTAACCTACATGTAAAAGTTAAATAAGAAATTGACAAGATATTGAGATCTATCATCATTAAGCCCCTAGAAGAATCAGAGTGGGTTAGCCCCATTATAATCAGTATAAATAAAGATGGCAGGATTAGGATTTATGTGGACTATAAGGAGCTGAATCTTGTATGTGTGATGGATCCTTTTCCTACACCTTTCACTGAGGAAATATTAGAAGGCATTGCAGGGCACAAAATTTACTCTTTTACAGATGGATTCTTTGGGTATCATTAGGTAAGAATTGTAAATGAAGATCAAGAGAAAACAACATTCACGATTGAATGGGGAAACTTTTCATATACAGTGATGCCCTTTGGTCTAAAGAATGTGCTTGTTGTATTTTCACGCATAGTTGTTCAAGCATTCCATGATTTTATACAAAAATTCTTGCAGGTTTATTTAGATGACTGGACGGTATATGGGCTTGTCAAGGATCATTGTGACAACTTAATCTTAATGTTTGAAAGATGTAGACAATTAAGCATCTCTTTAAACATCAAGAAGTGTGTATTTGCTACACCCTTTGGAACTCTACTAGGGAATATCATTTGCAAGGAGGGTTTGTTAGTGGATCCAGCCAATGTTGTAGTTATCATAGGCCTGGAGGAGCCTACTAGTCAAAGTGAGGTGTGTGGATTCTTAGGCCACATAGGGTATTACAAAAAAATTTATCAAGGGATATGCTAAAACTTGTTGCACCCTTGGAGGAGTTAGTAAAAGGAAAAGGGACATTATATTGGGGAGAACTGCAGCAGCGTGCATTTGAAGTGTTAAAGGAGAGGCTTACTACAGTGACTATTCTACACTTTCCCTCATGGAACCAACCTTTTCACGTACATGTGGACACCTCTGGCATGGCCATTGGTGCAGTGTTAGCTCAACCTGGAGAAGGTATTATAGATCATCCTATTTGTTTTGCTAGTAGAAAGTTGACTCCTGCAGAACAGAACTATACAACTACAAAGCATGAGGCCTTGTCGATGATCTACGCATTGCATAAGTTTAGACAGTACTTGCTAGAAACACATTTTTTGTTTTATATAGATCACATGGAATTGAAATACTTGGTAAATAATCCGATTTTATAGAGGCACATATTTCGATGGGTGTTATTATTCCAGGAGTTTGACTTTATAGTCATGGTAAAACCAGGTAAAAGTAATTCTGGCCCAGACCACTTATCAAGAATTCAATCAGGAGAGGAAACGTAGACAATTGAAGATACAATGCCAAATGCATAGTTGTACAGGTTAAACTGCACGTGCCCTCAAAATTGGAGGATATTGTTGTCTTTTTACGTACATGTATGGTCAGAAGGAATGAAATATTTAGAGAAGAAATAGCTTGTGATTCACGTCACACCTTTCATGTTGATCAATGTTGACTTATACAAACTAGGCTGAGATGAAGTATTATGTCAGTGTGTATTTAAACATGAGCACACAGATATCATGGAAGAGGCTCATGGCGGTATTGCAGGTGGGCACTATGTAGGTGACGCTACCGTGCACAAGATTCTACTCATTGGTTTATGGTGGGAGACCCTGTACAAGGATTGCAAAGAGTATTGTAAGGTGTGTGATCACTGTCAGCACCTTGGAAAACCTGGACAAAGAGATGAAATGCCTTTGAGGCCTATTACTAGTGCAGAACCATTTGAAAAATGGGCAATAGACTTTTTGGGTCCTATTTCCCCAGTCGTGCGTAGAACTGGATCACGCTACATCATCACTTGTATAGATTATCTTACAAGGTGGGTAGAAGTAGCACCTACAAAGGATTGTATAGCGAACTATATCAACAAGGTTCTTATGGGAAAATATTCTTACTAGGTATGGATGTCTGTTGAGTCTAACAAGTGATAGGGACACACACTTCTTGAATGAGACAATTAGGATATTATTGGATGAATTTATGGTTGTGCACCACCAGACTAAACCTTATCACCCTCAATAAAATGGCATTGTTGAGGCCTTCAACAAGATATTGAGCCAGACCTTGACAAAAATATGTGATGTTGGAAGGAAAAGATTGGGATGATAAAGTTTCAGTTGTACTTTGGACTTATAGAACAACCTACAAAAGGTTGAATAAGGCCACACCCTTTCATTTGGTGTTTGGCGCAAAAACAGTTTCTTCCCATGGAATTCATGTTACCTTCTTTGTGTATTGTGTGTGCGGGAGGTCTAGCTGATGAGAAAGCATTGGAAGAAATAATTGACAAGTTAATACAGCTAGATGAGAGGTGCGCCATAACACGTTGGAGTCAGAAGAAGGAAAAGGCCAGACAGAAGGCATGGCATGATAGAAACATCAAGGACAAGAAGCTTGAGGTCAGGTAGATGGTACTTCTTTATGATTCAAATTTTATGTTCCACCCAAGAAAGCTTAAGGTGCATTGGTTGGGACCGTATGTTATCACTCACATACTTGAATCAGGCACTTTCCAGTTAGAGGTGCTTGATGGAACACGGTTACCTGGTTACTTCAACAGGAGTAGGCTGAAGCCCTACTATAAATAAGCCTTCTTGGTGTTTGTAATAAGGAAGTATTTCCATTTATATTAGATTTCCTTTATTGTATTTCATTTAATGTATTTCCTTCTTCATCTTTATGCTTTGTCAATTTAGTTCAGTGTTTTGTGTAATAAGCACGTTTGCACGCCAAGAAAGCTGATCACAATCTAAAGTGTTTATATGCATAGAGGACTACACATACCCTTAGTGTGGGGTGGATAAAGGAGGTATGGAAAATAAATAAACTCACAGGTAACCACAAGAGGAATAGAAGGAGCAAGGTTTCAAAATTCATGAGAACTTCTGAAGAATTGCTAAAAAAAAATTAAGACCACACGTAAGGCATTGGGTGCTCAGTATAATTTAAGGGAGGCAGTAACATTAGAGACTACGTATGTTGGGTCACATTAGATAAACTACTTCAGCTTAAGGAATCACGGGTAGAGGAGATCTGTGATGGATAAGTAGCGGCACACTAGGAAATTATAACTGAGGTGTAAAAATTTGAGGCGCGAAACATTGAAGCGTCAAATAATTAGGTACGCAACACGCTCAAGAGAAATTAATGCCATGTATGGTGGTAGGTGGAGTAATTAATGAAGGGAATTTTTGAAACTTGGTTTAAATTTGGTGTTCTCAACGTCATTTTCTACCTTACAAACTTGAGAAGAAATTACGAAGTGTGAAGAAGAGCTAGAGACAAAGAGCATTCTGAAGATCAAGTAAACCTTTCATGTTGTGAAGCATGGTGTTGAATACCCAGGCACAAAATTAGGATTTAAGGAGTGGTGCATGCATGATGGAAGGGCGACAAGGGTTTTCATTTTGTAACTAGGGTTTTTACACATTTACAGAATCAAAAGGGGCAATGGCACCACGAAAATCTCTAGTAGTAGAGAAGGAGGTTGACAATCCAACAGAGGAGTGGCTGGTGGAAATGTTGTATCCAGAAGGAGTCATTGAAGGGCGGTGGACAAAAAATATTACTCAGTGTAGGGTTGCAGAGATTAACCACCGCACTATAAAATGTATGAAGGACATCGCAGTAGAAGTCTACAGAAAGACTAACCGGTGACTGGCAGATGACACTAGGGTTTTGGATGCCTAAGTGAAGAAACTACTTGAGAGCGTGGGCGTAATGCAAATCCTGGAGTTTCCCTACTTTGGAAAGCCTGAGAAATTGTACCAGTGGCTAATGTCGTGGGTCCATGAAGATTATTTCTATTTCATGGGTAGGAGAATAAGGATAACTACCAAATTGATTGGAAAAGTTACCAGGCTACGTGACATGGGTTTAGAAATTGTTGGAGACTTAACAGATGACGAGGGAATTGATGCCACATCATCCCTATACAAGTATAATAAGGGGGACAAAGCTTTCAAGGTCACCAATATCCCAAACATGGCCACCATAATAGTAGTATGGTTAGCAGGGAGTAAAATAGGGGCCACTGAGTGATGGAATGAGGTAAACATGCATTGGTTGCATATAGTGCACAAAATGGCCAACAAGACCTACTACAACATCACTGGTTACATTGTAGAGAGCTTGGTGAATGAGGTGTGCATCCAAGCAAATAAAAGTGAGAAGATAACTTGGGGCATAATTTTTTTATTAATTGTGTTCAGTGAAGTTGGGGTACTAAATGGTCCTAGGGAAAATATATGGGAGTTTCCATTGGAGAACAAGTCCTGAGCCAAAAGATATGCCAAGTACATGTTACGTGGGTATGTATCCAACACATATAGAGGGCACTTGGACAAGTGGTTCCAAATAATGCGTAGGGAATTTGAGGGAGAATGGTGCATTCCACAGTGATCTACCAAAGGTTTTGGATAGAGAAGCTGAATTCGTAGTTTACCAACATTTCAGCTTGGGGCACTTCCACATGAAGTCTGGAGAGAATAGCCCATGGTGTAATTTTCCCTTTGCGTTTACCGCAAGATATTTTAAGGACTCTATAAATAGATTTCATGATGCGCATCAGCTCCAGTTAGACACAGAAAAAGTGGACACAAACATTCACATTCTATACAAAACATATATATGTCCAAGTAAGGAGACCTATGTAGAAACCATGGAGTCTGATTATGTTAACATCATGCTCGGAGAGTTTGGTTATAGGGTAGATTGAACCAACTGTGTCTACATTTACCTAAGGCCAAGGTTCAAGGATGGGAAATTGGTGAAGGGCGTGGATATGGCTCTTCCAGGACCTCCTAAGAAGAAGCAAATAGTGGGGACTTCAAGGAATGTTGCATCTACGCCCCCTACTCAAGAAGACCCAGTACATACATGACTAGAAAATGTCCTAGAACAAGAGGAACCTGAAGATAGCTCCAGACTTGTGCACACCAGAAGGATTCTGAGGAAGAGTACATGCTTAAAGAGACACTGGTGCTGGAACTTTGCATATAGTAAGGAAATCACCACATGTGACTCCTATAAAGGATGAAGAGGAGGAGAGGAGAAAACATAGGAAATATATTCCTATACAAGATAGTGAGGGGGAATCTCCACAGCCAAACACGCAGGAAGTAGAGGAAACTCCAAGAATGAGTGGAGATAGAGATGAGGCCACTCCCAGTGTGGAAATGTAGGATGATGAAGATATTGACAAGTGCATAGTCTATGAGACTATAGACCCCAATGTGAGTATTCACAAAGATATCTCTAGTGAAGGAGAAAGCAACGTTGGTGGGGATACAGAAGTCCTCATGCACCCCACGCGGGAATAAGGGAAAGATGAGGAGGATTTTAACTAGGTGGTTGAATACGTTGTCCCACGAGATGTAGGCATACCTAAATAGAAAGAAAAGGATCATTAGCGCACGAGGATGTTGGCAAGCATGCAGGTGCATGCATGAAGAAGAAGAAGTGGTAGGTACTCAAGACTTGGGTTATCTGAATGACCTTTCAAGAACTATTCAAACCCATTTCCAGAGTACACTACCAAACAAATAGTTATATGGATGGGATGGATGGACCTTGAAATGGCTGATACATGCACTTGCAAGTAGTTATCTTAGGGCATGCAGACTCACATGGATGAGCCTGATTTTGATGTCTGTGAGGAGGCGTGTAACTTCGAAGAAGATGAGGAAGGCACCTCATACATGCCATATGAACATTAAGCCAACCCATTTTTTAGATGAGCAGGTAAGAAATGCTTTGATTAAGGTGTCCACAGAAGTAGCACACTGAAATATGGATAAGGCAGCAACAATCCAGGTGCTACTGGAGGATAAAAAAGGAAAAGGACACAAAAATCAAGCACCTTACTCAAGAGCGTGATAATGCAGTCATGGAGGCCCAAAGTGTAAAGATGATGATAGAGTAGATTACAGATGAGATTCTACTACAGAGGCTTGAGTTTTAGGAGAAGGTTCCTCAGGACTTCAAGTCTGAGTTGCACTATCAGCACACAACAGTTCACCTACTTTTGGATGAGGGACCAATGCACCTCCCCAACAAAAATGATGCAGGGGAAGAATTAGCAAGAGACAAGGGCCACTATTGATAGAAAAGTTTCAATATATGAGGTGTTGCTCCAAACATTGAAGGATGAGCTGAAGAGAGCCGATCAAGCTCTTAATTTATGTGCGGCACCAGACACCATAATAAGGACCAGAACTTTAGTGGAGGATAATGAAGTTCTGAAGGTGGTGAAGTATGTAACACTTGGGCACATAGAAAGGTTGGCACTGGTAAAAAAAAGTATGTGGCTCTCGTAGAAAACTAGGATCTACATAAGGAAAGGATTAATGAGTTTGGAAAACTCATAGCATAGAAGATGGACCTTATGGAGGGAATGTTGTTAGGTATGGCCAATGTTGTCTGAGTACTATAGAATGAGAAAGAAAAGATCACTCAGGATGAGTTGCATGACATAGCCACTGATATTCTAGAGAAAATGAGGAACGTGGTGAGTGATTGGAAGACCTTGGAGGCTGAGCTAAAAAATGAATATCCATAATTAATCCTTCCAGTTGAAGAAGAGGGTGCTGTAGAATAAACTTCATCCTTTTGTACAAAGTTTGGTTCATTCTTTTCATTCTTTCATTATCTATTCTTTGTTATTGAAGAGATATGAAGGAATTCACATCATCAGGATGGAAATGTACTCTAGTGTGGGGTAATGTTGAACAACTAGAAATATTCTAAGTATTGGGCGTGTGAATATAGGGCACTGGAAGCGCGCGATGCTATAATAGTATTAAAGTGCCCCAACTCAGTACTTAGCTGTTTTGTGGATAAGGGCTATTTTTGGAGATAGTGTGTGGAGCACACATAGATATGAAGAATTTTGCTACACATAATGGTATTTTAGGAACACGTGGTAGATAAGTGCCATGCATAGTTTAAACTAATAATAGGATTTATACTTGAAGTTAACTATCAGACATCTATTATTAGAAAACTTGCATGTCGTGCATACTATTGTAAAATTGCATTGCTATTATCTACATGCGACCTATTTTGAGAAGTGCATAGGTGGTGAAGGGAAAGTCCCCACCCTTATAAATATGTATTGACTTGGGTGGTGAATTATTGTAAAGTTGTAATGCTGGTTTTGATGCACATGACTCATGGAGATACTTTATAGTGTAAGAAGCTTCTGTGTTTTACAATATTAATGTAATGGAGTATATTAGATAGATAATGGTGTTAGAATTGATTGAATCATGTTCTTATATGGTTAATATTATCATAGTTATTGTTTAGTTCATTTATCACGATTCTCTAAGATCTAGATCTAGATTTTGCACTGTGGAATGAGGTTTTATGTCTACTTATGAATCTGAACATGTTTAAACATCATCACACTAACATCCTGCACAAGTAAATCTAAAGAGGGACCTAGTACCTTTGTGCACGCTTCGGGCGAGTGACTCAGTCTCAGGCTAAGTGATGTGCCAACGTGCACCTAGGGTATTCATCTGGTGAATTCTAGGATACATCAGAAAGATTATGGGTAGGACCATCTGGTAGAAAGTTCTGTTGGGTGAAGGTGAGTGGGAGTGTTGGATAAGGATAGAGATGAGAAACAAGGGCCTGAAATTGTGTAGGATCAATGTCAGTGGTGATGCATGTCTCTTAGAGGGACATGACTAACATACCAATATGTACTTACATGTTGATAGATGAAGTGGCTTTAGATTTCTCCTCATATATGGTTACAGTTGATGAGCATGGGAGTCTTCTCAAAAATTTGAGTTCAATGGATATTGATACGCAGTGCTTATTAATGTTATGTTAGAAGAGGACATAGAAGGCTCCTTGAACCTCCACACATGCTGAGTTCGGGTAGTGTACATTTCACAGTTGAGAGGTTTTGCGAGGGGCCTTCCTATTGTTAATGGAGTTGATATGTCGTAAACAAGTGATGTGCAAGGAGGGGGTATATGATGGTAATGTATATGGCTGGAGATATGACTCAGATGATTCGGGTTGTACTTCCAGTACTAACCTGTTGACCCTAGTTATATGAGCATTGTTATGATCATGATTAGAAAGGGGATTCTTGACTAGATCTCGAGTTTCTACTTTTGATAAGAGGTGGATAGCATTAATCCTCTATTTAAACTAGTTCACCTGCAGTCAATGACACTGCCTCCGTATAATACTAATTCTTTAGATTTCTAGGAACAACATTGATGTGAACATCTGCATGACCCTTGAACTCATTTGATGGAATCAAAAGGAAAAGGATGTTATGGTTCCTTTGAGGCCATGAAGGTTTCACTTGCAGGATATCAATTGATGTGGTTGAGTTTGAGGATCCAATGACTATATTGGAAGTTATTGTCTTTCATCAAGGATTATTGGTTAGATAAAACACTTAGTAGAACTCACAGTTACAGAGTCCGCGGGGACACAAACTAGGATGGGATTGAATTTCACAAATGTTATCATAGGAAGGCGTCGTGTGCAGAGGTACATATAGTCAATTGAGTCTTCGATTATCTTTAGCCGATTTCAATGTATTGTTTTACTCAATCTCTTAATATTTTTGAAGATTCAATTGGTGTGCGGAACACACAAGGCTACATGCCAGAGCACTTGTGTGCTAATAATTGCTTTGTAGCTCCATTATTTCTTCAGAGGATCATATCGCTAAGCACTCTTGCATGGAAGTAATCCAGTGAGAATAGATTTATGCACTCTAGTTAGGATTGGTGGAAGTGAATAACCGATATAGATGAGCATAGCTTGCATGGGTATGCACTATTGAATTAGTAAATGGCTTCTGTGTCCTCATTACTTAGCCGTGCAACCTATTGTCTTGGCATAGTTAGCAGTGATAGTTGTCTAATAGTTGTCCCACCCTATATATGATTAGATCTGAATCTGCCTAGTTGAAAGGCGGTGATATTAAAGCGGTTAGATATTCATGAGTCCCATGAGACTGGGAATCATATTGTAATAGATCCATGTCCTCGCATGACCTATTATTGTATCAGAAGCTTCTCGGGAGTGTGATTATCATGTAATTAAATATATGAAGAATACATTGGCTGAACCACAAGATGTCAATAGATCAATATTTGGATGTTTATCATTGCATACTATTGTAGAACTTTTGCTCTGATGATTTATACTTGAATGCATGCCTTTATAGATTTGGTTCGGTATAAACGTGTAATGATGGATCAAGTTTCTCTAATATTATGTCTTTATCGTTACACCATAGGGCTACCATCTTTCTACAACATCCCCTAATTGTACTTTATCTGCTAGTACCTTGATAGCACTTCGGATGAGTTCACTCAGCTTTAGTAGCCCTGAGTGAATGTGCCAGCGTGAATCTTGGTAATGAACTAGGATGAAAGTTCTAGGCTACATCAGAGAATAATTGTCTCCATAGACTCTCCACAAGAGGGTGTAGTTTCTTCATTTGGAGTCTTTTGAAGGTAGGACCAATGTTGTGCTTTAGGGATGATAATGAATAGCTTTTTTATGGACATGCTAGATATTTTTTGTGACTTATCCGATTTATGGGCATCACCAGACAACAATTTTATTATTATTAGAAGTATGGCACGTTTTTTCTACATATACGAAGGTTGATTAGATGCAAGTTACACATTATCTATCTTTAGATATATCTTAATCGAAGTGCCTTTTACAATAAGGAGACAAGCTCAGAATTTCATTGTCCCTTCTCAATGATGTTACTGTAAACGTGTTTTCATAGATAGCACACTTGTAGATGTGAAGGCTATGCCTGTAAATGACGTGTGGATGTTAGTAGACAAAAATGTACGACCTAGTTGTTTTTCAGGTATGGGTCAGCGGAATGACGGTTGGAAAGGGCTCACCATCGTTATATAGAAGGATGAGAAATTTTCACATAGTAGTTGCATATTTTTAGGTATATGCATAGCGTCAATCATTGTGAGCATCATGTTCTACATGTGCATATGAGAAATGTTTTAATGTATTTTTTTTATGGAGTATCGGTATAGATTTCCATTATTGTAACAGAGCCTTCTGTGTTTATTAATCAGATGGAAGATATTGGCTAAAGCTAAGGGACATTCCTGTGACTTCTTGAGTAATGCATGTTCTTGATTAAATCAGGAGTCATTGTTTAGGCTACTTCTTGGCACTAGCATATAGAACTCCATAAGCATGTCCCGGTCATAGAATAATAGGGACAAAGTTCCTCGAATTTATATGTGTCATCCCTCATTTGCTAATGATCCCGTTTCAACAACCTTGAAGAGTTTCCTTCATAGATTTCACTTTCTGTGCTCCAAGTTTGAGTTCTAGAGGATTTGGAGGCTGAGTGGATGTGCCAATCTGGGTTGAGAGCATTGGGATCTGGTAAATCATTGGATGATCATGTGGGACAACTGTTTGAGAGGCTAACTAAGTAATTTGATTACTCATGTTTTTAGTATGATTCATGATGATAGACGTACAACTTCTAACATGGATATGTGGAGGTTGATTCATGATCTTCCATCCCGTCCATATATAACGTGATCGATGATTCAACATTAGGATCAGTGTGTAACGGATGCACTTGGGTCACTTGAACAGATTGTGTATGAAATTTTATATCCTAGAGGATACTATGCTAGTCTGGGTCGTGAGTCGTAATCAGATGAGTGAAGTTTTTTGCCCATGTGATATAACTAGAGAATTGAGAGGCATCTTTATTCTTGTCTAGATGAAATGGTTTAGAATTTCTCTTCTTATTCCCTCTATAAAGTAGGTACTTGAGTCATGGACTCACTGCTAGTGTTGATAAATGGTCTCCTCATCTGGTCTCCTCTAGGTCGATTCTCTTTGGCATTGGCGTCATAATAATCATGGTTGACGTATATCGTGTTCCACATCGTGGTGAGCTGAATTTCAGTTTATGCGGTTTCTGAATTGGAGCATATCTGCAAGTTACTATTCTCACTAGGTGTCATTAGACTATTGATGGTTAATTGAGATATATTGATGAGAGTGAACTGATGGCTAACTAGAACCTGACCACGTGCAAGGGAATGAACAATGTTAGATGAAAAGGTTACGATTACTTAGTTAATCAACGTATAATCTCAAGAGAGGAAACTCTTTCTTATAGGATGTAATGAAATTCGTGAGAGGAGAGAATAGAAGAAGCAATTTTCCATCATTAGAAAGTATGGCACTTAGGAGAGAGATGCATCGTGAAGGATTATGAAGGGCTCACGTAGAAGACATAGGAGCTAGATGCATAAGGGTATTTTTTCATATTAGTAAGCATGACAGATTGATCCCCCCTTAGGCTTCACATAGTCGTGTGCAAAAATGAGATCGTAAATGGGGTATTTGGGCATTGAAAGTGTTTATATCCAAATGTGTGACCGAAGCCCTTGTACTTGGTTATGACAGTACTCTTGTGATGATAGAAGTATATGATTGGGATAATTTTTTAGAGTCTAAGGTGAAACTAGGTTAATTTTGAGATGCCAATAAGTCAGAAAAGCAAGTAAATCAATGGCAGGATAGATGACTTCAATGTTATTTGGAGGAATATTTTCAGGTGCATCATCTACACAAAATGTAAGCGTGCCAAATGTTGGATTCACCTCTAGAAGTGGAACTACCACATAGACTGTAGGGGTTCAGTATAGTACCATTGTCATAGCACATGGGAGTACATCTATAGGTCCTATTCTAGCTACAGGTGGAGGATCAAGAGGATTAGGTGGTTCTAGTTCCAGTGGATCTGGTGGTTTTAGAGGTAGTGGAAACATATGAGGTTCTGGATCAGGTGGGCAAGGTTTGCACCAACCCCAGAATATTTATACGGAGATGTCTCTTCATCTTCCATAGAGTATAGGGGCATAAAGGATACTATGCTGAGCATGTGCACATGTGTGAAATATTATGGCATGCGAAAGGGATCACGACTTCTGAGCGCAAGGCAAGTCAATTTGCTACTACATTACAGGGATGTGCACATAGGTGGTATAGGAAGTTTGACCTTGATCAAACTTGCATAGATTATGCAGCGCTGAAGGATGCGTTCTTAAAAGAGTTCTATATCCCAAAATTTGAGCAGAAGATTATAAGTGCGCTCAAGGATATTAATCAAGGCACTATTGAGAGTGTACGTGAGTATGATGCCCATGTTTTAAAACACTCCTATCTAAGATTTCTTATCATATTCATGCAATCCGGCATGCAAAATGGTTCAGTTGGCGGATTGATTACACCATTCAGAAGAGCATTTTCACATAAGAAATACACTGATTCCACATGCAAAGCACTAGAAGCAGCTTTGCGTGCTAAGGCAGTTGGGAGCATTGACACTGGCGTTAGTCCATTCTTAGAGGCACAAATTGAAGCTATGGAAAAATAATTAGAGAAGCTATCATAAAATTCAGCCCATGAAACATGCCCAGGGATTTGGTGTACAAATTGTGAAGTGGAAGGTCACACCAAGGATAGTTGTCCTCACATAATAGTATGCTCATTACTGTTGGACTGTGAGATCCATCATTTGAATCATGATGCTAGTCATTGTCACTTTGTTATAGCACGCGATAAGGAAGAATGTATCTTATTACTATAAAATTTTCCGGTCCACAACCCATGATACTGAAGATTGTCATGATTGATTGGTCAGATCCATGATGCTATAGACATTGGAGTACGATAGATAAGTGTAGCAAATAATTCTAAGGATAAGAATGAGCACCAGGATTGGGATCATAATCAAACACGACTATGATAAGAATGATGGGCAGTTTTGAAGGAGGCCGTGGAAGAGGATGTGGATATCACGGTGGATATGGAAGATCAGGCCGTGGTGGAGGAAGAGGTGATTTACCGCATGGAACATGTTATACATGCGGATCTCCTAACCACTATAGGCGTGAATGTCCTCAGAATATTGCATGTTATTTCTACAGAAAGAACTCATAGCTATGAAGAGTTCCTAGACTTATATGAGCATCTGAGTAAGCAACATAAGTAAGAAAACAAAGGTGCACTAGGATGGTTAGAATCTAGAACATGTGGTATAAGATCAGTGGATTCCCAGGATAACACCAGGACCTGAGGTATTAACAGTGAAAATTAATACACAAGCTGAAGCAGGTGCATGTAAGAGAGGCATTGCACCAGAAGCCTACGATCACCAAGGAGGAGGTTTTGCATGTAAGGTACCCAGATATTGCTCATTAGAGGGAATTTTATCAGGATACCATGGAAGTGCTATGAAATCTTTAAGGTGAGATACAATACTTAAAGGAGCAAGAAGAAAACATCATAGATAGTCCAAACTGATATCGATGATATGAGAGAAGTGCGCAAATTTTTGCGCCAGGAGAACATCATTCCACTATTAGGGATTTGGTTAAAAGGGAACACTCTATGCATAAGTATTAAGACTGGACAATAGATCTTGCATGTAAATCTTCCCCCTGATAGCATTGACTATGAAAAGGGAATTACTCTGAATGCTATTGTGGATGGATGGCTACTGAACAAAAAATTGATTGATACAGGTGTGGAAGTAAATGTTCTCACATTAGATGCATGGGCACAAATGGGGAGGCCCCCATTGTAGCCATAATCTAATGTGTTGTTTATGGAAAACTAGACTAAGGCCACTCCCATAGGAGTTTTGAAGGATGCATCTATAACCATACAAGGGGCCAAATTCACTTGGGATTTTGAGGTATTAGACACTTGCAGAAGCAGACAGTTTTCCAGCCTTCCTTTGATGCCCTTGGTGTTATGCGAATAATGCTGACTTGAGATTCAATAAGGGGTATATCAGCTTTGAGAAAAAGGAGGAAAGGGTTTTGATACCTTTGACAAATGGGAAGTCTACACCATATGTTGAGCCTCTAAGTGAGGAGGACTCAAACAAAATCTATGTACACACACGCTATTCAGGACCCTGAGGTCAATGATCCATCAACAGGAAGGCATCGTACAGTGGGAGGATTCTCATTCTATTAGTGATACTATGAGTATTTCTTGTGACAATTGGGCTCATGGTACAAATGAAATACTATGGCGCAAGGTAAAAAGTGTTGATTGCGTGTTAAGAATGAAATTCATTCTATTCAGTCGGATAGGTAGTGTAGATACCTTCATATACAAGGGCAGAAGATCTTCCTGTATCTTTGAAAGCCATGGAAGCACAACGAACATATCAAATTAAGAGAAGAGATATGTTAGTGTATACCTTGCATGGGATAGCAAGCGCACTAGTGGGTAGTCCACAGAGATAATCTTATAGATTGGGAGGAGATTGGAATCACCCTATCTACTAGGTTTTTAAGGAGAAATGCACCTACGTAGATCTGCACTTATAATGGTGATAAACCTGTCCAAAATCACATTAAGCAGTGTGAGAGACTTTGGATAGTGAGATAAGAAGCATTACCACCTTCACTCTGGGTGCATATATTGTACTCTACTCTACAAGGTTGTGCACACACCTGGTATGTATACATAGAACTACATTGAGAGACTGGGAATTGGTAGAATTTGGTTGTAGGAATGCTCTTGACCTTTGACTACTTCTCAACTAAACCTCTAGTCAAAGAAGCATTAAAATTTTTCAAGCGCTTAACTATGGGAGATAGTGCAAAGGTAGAAAATCATATTCAAGAATTATTTGGTGAGATAGAGTCCGGAGCACATTTTGAAAAGGTAGAAGAAATGGACTCCATACTACTTGAATGCACTTTCCTTGAGAAAGAGAAAGGAAATATGGTTTACATCGTGGATGATGAGGAAGTTGAGAACCTAGATACTGAACATTCGCAAGGGGTGTGCGAGGTCTTGGACAATGCAGACAAGGATACTGGTGTCTATCACAAACCCATGAAGACAAAGAAAATAAATATAGGTTCATAGGCTGAGCCAAAGGAGGTCATAATTGGAGATTATTGGTTAGAATCGGAAGTGGTAAAGATCATTGAGTTACTAAGGGATTATTAGGACTTATTCCCTCAGGGGTATCATGAACTTAAAGGCGTGCATGAATCACTTGGGGAAATGAAGATAAAACTTTAGGATGGTGCACAATCAGTTAGAAAGAGGCCTTATATAATGAACCCCAATTTGTGTGAAAAGGTCAAGGAAGAGATTGATAACATGTTGAAATCTAGAATTATCAAGCCCCTTGATGAGTCAGAATGGGTTAGTCTAATGGTGATCAGTATCGAGAAGGATGGATGAATTAGATTATGTGTGGACTACAGGGAGCTGAATGTTGCATGTGTAATAGATCCATTCCCTACGCCATTTACTGAGTAAATACTAGAAGGAGTTGCAGGGTGCAAAATATATTCCTTCACAGATGGGTTTTCCAGGTATCATCAGGTTAGGATTGCTGAGGAGGATCAAGAAAAGACAACTTTTACTACTGACTGGGGTAGTTTTTCCTATACTGTGATACCTTTTGGACTGAAAAATGTGCCTTCCATATTCTCGCGGATAGTTATTCAAGCATTCAAACATTTTATTCACAACTTCTTACAGGTTTATCTAGATGATTAGACAGTATATGGGCGTGTGAAAGATCATTGTGACAATCTGCGCTTAATGTTTGAGTGGTACAGACAATTGAGTATCTCTTTGAACATCAAAAAGTGCATATTTTCTACAACTTTTGGAATACTGTTAGGACATATAATATACAAAGAAGGTTTACTAGTTGATCCAACTAAGGTTGCAGTCATTCTAGGCCTGGAAGCGCTTACCAGTCAAAGTGAGGTGTGTGTATTTTTGGGTTACACAGGATATTATCAGAATTTCATCAAAGGGTATGCTAAAGTTGTTACACCCTTAGAAGAATTACTAAAAGGGAAAGGTACATTTTATTGGGGAGAACCACAACAACACGCGTTTGAGATATTAAAGGAGAAACTTACTACCACACCCATTCTACATTTTCCCTCATGGGATAAACCATTTCATGTGCATGTGAACATCTCTGACATGGCCATTGGCACTGTGTTAGCTCAACCTGGAAAAGGTATTGTAGATCATCTAATTTGTTTTACTAGTAGGAAGATGACTCCTGCTGAACAAAATTATACAACTACAGAGCACAAAGCTTTGTCAATGATCTATGCATTGCACAAGTTTCGGCGGTACTTGTTTGTAACACCATTTTTGTTTTATAAAAATCACATGACATTGAAGTATTTGGTGAAAAAACTAGTCTTGCAAGGGCACATATGCAGACGGGTACTCCTATTTCAAGAGTTCGACTTCATAGTTGTGATGAAGCCAGGGAAAAGTAACTCTGGACTAGACTACTTGTCTAGAATTAACTCAGGAGAAGAAGCATAGAAAATGAAAGAAACCATGCCAGATGCATAGTTATATAGGTTACAACATGCACCATCAAAGTTAGAAAACATTGCTATCTTTCTGTGGATTGGTGTCGCACCAGAAGGAATGAAGGAATTCGAAAAGAAATAACTAGCTATGCGTGCGACATCGTTTATGTTAGTCAGTGGTGACCTCTACAAGTTAGGCATAGATGAAGTATTACACCATTGTGTATTAGATCATGGGCACAAGGATATTATGGAAGAATCCCATGGTGGTATTGCAGGGGGCCACTATGCAGGTGATGCAACTACCCAAAAGATCTTACTTGTTGGATTATGGTGGGAGACACTGTATAAAGATTGTAAAGCATATTACAAAGCGTGTGACCATTGTCAGCATCTAGGTAAACTGGGGAAAAGAGGTGAGATTACTTTGAGACCAATTACTAGTGCCGAACCATTTGAGAAATGGGCCATCAAATTTGTAGGACCTATTTCGCCAGCCGTGCGTAGGACTAGATCGCACTATATCATTACTTGTATAGATTATCTCACAAGGTGGGAAGAAGCAACACCTACGAAGGACTGTAAAATAGCTATAACAACTAGGTTTTTATGGGATAATGTTCTTACAAGATATGGATGTCCTTTAATCTTGACAAGTGATAAGGGTACACACTTTTTGAATGAAACAATCATGATCCTATTAGATGAGTTTATGGTTACACACCATAAGACTACACCCTACCCTCCTCAGGAAAATGGAATTGCTAAGGCTTTCAACAAGATTTTGGGCCAGACATTGACAAAAAAATTTTAATGTTGGAAGAAATGATTGGGATGATAAAGTGTTAGTTGTTATTTGGGCATATAGAATAACTTACAAGAGACTAAACAAAGCCACACTGTTTCAGTTGGTTTTTGGCATAGAAGCTATTCTCCCTATAGAATTTATATTACCTTCTTTATGCATTACATGCGCTGGAGGTCTAGCTAATGAGCAGGATTTAGAAGAGCATACTGAGAAGACGATTCAATTGGATGAGAAATGAGCCATAACACGATGGAGTTAGAAGCAGGAAAAGGCTAGGCAGAAAGCATGACATGACAGAAACATAAGGGATAAGAAGTTTGAGATTGGACAAAATGGTATTATTTCTGACTCTAAGTCTTGCACCATCCTTAGGGCAAGCTCAAAGTACATTGTTGGGCCAATGTCATGCTTACATACTTGAAATCAGGTCTTGCCAATTAGAAAGACTTGGATGGAATTCGCAAAAGAAATAACTAAGCTATGCGTGACGAAATTCGTTTATGTAGTCAGTGGGACATCACAAGTTGGCCTAGATGAAGTATACACCATTGTGTATGAATGGGCCACACGGATATTAGGAAGACCCTGCGTATGTCAGCGGGGCCACTAGCAGGTGATGAATACCCAAAAGATCTTAACTGTGGATTATGGTGGGAGACAGTATAACGCTTGTGAAGCATATCTACAAGCGTGTTGACCCTTGTCCGATCTAGGTAAAAACTGGGGAAAAGAGGTGAAGATTACGGAGACCAATTAATAGATGCGAACCATTTGAGAAATGGGCCATTCAAATTTGTAGCGACCTATTCGCCAGCCGTGCGTAGGACTAGATCGCACGATTCATTGACGTGTATAGATTATCTCACAAGGTGGGAAGACGCACACTACGAGAGACGTAAAATAGCTATACAATAGTTTTATGGGATAAGGTGCTTACAAGATATGGATGTCCTTTAATCTTGACAACGTGATAAGGTACACATTTTGATGACAACAATATGATCCTATTAGATGAGTTTATGGTTACACACCCTAAGGATACACCTAACCTCCTCAGGAAAATGGATTGCTAAGGCTTCAACAAGGAGTTTGGCCAGACATTGACAAACAAATTTTAAGTTGGAAGAAATGATTGGATGATAAAGTGTTAGTGATTTGGAAATCGAATAACTACAAGAGATAAACCAAAGCCACACTGTTTCAGTTGGTGGTTGGCATAGAAGCTATTTCCCCTATAGAATTTATATTACCTCTAGCATACGGGCGGAGGTATAGCTAATGAGCAGGATTTAGAAAAGCATAATGAGGAAGACGATTCCAATGAGAGAAATGAGCCATAACACGATGGGTTAGACGCAGGAAAAGGTAGGCACAGAAAGCATGACATGACAGGAAGAAACATAAGGGATAAGAAGTTTGAGATTGGAAAATGGTACTTATTTATGACTCTAAGTTCATGCACCATCAGGCAGCCAAAGACATAGGTTGGGCCTATGTTCATTGCTTCATCATACTTGAATTCAGGGTCTGCAATTCGAAGCATTGATGGAACACCACCTACCGATAATTTAAAAGGGTAGGCTTGAAGCCCTAATATAAATAGTTCTTCTTGGTGTTTGTAATAGACAATATTGCCATTTAGTTAGGTTTTCAATTCTGTATTTCCTTAATTGTCGTTATGCTTGTCAAAATTAGTTGTGTGCTTAGTAATGAATTTGCACTGGTGCGCACGAGATAATTTCTATGTTGAAGAAGTTTATGCGCAGAGGGACTACACATTCCTTTAGTGTGGGGTGGTTGTGATATCCAGGTACCGAGTGTCATAAGTAAAAGATGAAAAGAATAAAGCTGCCATGGGTGTTTGCCAACGTAAAGAAGTGACTCCTCAAAAAGTGACAAAGGATGTAGATGAAATAACGGCACCAATAAAACAAAGGTAAGAAGGGGCCATGAGATACTACAAGTAAGAGGTACGGATGAGCGGGTATCAGGTGCAAGGATGTGCGAGAAGAGAGTCTGTGACCAGAGGGTAGGCCGGCACGGATAGAAGGTTATAGATGGGGCGTGAAGATGTACCACGTGGAAGATGAATTTGTTAATGAATGAGAGGATATTGGTAAGTGCAGGAACAATAAATGCATCAAACCTTGAAAAAATATATAAGGATGGGATGCAAAGAACATTTTTACATGATGAGAGAGTATTGAGGAAAGAGCTACAGTGAAGAAGCCGAGTGATTGGGTTAAGGTGTGAAACCAAGTGTGACAAACAAATCTGTGTGAACAGAAGTTGTGTCCCCTGGTGAAGGGTTGAGTGGAACAAAGGTGACAGAGAGGAGTTAGGCACCAAGTTTCTTCCTAGGGTACAATTGAATCAAGCTGGGGTTTGATTCACAAATTACATAGTTAAAGAGGAGATGATTGCAAGGTAAAAATGGCACCCAAGAAGGTAGCTGCAGTAGGAGGAAGAGATGGCACCCGAAAGTAATTTTTTAGAAATTCAATAATAAGAAGGATTCGTCATGCCGGGAATGGGATCACACATCATAAAGAAAAAGAAACGAAAAAACACCATAGGACCTAGAGAACAAGAAGGAGCTGCATTCTTCCACTACGAGGACAAACTTCAAACGTACCAAAGATGACATGTCGTTTATGATGTGTAGGAAAGAGTTGCTGAAGAGAAGTTGGGTCTACCAAGGCCATGAGATTCCATATTTTCGGGAAAGTATGAGCCTTGTATAAGTGGCTATGAGCAGAGTGCATGAGGCCTTCTACTTTGTAGGAACAAAGTTAGAATCTCATCTACGCTATCTCAACAGTGACAAGTTGAAGGCCACAAGGAGGATATAAGAATGATCTCATCGAAAAGCCGCAAATCTTAAAGACCAGACAAGGTGGGGTAACTGAGGGTTGCCCAGTATGATAAGAAAGTGAAGAAACTCTCCAGTTGCAAGCAAATCACAACTTGTTCCAAAGTTGAATGATCAGGAGTGGTGGTCATAGGTAATATTATGGTTACATTGTGCGCAAGATGTCAGAAGGAGGTAGTCTACAATATACAGGCTACAATGCAGATCAAATAGTAAGGAAGAATGCAAAGGAGGGAAGAATCAGCTGTGGGGTTGTCTATTATATTGGTAGTCATGGAAAAATTGGAGTACCAGACTGGGGCCAAAAGGAAAAGGTATGGGGAATTACCCTGGAGAATAAGTCGTTAGTTGAAAGGTTCAGCAAGTACCTCTTAAGGGTCCATAAGATGATGCAAGCAAAGGGTGGAGAAATGGTAGAAGGATCCACGCGGAATTGGAGAAGATTGGGCATCTAAAGGAGACCCTCATAGTGGGGAAACAAGTTAGTTTGTGTATATCAACATTTTGCATCACCGCTTCCTAATGAGAGATGACGTAGGAGCCCTGGTGTAAATTGTCCTTACGCATTCACTGCAAGGAATTTCCAAGCATCGTTCACTATCCAGACAGCAATCGGAGGACGCCATTAGGGACGGGAATCAGGGTTCAATGTAGATAAAATAAGAGGGTGACTACCACAGGTTGAGGCCTGAAGTTATGTGGATATAGAAGAAAGTGGCCTATGTCGAGAAGTCCTTTCAAAGGTGTTGCCTATCAAGCCAATAAGTCTGGAATGTAGTGGTATAGAGAAAATTAGTGTAGCTTTAGTTGAAGCCCTAGCAGCAGTGCAAGAGCCACAAAAGGAAATAGTAGATGAGCTTGGGAAACTCATCACGCAAAAGATGGATACGCTAGAAGGAAAACATACTGAAATGTCCAGCATTATGTTGGTATTGCAGAATGAAAAAGGTGAAGTTACCCAAGATGAACTGAAGTCTATTATTGTGGACATACAAGAGTAGGTAGAAAAAGCATTCACTGAGTGGTAGGCCTTGGAGGCTGAAATAAAGGAGGAGTATCCAGAGTTGATCCTTCAAATTTATACAGAGGAGTCTGCCTCATAAAACATTCTTTATTCATCTACATTCTTTCTTATTCTTTCCATTCAACATTCTTTACTTCAATTTTGGAGATAACCATTGTCAGGACGGAAATGAGATTAGTGTGGGGTAATGTTGATCAGAGAATACTTGTTAGAGATCAAACAAGAATTTCACATAGGAGAGAAGGCTAGGATCAAGGGCATGGAGGGACAAGAAGAATCCGCACGTGGAGGGCAAGTTCAAATTTTGGGACTTAGCCGATTTTGAGCATGAAGACCTATTTTTAGAAGATGGTGTGCAGAGCACATAAAAAAGGAAGAGACGTGCGTGCCATGCATTTTCTATCTTTAGAGGATCAGATTGAAGCTTTTTGCATGGAGATGAGCTAAGAATAGGATTTTCACTTCAGTTAATTGTAAGAGGTCTATAGATAGCACACTTGCATGTGTGGCTATGCCTATAAACAATGCGTGGCTATTAGTAGCATGTGACCTATTTTTGGAATAGATAAGCAGTGAAGGGAAAGTCCCCACCCTATATATATGATGTGAATCACATAGTAGTTGATATATATAGGTATATGTAGAGTGTAAGAGGTAAGCATAAAGAGATATGTACATATGACTGGATTACTGTATCGGATCCATGCACACATCGGTATAGATTTCCATTATTTTAAGGAGATTTTGTGTTTATTAATAGATGGAAGATATTGGTCGAATCTAAGTGTCATTCCTGTGTGTAATTGAGTAGTGCATGTTCTTTATTCAATCATGATTATTTTTAAGCTTGTTCTTTCCTAGATACAAATATAGCATGCATTATAGAATGATGGATTAGTTATGGATCTATATGTTTCTTCCTTCATCACGCTAATATCCTATTACGGAAACCCTAAAGAGGGACCTGGTACTTTTTCACACTTCAGGTGAGTGCTCAGTCTAGGCTGAGTGATGTGCCAACATGTCTAGGGTGTTATCTGGTAAATTATAGGCTACATCAAGTTATCCTGATTATCTTTAATAGGTGAACAAGCAAGGCCACCAGATCTAAACAACTAAAATTTTGTAGTCTATTTAGTCAATATATCATCCAACAATAATAGAAAAGTTCATTCTTCCTATAGATTGATGGTCATGTTTGTTTTGAAAATCAGAAGGCATTGAATCTCAAAGTTTTGCATTCAAACGACAATTATATGTTTTATCTTTTTATATAAGGAATAAAAAAGTCAATTAAAAATGCAATAAAATTAAAATACATTACCTTCCATTCCTCTGTTTTGTGTTTTGGCAATCCAGGATGTAGAGGACATCCAATCGATTTCCAAACTAATCTAGCTTTGTACAACAAATCAATAAACTTGGTTTCTATCCAAGTTCTGTTCACTTCATTCTGTTGTTTACAAATATTAGTAATGGCTTAGTTAGTTGCATTTGAATAAATAATGTGAGCCCTTTATGTAACATTCCCATTTTAACACTTTAGAAACAAGGGAATTTTTTTTAAAATAACATTCTCTGTTCTAAATACATAATTTAGAACACACATTCCATAACATCCATTCTTATAATAGATAACCATATGTAGCTATAATGACTTGGTCTACCATCGATCTATTCATTTCATGACTCGGTGAACTACTGATCTATTAATGTTTAACTTTAAGTAATGAATACTTTTATGTATAATAAGTATACTTGGTTCTCTTACCCTGTTCGGGGTATTGAGTGATCTATTTGGGATCCTATCTGAATATTTTCTACTAATATTCATCTGCATCTCGATCCTTAGACTAGGTGACATAAGACAACGTAATCAGCAGCTTGGGATACTTTGGCCAAACTTTTCTAACCTAATGTTCATATTATTCATTCCTTGATGACATACTCATCAATTCAGAATACGTCCGTCACCTCACTCAATTGTTATCTAGAATGTCCTTTACTAACTTCCGTCAGTCCACTTGCCCATGGTTTATCCCTAGTTCAGGTTAACAACATATATTATGATAGGGAGAGACGCAAAAATACTTAGGATATATTGGCATATTGGGTCAACCTAGGTTAACCCCATGTGCCAAGGTACTCGGAGTCCTCAAGGGTTACTTCGTATCATAACTATGTTACTACCCAGTCCTAGAGAAAACTAAGTTCAAGTCCATAAGCATGTAGATCTAGACGATAAATGCAGAAGGGTGTTGCCACATGTCAACTACAATGTTGTATCCTCAAGAAGATCCTAATCTTCTCGAAGGTACAGCTCTATAGTTGGCGTGTGCCAGCATCCTACAGAACAGCCTCATCGAGATGTACACACCCCTAGGAGATTATTACTATTTAATTAAATTGGATATATAATAGCAGATTTCATTACCCTTGCCCAAACCCTAATCCAACTCTCCCTAAGTTCCTTTCCAAATAAGGTTCCATTAATCCTTGGAGAACTTCCTTATCTCATGATTACTTTCGATGTTTGATAATTTGGCTAAAAAAGTAGTTACCAAAAAGAAAGGACAACAACCTCATAAGTTATGTTTAATGTGACTTAACCAATCAAGGAAGTGTAATAACCACCTAGGTTGTATCTTAATAGACTTTATTAAATGTAGTCTATGATTATAAATCATATCTTCCTTTTTGTTTACTTTTCCATGAGAGAGGAAGAGTCTTCCTCTTCATGGTTAAGTTCTAGGGTTTAACACACCCTTTTTGTTCTTTATATATATTCTATAGTTTTCATTGTATGGTCATTACACATCACCTTACTATATTAAATTGTTTATATAAGAACATTGAATTCTACAACTTATCTAGCTGCATCTTAATTAGGGAGATTATTCTAAGTCCCTTTTATCTTATTTATTCAAGACTCCTCATTTAATCATATAATTAATATAAGGGATATTAGCAAGATAAGATTCCATTTCTTTTACAAAGGTACGAAATAATTTACGCAACTCATACAAGTAAGTTCTCATCCTTCAATTTCATTTTCAACTTATACCTTTACCAACTTATGCATGTACAAAATTATGCATTGTTGGGCTTACTGTATAACAACAGTGTTCATTAAAAAAGGAATATAACTATTATTTTTCAATACAACTCAAGAACGAATCATAATTCTTCATTATAATCAAACTTAGATCAGCCAATGCATCATATAAGATTTTTCCATCTTATATCACTTACAAATTCCATCTACAAAAATTGCTATCATTGGTCAATTCAATGAACTGAGCATGATAAGCAGTAAGCCTTAAAACGAAGTACAATCCACTAATTGTTCCAATAAAAATAACCCTGCTTTAATGAGCAATTATTATTTCATACACTAATCATAATGAATAACAATCAAAAGAAGATCATTAATGATCAGAGTTCACTTCTCAAGAACAAAAAATTATAATATATAATATTTGTATTACAAATAAGGTATGGTTGGACCTATCATTCATCTTAATCAATCAGAACGTAACATCTTATTGTTCTCACTCTACCAACTCAGAATACAACAATTATCTTAACTATAAGATATAAAAGTGTTTTCAAAAGGTTCATACTAGGATGTTTCATCTAACTTTATAGCAAGAAGAAGAGAAACCATTTTCATTATGCCGAAGTACATAATATCCACAAGGTAGAAACAAGTTCATATTATAACCTAAGTTGTTTCATCTTAAGATTAACTATTTCAAATCAAACATTTAAGATATTCTTCAAAACAAGAATAAATAAATAACTCAGATGGAAGGATGAAGCATCAACCAACTAGCATGATACATTTTTAACAAACTAAACATCACTCTCCTACTATTTCATTTCCATTAATGATAAGTAAGAGAAGGTTAGCCAAATTAATGATTAACTATTCCTATAGAACAATCAACAAAATATTCCAAACAAATGAACTTATTCCCAACTGTATTAGAAAAGAAGATTAACAAAAATGATCCTAACCTGTAGTCATTTCCTTTAACTTAATTAAAAAAGTCCCTTCTTCAAATATATATACAGTTCAAGTTCATATAAGGTTTCCAAAGGAAGAACAAGAACACCATAAAGTGAATAGGTATCTACTGAAACTTTCCCTTTAAAAACTTCCCATTGTAAGCAAGAGATTTATTCAAATAGGAACATTAGAATAGTAATGGTCATACATAGTCCATATACAAAAACGAATCATACTAATTCTTTTCTGGGTTCCTCATTTCTTTATGGGAACCTAACAGAAGAAAAATCCAAGTAAATGCTAACACCCGGAATTACCCAAGAGTTAAATCAAACAATATTATTTAACATACTTTCAACATATTGCTTCAAGAGTATAAATAAATATTGAATTCCCAATAAGACTTGTAAACTACAAAGATGGTTCTTGTCAAAATCTAACAGAGTTTACTAACCGTCTCATAAAACCATATTTCTAGTTTTCTCCATGCATATGCATCTGTTTCCTCCTAGGAATTTAGAGTTTAAAAATAGTTTCCTACAGTAATAAACTCAATCAATATGAAAGGATCTTACAACATAATTACAAGATACTTTCTACCCAAGATACAGAATCCCAATCTGAGCACCATGATCAACGTCAGTTCTCACCAAGATCAAAATCATTCAACTGATTTAAAACCAGTTCGGGCAACTTTTATTCCCTTTTGGTTTGCATATTTTAACAGAGAAACTAGAAAGAATCCAAACTGGACCGACACCTTGCTCAGGTTTCTAATTCCAACAATATGAAACAATTCCCTCGACTCATTCTGAATCACAGTACTCCTTATTGAGTAAATATAACTTCTGGATCTTAATGCTAGATAAAATGTATGGAACAAACTTTTAAACAATTCAGATAAAATAATCAAGCATCATTTTCAAGTAATTGTAATATCAACCTTGCTTAACAGCTGAAATGGTCTGGGAGATCACTTAAAAGAGTTCAGACCAACACCACGTAAGTGCTAAGGCCGTAATCATAATGAACTCACAATACAATACACAAGGTCATAGTAAAACACAAACATCAACCAAATGCGGATCTGTAACAGTTCTTAATATCTTGATAACACCACATAATTCTCATGCCGTGTTAGGGTTTCAGCAATAGCACATGTATGTAGGTTTGAAAATAAGAACCAACCAACTACTACTCTATTCACAGCTCCATATACTTACGAAGTGAAACACAAGCATAACACTACCAAGAACCCGACCACAGTTCTCAACTACCCCCAAGTTTCTGATAGAACTTGAGTTTACATACAAATTTTCATAATAACCATGATCTTTTTACCAGCATAAGATCACAAAAAAATAACTTCAATAGATACAGTTGGAATGCCAGTTTCTCTAAAGAAATTTTAGTGAGAATACATTCATTTGAAAGTAACAAAACCTACCTGAAATTACCAAATTAAGTTAAACCAACAGAGTCAAAGAATCATTTTTGCATTCATTTTGCATGAGTTTGAACAATCACGTACTATATCTTAAACCAAACTGCTTTTGCAAAGGATTCGAACCAAGAATACAAGACTTAATAAAATTAGTAACCAAACAACCAAATGCATCATGCAATGCTTAAAACTCACAGAGCAAAGTTGTTTTAATGAAAACACTTAAGAGGAAAGCAAAAGATTTTAACAGTTAGAGCCTATCATGCCTGAGAGTTTCTCTGTCAAATTGAAGAAGACCTCTAGCCGAGCTCACTCCTTCTCCTCTTTTCCACGAAAGATAGAACAACCAGATACCTCTTCCATAATGCCTCTTATAAATTCCATGAAATGAAAATAGATTTAAAACCTCAAAAATAGCCATGAAGTGCAGTTCAACCTACTGGTTTGAAAAACCTGAGCACATGCAGAGTGAAAATTGGAAAACATGCAAAGTGAAACAACCCAAGAAAAATCTACTGGCATGCCTACCAAGATTGTTTGGGCTCATAAACCAAAAGCAATTAATTCCATTAATTCCAAATCTCCTG